>CM068373.1:36419247-37019247 GCA_034769895.1 Magicicada septendecula
GTATGAAGAAAAAAATAATAACTATATTAAAACAGTACTCACCATTCCAGCAAAGAAGGTTTACGTTGCAATCACAGGAGGAATCCTTCTTTGCTGGAATGGTGAGTACTGTTTTATTATTATTATTATTATTATTATGATTATTATTATTTTTGTTGTTGTTGTAGTTGTTGTTGTTTACCACTATATTTGTTTAACTATGATTTGGAGTTTTGACGATATCAGTGATAGATTTATCTTTGTATTAATTGTTTGTTCGCCTGAAGATTAACTCTGATTGTATAGAGGTCGAAACGTCGTGGATCTTAATTTTAACTTATGATGCCTACTATCCAAAAATTTATAATTTTTAATGAATAAATGATTAAATTGCATAAACCTGCAAATGTTGCAGAAAGACATATTTTATAATTGGACAGTGTTGCACAATAACTCTTTATTTTATTTTTCCCATCTCTTGTATTAAATACCGTTCCTCATAGTACAAAAGTTTAAAACTTATCTTTTTCAAAGGTCCAATAGCTCCTGTCATATAGTTTGCTAAAAGAAATTTAATTCTTTTAAAATAACATAAAAACATACCATCACATAACTGGTAAAACTAATGTTTCACCGTTAATTTTTCAGTCCTACGGTTTGTCCTTGGTATTAATATTTTTTGTCTATGCATACTCCACCGTTCCTGTACAATTGATTCCGTCTTTGAATTTTTCGCATTTTTTACGGCGTGTAGGTATGTGATTTTTGTGCAAAAAGTCTCTTGCTAACTAAGATTATATTAAGTAATAAAATGGTGCATATTATTTATGATTGACGATATAGGCAAATTATCAGTTTCATATGTAAAATAAATAATATTCCTTTAAATAAACTTAAAATACAAAAAGAAAAGAAAATTGCATATGATATTGCTATAAAAAATGGAAAACCCCCAAAATTATTGATAACATAGTAAATTAAATTAATCAAAAAATGGTAAATAATTCTTTCAGTAACAAAATAGAGAAAATCAAAATATTGAATATATTAATTTCACAAACAGGAAACACTAATCATAAAATTACAAAATTATTTTAATACTAAAATATAAAAATTACCTATAACAGTAAAGAAACAGATTTTTTTAGAACCAAACCTAAAACAGATAAATTAATTCACAATTTAAATGGATTATCTAAAATTGAATGCATTGACTTTAACAAATTTTATGTTGGTCAAACTAAAAAACGTTTAAAAGAAAGATATATACAACACTGTAATTCGTATTTAAACACACACACACACACACACACACACACACACACACACACACACACACACACACACACACACACACACACACACACACACACACACACACACACACACACACACACACACACACACACACACACATACATCAAATTTAGCTTTATATTCAATAAAAAACAAACACATATTTCCAAATTTTAATAATATCAGTTTATTAAAACACATTTCCAAAAGTCCCCAAATTACCTTATGGGAAAATTTAGAAATATTTAAACATCAAACAAGTAATAAAATAATACCAGAACAAATTCAGATTAATACAAAATATGATAATATTTTAAAAAGTAATATTTTAAGAAAATAATAAATATTTATATTTTTTTAACAAATTATTATTTAACATATTTTATAGACATACACAAAAACATTAAATTTAGTCTGCATATAAAACAGCTATTTTGAACAGTTATTTTGTTTTGATTTAAAATATTTTTGAATTTTTAATTTATATCTGATGATGATAGTTGGATTATTATCGAAACATTTGTAATTTATAAAATAAAAAATATATTCTTGCAAAAAATTATTATTATTAATAATAATATGAAATAGTAAAAGTATAGAGCTGACGTCACATTATCTCTATAATGGGTGTGATGTCAATTATGAAGCTTATCATAATGTTGACCGTAAGCTGGCCACGATTCAATCAATATGTGGAACAATTAGTTAAGTGTTATTGAGAAAAACAAAGAAAGAGTCTCGACAAAAAGTTTATAAGGTAATGGCTGAGTCAGTGTTGTACGTTTCTTAAACTTGGGTTACGGTGAAGAAACATCTAAGTAGGATATACAGCATCGGTAATAAAATTCGTGTGCTCTGTTAGAGCTTGCACATAAGAGATAGATGTCACAATGAAAACATAAGCAAAGGGTTATAAAATTTTAATTTACATAATAGCTGCGGAAAACAAAGAGGCATGGATTGTCCGTACGTATAAAACCGGATGACAGGTTGCGTAAGGAATTTTGCCAATTTAAGACTATTGAGAAAATAAACATAGAAACTCTAGGAATCGTTGGTGAGCGCATGTATTTTATTTGCAGCTGAAATAGGCTCTTTGCCCATTCCCTAACGGTAAAAGGAAAAAAGATGGCTTTCTTTATGTTTCCATAAAAATTTAAAATATTAGCACCATAAACATCACAACTGTTCAGAATTAATTTTATAATCCTTACCTTCTCAAATAGGTCTAATTTTGATTAAAATATAGATATGTAGATTCTAATATTCGGTTTATCAAAATACGTACTATTCTTAAACAAGTAGCGTTAGGGTAAGTTGTAAAAGTTGGAGGCTTGTCTACATTCATACCTATAAATGTTATTATACTGGTTAGGTGTGGTAATGCTATTTATGGTATGCAAGATCATTTCAAATGCGGTGTCGGACATGAATATCATCCTCACAATCAGTCTGTTACATCACATCCAGTTTTAATTTTATTCCACATTCTTCGGAAATATTTTAAAAAATGTTAAATAACTGTTTGATTGATGGCTAAGTAAAATTACATGTTGGGCAAAAGAGTGCAGTTTAATTATTGTCTGTAAATGAAAGAGTTTATTATCTGTACTAATTTAACATTTTTCGTAGTATGTAGGCCTATTAGACAGTATGCATACCAAGAGTATGTTGACATTAGACAAAAAAAAAGACACACGTTACAGGTTTGAGATGAAGGTTTCAATTTAGTTAAATTAAAAAACTAATTACTTCCATGTTAAGGAAATCGAAGTATGGTGATGGCGAAAAAATCGTGTTCCAGGTAAGGGCTGATTAGTTTGTTATCGATTTAATGACTTTGGCGAAATTAAATAAAAATGCATTTAATCTTTTTCAAACAATGGTAATTGTTTAAAAACAATAATTTTGTTACCAGGTAATAAAAGTATAATTTTTTTATTTTAAGTTTAATCAACTATGCGTGAAGATCCGCAACCACGGCCCAGCAGTGCACAAAATAATTAGTGGCTACATAATTACATAATTATATAAATATGTAATTAATACGTGTTTATATGCGTAGTTCAGTTTCTTTATAAAAATAAAGTACCTAATTTTTTAGATAAAGTGACTCTAAAATAACACTATATTAAACGACTACCCCATAATAACAAAAATATCTATAAATAGTGAAAATAGTTTGAGGGTGGGGGATATTTTTTTAGAAATTATCAAACCAAATTTAAGTAAATGATTTTAAATATAAATCTGAGAACACGGAAGGAATGTGTGGTTTTTCATAGCAACTATTGATCTTATTTACATATACACATTGAAATGCGCAAAAAGTTATTTTAAATACTCAATTTATATTTAACTATTATAAGGGAAATTGTTATGAAAACGTATAAAGGACAAATTTTGGGGAATATTGTTTAATTAACATAAAATATATGTAATAATTATTCATTACTAAATATATAATTATTATATAATGATTTACTGTAGTGATACTTTTACGCGGGTAAAAAAACACGGCAACCATAGCGCAAAGAGTAAAATTTAATTAACTAAATGGAACGCGCATTGAACTCTGCGACGAAATTACACGAAATATGCCACATATACAGTGCTCACTTATCCTATTTGTTTGTGTGTAAAGTTTTACAAATGTGTATGCGTGAATGAGTGTATTTATGAGTATTTTTGTATGTACTGCAAACTGCTAACATAAACTTACCAGATTTTATATAAATATTAGGTTGTAGTTTATAAAACATTCTCTTCTTCTCACAGTTCCTATCCGTTTCGGATCTTGGATGCCATACACACTATTTTATCTTTCTGTACTGTTGCACGGAATAAGACAGTTGTATTCATGCCAAATCAGCTCCTTAAATTTCTCGGTCGCCCAACTCCTCTCTTTCCCAGTACTTTTCCCTGTAGCATGGACTGCAATAAGTAAAATCTCTGTTCATTTCTCATGAGGTGTCCCAGATACTGCAGCTTTCTTATCTTTACTGTGTTAATAACTTCCATTTCTTTTTTCATCTTTCTAAGAACTTCAACATTAGTTATATAAGCTGTCCACGAAATGCTCGGTATTCTACGGCAAAGTCACATTTCGAAGGAATATTAATTTATTTAATTCAGAACTGCAGCGAGCAAAGACCAACAGTCACCAGTAGATCGTCAACATCATCTGGACGGATTAAACCGAAAATCCGACGGAGCTAGGTCCGGAGAATAAGAGGGACAGTCAAACACTTCACAGCTCAGCTGGTCCAATTTCTCCATTGCGACAAGCGTCTTGTGATATGGAGCGTTGTCTTGAAGAAACGTGATGATTTTCGCCAGCTTTTCCCGCCGTGAATTTTGGATGGCTGCATGTAATTTATCCAGATCATCGCACTAGCGGTTGGCATTTACTGCGGACCCTTGATGAACATAATCGATGTGGATGATTCATTCCGCATCTCAAAACAGAATCGCCATCATTTTGGCAGCGGTTTTCTGCTATCGAAATTTCTTTTTCCTTGTTAAACCCACGTGTCGCCACTGGACTGACTGCTGTTTGGTTTCTGGATGATATTAGTGGAACCACTTTCATCGACAATCACCAAACGGCTCAAAATTGGAGGAATCACGTTCAAAATGGACTAACATTGCGCGTGAAGCAAGCACACGACTCGTTTCTGATCGGCGTTCAACTCGTTTGGTTTAAATTGTAACTGAAGTACACACAAAAATCACTTTATCACATAATCCAATAGTACTACCGTCTATCTGTCTCTCTTCAATGTTAGGCCGGAAACTTTCCAAACCTAACTCGTACCGTAGTGCAGTTTTTAAATTTGTTGCGTTAGAATTGTTTGATCAAAAAAAAAGAACTGTCTGTATGTTATGTTGGTCACACGTTAGTGGCAGTCGTGTAAATTTTTATAACGGTTTGTTCCGGTCTCAAACAGCCAAAGATTACAGCTGGTCACGCCAGCGTTTCGTCGGACGTCCCACACCTCTTTGTCCATTCGGCTTATAGTTTCCATAGTTGTTTGGGGATGCGGCAGTCATCTATTCCGCAAAGATGAATACCAGTTCAGCCTGTACTGTGCAATCCTGTCGAGTATACTCATAATATTCAGTTCCAGCCGTATATCTGTGTTTCTTCTATGATCATTTAGAGTATTCCCCGCCGCGTGCCTGCGAAATTTCATTTTAGAAGCTTGGGTACGACAGGCTTGGCCTTTCGTTAATGTCTAAATCTCACGACCATAAAGAAATGTGAGAAGGGCCATCACCTTGTAGAATTTTAGGCGTGTTTACTTGCGGACTTAAAGAGTTCGCCTGATAGTCCCGCACATAAAGTTTGAACTTATTCACAACGTCGTTGCTTGTATTATAAGACACAGTGTAGCCCAGGTATTCTAGGATGACTAACTCTCTTTGCAATGAATGATCTAAGGCAGTCACAGGCAACCTTTTAATTTATAGGGGCGAATAAATAACTCAGGACCATTTCATTGAGCATCCCTCACCACCCCATCAATGGAAAATAGAAAGTTGCGGAGTTCAATAGCCGGACGTTACAAACATTAACTGTCGCTTTGTTATACCCTTGCGGCTATGTTTAGCGACGTGGAACACCGAATTGATAAAAGCTCTACATTATATATAAATTTGTCAAATTTTTCACATTAGGAATAGGTCATTAACAATCTGTCATGCACCCCCACGTTAAAACTAAGAAAACATTAAACGAAAAAATGGTTAAACCGGAACACAATTTAATAAGAATAAATTAAAGAACATACCATAATAACGTATATATTCTTATAAAGTTCACAGAAATGTAAAACTTGTAAAATCACATTTAAAACATAAATGAAGGTTCTAGTTCCTTTTCTTAAAAAACTAACTCACAATAGTTGAAACAGCCTGTACTATTTTATAATACAGTACATCGAAGCAGGTACAATACGAGTGCGTTCCTACGTTCAAAAAAAAAGAAAATTACAAATTGGTTCGTGGGTGCGTCAAACCCTATCGACGAGGACAGGGTTGGCGACTGCTGATCTAAGGTCTTTCTCTGTCGCAGCATTTTACCTTTATCATCTTCTAATGCATGTGACGTTTTTCATTAAGTGTACTTGACGCCTTAGTATGAACCATTACTATAATTTACTAATTTGACAAACATAATTTCAAATGAGCATCATTTTTACTCGAAAGAAATAACAGTCATCCAAATATTGTTTCTAGTGATTAAGAATAATATTTATTTAATAATAAAAATAATAATAATAATAAATAACAACAACAACAATAATAATAAAATAATAATAATAATAAAGGAAAAACATCATCAGCATTATCGCTGCTGTCTTCCATACAAAGTTTAGGCTTTTCACAGTTTCGCCTCCAAATATCTGACACTCCTTAACCATCTTTAGTAGCTTGTTAAAGCTTAGCTTGGTTACCTCCGATTTATTTTTTTTTCCGTCACAGTCGTTTTTGTGATAATTACCAATGTCTTATAACCACTGAGGACCAGTTATCGCTGTGTAAAATTAAATTTTATTATCAAATATATTTGCTTTTAATGTTTTGTTAATGGTTTTACATATCATTTGATAGATTCACACGTAATATTATTACATATCATTTGATATACCAGTCACGTAATAGATTCACACACTGTCACTATGCAGTACACAAAGAAAAAATATAATTATTATGTATCATAAAGTATTTGTATCCTAGTGTCGTGTATAGTATTATGTAATATGTGCGTCTGTGACTCAACAGTATATGCATGAATATGAGATAAAATTAATCTCGAGATGTTAGTGAGCTAACAAAGTTTAGCTTAAAATCTGTGGAACGATTAATAGGTACCTGAAAAATAAAACCCGGAAGGATAACCGAATGAAGTTTTATAAAACTGTGGCTGTCCCCACATCCCTGCATGCTAGTGAGACATGAACTCTTGGTAAAAAGGACGTGTGGAGGATTCAGGCAGCCAATATAAACACTTGAATCGCATGCCTAACATCCGTCTACCTGTGGCTGCCTTGGGTTGTCACTCTACTGGCAAGAAAGATATCGGTAGACCGAGGAGGAGATAGGTTCCGGAACAGGTCTAAGGCTTAGTCCTTGGAGTGGTGATGATGATGATGATGATGAAGATAAATCTCAAAATGTTGCATAAAAAATGAATTTTCATTGGACGAAAACTCGATATCAACTAGAAACCTACTATCATTTGATATTTACATAGTTTAATGTCAGTATCCTGCCCATCTATCAATCTGTGTATCAGTTTCTCTCCGTCTCACTCTCTCTCTCTCTTTCGCTTTCTCTGTTACTCACTTATTCACTCACTCATTCACTCACACGGTTACAATACTACTCGAGTATTTAAAGTGATTTTCTTCTTCCAACATTTCTTAGCAATTATTTTGAATATGTGTATCCTGTAGACACATTTATTTCCATGATGTGCAGAAGATACGATGTGCTTTTTTAGCAAATACTCCTTGCGAACTAGTACATTATTGTATTTTATAAACAATAGTATGAATCAGACGTCACATTATCTCTATCTTGGGTGTGACGTCAATTATAACGTTGATCATGATGTTGACCATAATCTGGCCACGTTTCAGTCAATATGTGACCATATATATTGGCCCAAAGATATGTTTTTATTTCCCAAGAATGTAAAAACATTAAGGTCAGACGAGCATTTTTTCCGGCCGTGCGCGCGCGTGGAGTTTGTAAAAACGCACGATGGTCACACGTGCGTTTCTTTTTCTCGTACGTGCACGGAGGGAAGTGAAGTCACACAGGCGGTTTATGATCGGACGGCGGCGTTGCGACGTCTCAGAGGCGCATCCCTACAGCTCTGGCTATAAAGCTTAAATGTGTACGTAAGGTACGCAACTGCTCAGATAAAGTGTTTTCTTTAGAGTAAAGAAAACATTGGTTATCAGTAGTAAATAAATCTTTATTAAGACATTTTTTTACATTACCCATTTTTTATAAAGATGTCAACAACACCATGGAGACCAAAATTAATTACCATAGTAACAAGTAGATAAACAAATGACATTTTAGCTGCATTTTTTAACAGTCCTGTGGCCACCCTTGTGCGTTTTATAAACGGACTAAAAAAGGCAGGTTGCGTTTCGATGCAGGAGACTTGACGACCCGTGCGGTCAAAAACGCATCAGAGTTGACACCCCGTGCGTTTTTTTTACGTCCGCTTCACCAATGTCATTGCCGCCAGTGTGTTAAGCTCAATGCGTTTCCCAACCGCACGCAATCGGCAGGGAAAAACGCTCGTTTACCGCATCAAACAATGTCAACGTTTAGCGGCCGTTGAAAGCAGAAAACAAAAATCAATGAGTCGGCTTAAACTTATACGAAGAACTATATTGTAGAAATGTTTATAGACTGAAGATAATATTGATATAACTGTGTTATGTCCAGTGAAGGCTTCTTTTATGGTGGGAACATTAACGTTGCTTAATTAAGTAAAAGCTCTTGGACACCTCTATAGAAATATTTTTTTGATTAGCGGTTTCAAGCTTCACAGCTTATCATCAGTTTCCGCTGGTACGTGAACAGTGGTCTTGGTCTTATTGTGGATATATTTTTATTATGTGTTTTTATGTATTGAAATGTATGGCTTAAACATTGAAATTGATGTCAACTAACATTGCAAATTTTGGCTAGTAACTTGCTGACCGACAATAATTGCATTGTAAACAGTATGCTGTTTTTCCCAACTGATTCGGCCAAATTTCTAGGCGTCTTCCTGCTTTAACTTGAAATGTATAACTAGTAATTAAATTATCGGTGCGCATTAGAGGTGGGCTAAACTGTTGTTTTTAAATAATAGGTATGAAAATACCGTTCCAAAAAAACAACAGGTACAAATACCTGTTATTACATACTAATTACACATAACCTATATTATCCTTTGTAAGTAACTCGTTTTGAGTTGCCTGCAGGTCTCCTATGTAATATCTTCAAATAAATACACTGCAAGTAGGTTTACTTTCACCTAGACAAACCTATTGATAAACCTATTAATAAACCTACTTGCTGTGTATATATTTGAAGATATTATATAACCTATACTATATAATTTGTTATAAGAAATAAATTGAAACTAAAAGTATTAACAGTGTTACTTTACACTGTGACTTTATTAAACTATTACTGTTTAAATGAAAATAAGAAACAAGAGAATTTATAGGCCTATCTCCCTTTGGGTATACCAATTTAAGTTTTCACTAGTAGTAAACAAACTAACATTGGTTAGACAAATCAGTTGCGAAACTCGGGGCAATTAAATAATTTAGAGTAGGCCTACACGTAATACGACAAAAAATAATGTGAAAAAACATCAGAAACGTATAATAAAAACATAACAGTAAGCCACAAGAGTGAATGAGAATAAACAAACTTTTACAAATAAAAATAAAAAAAACAAATTCCGGTTGTAATAAAATAAAATAAATACATAAATAAAAACTTATAAATAATAAGCAACAACAAAAGTAAATTAAATGCATTACAGATATTTAAGGAACAGGACTAGATAAAGTGCATAAATGTCCATTACAACAATCTCATCATTTACGTGAGATGTGTAGTAAAGTTAAAATCACGTTAATAAAAAGTATAATATAGCTTATCAACATCAGCCATTCTATAGGTTATAACTCAATATAATTAAATACAACTATTTCACTAACGACTCGGAACACAAAGTTTTTTGAGTAAAAACAAAGTTTTACCAACCGATTTTAGTTACAAGTTGGTGACTAGTATAATATACAATTTATTAGCATATAATCTGTATTATATATCTGCATATCACACGAGAATAAATGTAACAGCAGGATGAATTATTTCTTTTATTAAAAACAGCTTCGTCTCTTTGCGCAGAATGAAGTATTCAGGTTGAAAAAGTGGCTTCGTACTACTTTCTACTCGAAATACGCTTGATATAAAAATACTACTTGTTCCTAAAATACTAGGTGTTCCTAAAATACTACTGTTCCTCTGATACGCTTAGTATTTGTAATACGCGTTGTTCCTTGCGTATCGGTGATACCCCTAGTATTTAAAATACCTAGTATTTGAAATACTGCTTGTTCCTTGCGTACCAGCGATATTTTTGTACGCCTAGTATTTGGCCTTGGCGTATTCGTTTACTTGTTACTTGCGTACTTTTTGTGTGTGTGTGTCTGTATAGGAGTGTAGGGGGCGTGCCTCGACTCGGAACAGCGTCGCCGCGAATAACAGGTATTTCAACTTTTCAGTCACTGTTACATCCGTTCCACAAAAATATCGTTCCAAAATACCTGTTACAGGTATATCGGCACACCTCTAGTGCGCATATTGCAGATGACACACTGGAACACCGCCTGACTCAATGCTTGTGTTCTGCTTTCTTATGTACTGTTACGACGGTCTACTGATCGTCGTTTGGTACAGTGGAAAAGAAAACACAAGACTAATCACCAGCTGTAATTATCACAATTAAACAGTTTGTAATCAACAAGATAGTCTGTTACAACAAATAAAAAAAAATTGTTCACACGCAATAATAATGTCAACGAGTATGAAACGCTTTTATTACAATTGTCCCGCACAAATATAAAACACATAACACTTCGCCACAACACTACTACGAACCGCACTGCGTAAATCGCAACTCAAACTGAAACTGAGCGTCGCTGAGTTTACAGTACTTGTATTTACTTCACGCCAAAATTCCAGAAACGTCCATACTACGCGTCAAGAACCGCTACTGGAAAACACCAGAACGTAATTGATTGCGGCCTTGCACACAGCGCGCGCGGACTGGTGAAATCTGGACCAGTCTCGGGCGCGTGACAGGTGTCACGTACGCACACAACATTACAGCCGGATTGCACTGGAACATCTGAGAAACACGTAGATTGTTCTGTAATGTTGTAACAGTACTTTGAATAGCTTTAAACATTACCGTTTTTTATCAAGTGTTAAAACAATTTTTTAATACAGCCACGTTATAACGTACGTGTTGGAAAACACCAAAAAAAATGTAAGGAATAAAATAATTTTAATACTCACCGACATTAATTTTAACAGCAGGAACAAATTGATGCGAAATTAATTGATCATATGTAAATAAATTATATATGTAACATTCAGTAAACTTATTAATGATGATAAACAAAAAATTCACAAAGTATGCTAGCTGTTAAATAAAGCGCTATTAAGTTAAATTAGAAATTACTAAATGTACTGTTAAATAAATAATAGAGGAAAACTATAAGTAATAACATACTAGGGTCCCAATTATGATGTTCGTTTTTGAACAGAGAAATAATGAACAAAATTCAATTGTACATCTTGAGGGAAACTGTGATGAGAGAGCAAAATGTGATCAGTATTCAGAACGGATAAAATGTAATTCCGTTACGTCCTCTCTAACTTTGTTTAATTCTACACGGTACGCAGAAGTGTTCTGAATAATGAAAGTACTGGCAAAAGGAAAATATAAAAATTCACTTTGTTAAAAAAAACTAAGACCTTTAAGTTCAATCAAACTTTTCTCGTTAAAAAAAATTGTCTAATCCCTCAGTTTCTCAAACTGTATATATCTGAAAATTCTAGGGATGTGTGTTAAGATTATATTGTAAATTCAATTGTACGCGCGTGTAGCATGTGACTGTATGTTGCTTAGTTCTGATTGGGCATCGTGCGTGACGTTCATTCGTCCCACTATTTTTTAGTTTCAGTAATGTAAGGGCCTTCGAGCGATACACACCTTAATCTCGTCTAGTGTAATTCTACATTATTGAAGATATTCGTTAAGTTCTACAATTTGTTATCAAGGTTCGGTGTGTATTTAAATCAACATAAATTTACACGTTCTTTGGTATAGTGAGGATGAGGAAGAAGGTGTGATCACGGAATGTGATGCACAGACTATTGATGCAATAACTGTAGAGGAATTACTACAGCCATTGAGAGAATCTAAGAATCGCACTTCACCAGGATTGAATGGCATTAATATAGAGCTTTTAAAATACGGAGGCATTTTATTGCAGTTACGTCTGTTACATTTCCTGAATTGTGCTGGAAGGAGCATTCAGTTCCAAACGAATGGTTAAGAGCAAGACTTATCTCATTATTTAAGAGAGGGGATCGAACAAGGACAGATAATTATAGAGGAATATCCATCCTCGACACAACATATAAGCTTTACGCCAGAATAGTAAATGGCCCATTGAAACCAATTACAGAGGTATTATTGTTAGAAGAACGGAACGGCTTTCGAAAAAGAAGATCGTGTATAGATGCAATTTTTACTCTTAAGTTGATAATTGAGAAAAGAAGAGAGTTCAACCGGAAACGCATCTTGCTTTTGTAGATATAGCGAAGGCGTTTGATAATGGTAGGCGATCACTACTATGGAATATCATGGAACGAAGAGGTTTTCCCACACAATTAGTTGCAGTGCTCCAAAGCCTATATAACAGAACTTCCATTACCCTAGATTTAAATGGTAGGTTGACAGAGGATATTCCTACAAATAAAGGTGTTAGACAAGGGTGTCCTATTTCACCGACACTTTTTAATATTTATATCGACGACGTATTACGACTATGGAAGACTAAGGTTAACTTCAAGGAATACAGCTTCAAGGAGATATTTATATAAATTCCCTAGTGTACGCAGATGATTAGGTAATAATACAAGAAAAGGAAGACCCGTTACAAAAAGCGATATTTACATTTAATACTATTTTGCGAAATTATGGGCTGAGGATCTCTGCCGCTAAATAAAAAACAATGGCGTTTCTAGATAAACGTCCCATTAGAACAAAAATTGTGGTAGACAATCAAACTTTGGAACAAGTTTGTGATTTTAATTATCTAGGATATAACATCTCGTACAACGTTGATGCCGATTGGGTTAATAAACAATCAAAGTTTAGATCCATCTGTGGGACAATTCGTAGAAATTTACGAAATAAATCTCGGAAGGAAACCCGTATGAAATTTTATAAAACAGTAGCTGTTCCGACATTCCTTTACGCAAGTGAGACATGGACGCTCGGTAAAGGGGAAGAAAAGAAAATTCAGGCTGCCGAAATGTGATTTCTGAGAAGTGTCCAAGGATTCTCCCTTCTGGATAGGAGAAGAAACATAGACATTAGAAAAGACTTATATATCCAGTCTTTAAATGAGACGATTAAGGAGTATAAGAGGAGATGGTTTGGACATGTGGCCCGAATGCGAGATACCAGATTGCCAGCGGCAGCTCTCAAGTACAAGCCGAGTGGACGGAGGGATGTTGGTAGACCGAGGAGGAGATGGGTTCGGGAACGGGCCAACTAGGGCCTAATCCCTGTAGTGAAGATGATGATGACATTTACACGTTACATTTGCGGTGTAAAATCAGTGTACATTCAAGTAAGAAATAAACATTTACCCATACAGTCCACTATTCTTTTATTTTAAGTAAAATTCCAGCGACCTACTACTATTTGAATAGCTGTCACCCTTAATTTATAACAGGGACAAAAACTTCATTTAACAACGTGTGAGTGTGTGTGTGTGTGTGTGTGTGTGTGTGTGTTGTGTGTGTGTGTGTGTGTTTGTATGCGTGAGTGTGTGCGCCCCCTTTATAAGTCACTCTCTTTTCCTTTAATAAGTTATATAGTCAAGTGTTACATCTATTTTGTTTATGATTTTAAGCAATTTAGTTGTTGTCCTTTCGACTTTTCGATATTTTGACATTCTTGTTTTCCAGTATCTTCCTGTTTCCTAGAGACGCAATTATTTCGAACCTTATGGTTCTAGCTTCAGAGAAATACTTATTAAAGGAATAATTGAAGCCTTTTCTTTATCGTCATCACAGAGGAAGAAGTTACTGTGCCGAATATAAGCCAAAGCAACTAGGGCTTAAGAACACCATTATTTTTTAATTTTTTTTCTTCACAATACGTTTTGTTGATATTTTGTTCCTTTGATTTGAAATATTGCTTTACATGTATTCATTTTATTAGATCTTTTATTTATTTCTTTTTAACTTGAAATAAAAATTTATTTCCAATCTGTACTATTTTTTAGCTTTAGCTTATTTGTAATAAAACGCTTATTACATTGAAATGATCTTTTAATTTTAAATACTTTCCCTTGGGGGGATTTATTCATCAAGTTTGGGGGCTGAGTCATCAAGCTTAGGGGGGGGCCTCCATGGCCGGCTCTAGTAAAACATGGCAACACAGGAACCATCTGATATTTGAGGCTGATTAGATGATCTCTTAATTTATGTGTTTGAATAATCAAAACCCGTCACTTTTAATTGCCGGTGAACAGAAATTTCATAATTCCTACTTTTTTGCAAATTAAAAGTTTATTATGTAAAATATTGTTATATTTTTTAAGAAATATACTAATTAACTCTTTCATATGATACGAATTCAATAATTCGAACAAAATTAATTCATTAGGCCTAACACTAATTCACTAAATTCCTTCAACTTAAACGTATAGACTAAGTGTGCTCAGACCTATAATTTAGGTTTTGCTATAAATAGCTATAACTCATGATGTTAGTAATGCTGTGAAATTAAATCAAAATATAACATGTTCACTTTAGCTATTTTAATACACTGTGCTTATAAGCCTCAGACGCAAGTTTGGCACGTTTAATATTCCGGCCTTCTATTAGATCCGGCCATGGCAACCCTCAAGAAACGTAGACTATGAGTTGAGATACCGTAATACATTTTCAGACTAGAAATCACGTTAGTAGAGAGCTATGATGGAAACACGTAAAATAATATGAACACCATGCCAGAGACTGTAACTTAGTTACGTCACTGCGATAACTACTCTAAACCGTGCACTCTACAAAACCGTCCAATATACCAACTACTTTGCGCACGTACAGTATAAATGAGTTAGGTTACTACTATACAGTGCTTTTGCAACATTCAATTTCAGCTCTTATCAAAACTTTTCTCATTACAAGATAAAATTTATGAATGATTAAATTTAAAACATGTGCCCTTATGTAGCTGCTAGATATAACTAGTGAAGCAGGGTTAATGCTTATCTGTAGAACAAGCTAAGCAATGTTGTTTAAGCTAGCGTTAATTAGAAAACTAAAGGTTCCAACATCTCTTCTTCACCGTAAGATAGTCTTTGTAAAGGGTGGTCTTATATACTTACAAGATTCTGCAAATCGCTAAAAGTAATTGTAAGATATTCAAACTTGTATTCATTTCTTAATAGTCGAGCACCTAAGTATCCCCAAATGTGTAAATCTTGCGCCATGCTGCGTAGAAGGTAACATTGGATAAGATTGTAACATACGAGTATCAGGAGTGTCTCGCTTAAAGTGTGGTCACCATGAAGATATTTGTACAAGCTTTGCATACAACCTATACTTTCGTTTCTGGAGGTCAGTTTCTGAAGTTTATGTTTTAATACTATTACGTGATCGGCAATATTATGGAACTCCATTTCCAGTTCTCCAAGCAAGGTTATATTTTATAAAAACATATACATAATCATTTCTCAGGCTTTCACGGCCAGTGTCAGATGTATGATAGGCCTACATATTATCCGGGCTGTTTGGCCGTGGTCCATGGCTTATTACAAAACCAAACGTTTCGGCTCACAGTACTGTGGGCCTGTACGTGGACACCCGACGTTCAGGTTTTTTATACCACTGATGATGGCAGCCATTGGAGCTGCCGAAACGTTTGGTTTTGTAATAAGCCATGAACCACGGCCAAACAGCCCGGATAATATGTATCATACATATACATAATCAATTTGTTAAGAATAGCTTAAAAGTTGAAACAGCTGTCAGAGTCATTGTACTGGTATCCGCGTCACAATTATTATAATTAAATATAATATAATAATTTAATTATAATAATTGTGACGCGGATACCAGTACAATGACTTTAAAATTGGAAGCTTATCAAGCAAAAATGGTATACAAATTCATAAACATTAAAAGTAAATTATCAAAGACCAACTTGCACATCAAGTTCAATAAAAACTGTTTGAAATTGAACGTTATACCTAGATACTGCACAGTACGCATTAATAACACAACGAAAGCTGCCACAAAAGTTAAACATATAGCAGAGATAACATGGATAAAAGAAGAGATCAAACAATTATATATTAAAAAGAATAGACTAAACTCACTATTATATAAAGCACATTTAACATTGTTACAAGAGATACACTCAATACTTTTGCCCAACATATTACAATTCATTAATCAGCAGGTTACGAAGTCCACTTTACCGATCGTACACAAACATGATAAGAAATTAAATAAGTTAACTACAAGACAACACCACGACAAATTCACTGGATGTAAACATACATTTTATACCCGAGTCTCAAATTTAACTGATATTAAATTCGACGCACAAGAGATGAATATACTTAATAAAGGTTTCAAGTACAATTTACCAGATTTAAATAAGAACCACGTAACTAAAGAATTGATTATAACCGAAGCAGCCATAAAAAGTGTAACAGATTCACAGACACAAAACGAGTTGAGAGTTACAATCAACAGAAAAATAGACAGACATA
Source organism: Magicicada septendecula (assembly GCA_034769895.1). Taxonomy (NCBI): domain Eukaryota; kingdom Metazoa; phylum Arthropoda; class Insecta; order Hemiptera; family Cicadidae; genus Magicicada; species Magicicada septendecula. The sequence continues at coordinate 36,436,146 of CM068373.1, forward strand.
TACGAACACATGGCAACAACTTTAAACCATTATCTGACAGTTTAAAAAAGAAATACGCAAATGAAATGAAAACCATTAAACAAATTAAACATAAACTAAACGAACATAAGGCCTTAGCCACTAAATCAGACAAGGGCAACACTATGGTTATTTTACCGATAGACATGCATCAACAAAAAGTATACGAATTTATCCATAGCAATAACATAAGATCCATAGATTCCGATCCCACAACGAAGTATGTAAAATATATCAACCAAACGATTAATAAATGCACACACCTTTTCGATGAAACCACACGCCGCCAGTTGAAACCCATAATCGCACATGCACCCATGTTCAACGGTTTACCTAAGATCCATAAACCAGGTATACCGATAAGACCTCTTGTTAATTACACAACAGCCCCGGGTTATAAATTATCCAAGAAATTGGTCCAATTGATAAAAAATAACATAACCATAGACAACAATCATTCTATAAAAAATAGCATTGAATTAATAAAACTAACTAAAAACCTTAACATTAATAGTCAGCATAAGTTAATCTCCTTTGACATAGTCAACCTTGCGTTCCAGTACAGACAACCTTGAACATTCTAAAAGATAATTTAATAAGAACAGGAAAGTTAAATCTACAAGAAATAACAGAATTGTTACTTTTACTAGACGTAATATTGAAACAAAATTATTTCATATTCTTTTCTTTTATAAAATTGCTAAACTGCTATAATTGTTTTTATTATTTAGACAAAGCTTTTCGTCATTACTAGCATCTTCAGGTCTTAAACAACGTCTATCAACTGTACGTTGTAGGCTTTTATACTTTAGGCCCCTCCCCTTATGTCATCGCCCCTCCTATTGGTTCTAGCTGCTACCGCTCTTCACGGGAACTTTGTCTACCTTTTTCCGTTAGGCATTTTTCTAACGTCCGTCAAATTGTTTTCAGAATCTCCCGTTAATTTCTTCATTCTTGACTTATAACCTTTTGCATTTTCTTCATTTTTTTAGTGTGTTATTCTTATTATTTTAATTTATTTTTGTTTATTGTTTAATATATAATAAAATATTTCTTCATTTGTAAAATCCACTTTTATATTCATTAATTTATTTTTATCTTCTTTTTTAACTTTAAGTATTTCTAGTTCTTCTATTAGTTTTCTTTTTTGCGGATTGAAGAATAAAACATGCGAATTGCAAGCAGATAAATATAAAAACGAAGAATATTTCATATTCAATAACACAATTTTTATTCAAGAGGAGGGTCTTGCAATGGGTTCACCCTTATCCGGTTTGTTGGCTGACATTTTCCTGAATAACTTCGAAAATACATATTTGCTATCACCACATAATAAATGGCAACGTAACATTACATTTTATAAAAGATATGTAGATGACACATTTGTTATCTTCGGCGGGACAACGAGACAGGCAAACATGCTGTTACATTACATGAATAACATCACCAAAAACATACAGTTCACACTCGAAATAGAGTCAAATAACACAATAAATTTTTTTGATTTAACTTTTATGAAACAATAATAAATTTCAATACAGGATATACAGAAAACCCACCACAACTGATGGGGTCATACATGCCGATTCGTTCCACCCGCACTCACAAAAAATGGCCGCGTTCAACAGTCTGATACACAGACTATACAGTGTACCTTTAGATCCAACAAACCATAAGGAAGAAATAGATATAATTAAACACATTGCAATTGCAAACGGGTACCGCAGCTCATTAGTTGAACAATTGATGCTTAGATACAAACGCAGAACTGACAACCCTCACCGTATCACGACGGACGTAATATATAGGGCGGTTGATTATACTAATAACTTCTCAATGCTCATTAGAAATACATTTAAAAAACATAACATCCATATCATATTTAGAACAAATAACAATATCCAAAAAATGTTAAATAATGCCACACGAACATCAATTGAAAAAAGAACGGGTGTATACAAGATGATATGTGATGACTGCGACATGCATTACATTGGTCAGACAGGCAGAGGTTTTTTCGAAAGATATAAAGAACACTTACCCACGAGCATTTCAAATATGAATAAATCAAATTACGCTAAACATCTCGCATCATTAAATCATAATTACACAAATTTTGAGGCAAATTGCAAACCCTTACATATTTGCAAAAAGGGTAGATATATGGATGCAGTAGAAGAGTTTAAGATTTACCGGGCCTTCAGAAATAATCCTAATAATATACTAAACGAACAGTTGGCATTTAAATCACATACATTATATGATAAGATTATAGACAACATAACCATAGAGTACACGCCCCAACACAACAATAGATAACATGATAACACAAATAAACTGTGCAGTACGTCTTCAACCGGTGTCGAGTGCGCACTCACATCCGCGTACGTCGCTGTGTTTGTATAATATATACATAGATGTACTTTAGTGTCTCCTTTTAATGTTTTAACGAAGTCATAACTGACGGATTTTTTACTCTGATGATGGATTAAGTTTAATCCGAAACGCGTAAGAAGACAGAAACCAAGCGGTCACAGTGACGGATTAAGGTAAAATAATTTAATTATAGCTGTCAGAGGTAAATAAAAACTGTGAAACTTATCAAGTGTTTGTATATTTTTTAAAACCTTTGTATTAATATGTTTCACCAAGTGCCCAACGAGTCAATTAATATCGTGAAATGAAGGATTGTTAGACGCTACCAGCATGGTGAACTTGTAGACTGGCGCTCAGAGCGTGCAGACGCGTTTTGTAACGTTTAGATCGACTGAGTTTATACATATTCCTGACCAAGGAAACTAACATCTGCTGGGGCTGCTATGATGATAATGATGATGACGACTGAATCTAGTACTAGCGACACCGCATCACTCGTTTGCCGTTTGCCTGAATCTCAGCAACCTGTATTGTCTTTCTTACATCACCTCGAAAATAAAAAGTATCTACAATTAATTAATTTTTTTCTATTTGTATCGGCTATCTGAAGACCACATGGAAATTTCAAGTCTTTATTCCTTGTTCTTTTCTTTTTCTCTAATATTCTTTCATCTTTTCACTATGTCTTTTCTGTCAGTCTTCAATAAACTTTGAACCTGCCTTCCTCTCTCTCCAATCCATGACGCCTTCCATTTTTAACACTTTTGCCCGAAAAACTTCTCTTTCAGTTGCTTCTTCTGTGTTTATATTATATTTTTCTAAATCGTTTTTGACTTCTCTAATTCAACTTCATTTTCACTTCTTTCCCCACACATATTTGAAAATCTGTTTTGTTAACCAATTGTCGTCCATTCTATATAAATGTCCAAAAAATACTAAGTCTTTTTTCTCACTGTTTCTGTTATATTTTCTATACTTTGTTATATTTCATAATTACTTCTTAATTTCCAACCTTCTGAAGTTTTTCGTGGGCCTAATATTTTCCTAATAATTTGTCTTTCTAATATTCCTAGTTTGTCTAAATTATAATTCAATGCTAGATTTTCACTTTCATATAGGCATTCTGGCCTCGCTATTGTATTGTAATGTTTTATTTTTGTATTTTTAGATATGCACTTATATTGTAAATATCTTTAATTATACCATACGCTATTTCCATATAATGAATCTTTTCTTCTATACCAGACTTTTCTAAACCATTATCTTGAATTATTTCCCCTAGACACTTAAATTTTCTAACCTTCTCTATTCGACCAATATCTGTTAACAGGAATTTTGGCGCATTTTTAATGTTTGTGAGAAATTTGGTGTTTTCTGCAGAAATTTTTTAGCCTGTTCTGCTGGCTACGTCCTCTAAAGCCTTAACTTGTGTTACTGCAGATGTCAGATGTTCAGAAAGTATAGGAAAGTCATCCGCGAATGCCAAACAGTTTATTTCAATGTGTTTGTTCCTTCTTCCAACTTGATTGATGATATTTCGCACTAATTAATTTATTTATTATAAGTAGTTTGTTTTTACATTTAATTCAAAGTTACGTAAGGATTCTAGCAGGTTAAAAAAATTATAGTATTACATAAGAAATGTTAGAGTTTATATTCAATTAAAATTTGTAACTAAAGCCTTAATGCCCTACACAGTTTATGAAACAATATATATTTTTGAAGTAATTTTTGGTTGTTTATCATTCATTTGTTTGTCACTTAGTTATCCTGTCCAAAGTAGCCTACAAGCTCTGTGTAATTTAATTGGCACATTCACGACCAGTTTGTGTGCTCAGCACCTCACGACAGTTTAATTTGCAAATAAATCGCTGTTCACAAAGGCACTGTTTCACCGTAACGGTGTACTTTGCTAATGGACCGGTTTCACGCCGTGATTAATTGTCAAATTACACATAGTTAGTAGGCTATCCCTTCAGCTAAGTGTTATTTGAACACACACTGATACGACATTTAATAAGACTTGCTTAGACGTTACAATCACTTACTGATAAATCCTACTTGTACGTTAACATAAGGACTATCATAATTTTTTTATATTTTGCAACGATACAAATTAAAACTGCATAGATAGGTAATATTGAAATTATTACAACAGAGTCTATATCCGGAGGTAGGAAAATTTATTAAATTAAAACATAAAAATTTACTATTGTCTTATTACTTTATAACATAAAATTGTTTATTAAAAATTCGTCTTTCAATAATTGAGTCTATTTGCTGGTTTTACAACTATGTTACTTGAACGTTGAATTCTACTGTTTGCGTAGCTTCTCGACGCTCCGCACGCTGTTCGACTGGACCGTTGCGACTGCACGTCGACCGATGACTATTACGCTGACAATTCACATCTTTGTACACACGCACACTGCGATATGAACGGTTATTGTTTACAATTTAAATTTACTTAATCTCAGGGATTAAAACTGGGTAAAATAGATCGTGTATTGAGCTTACACAAAATTCCGGCTTCTTGAAGTGTTCTCGCGTAACTATCAAAATATCTCGGCAGATATTTTGCCCCTAGCGGAAATATTTCTACTGTATGCAGGAAAGCACTAGAATGATCTACTTTTTTATTTGAGTTCTCTAAGTGGTAATGGTTACGAAGAACTCGAACCGTGAACAAACTTTTAAGTCTACAGGAAAGCGACCTGTCTTGTCACGAAAAACTCGTAGCAGGGAGCATGTCTTTCCATGGCAAGTTCTCGTAAGAAACTGCTCGAAGTGCTCTTGACAAAGGACCATCTCAAATATTTTTAGCCCTTCTGATTGGTTGAAACTCTAGCAACGTCACAGATAAGAACACAGATAGACTGAAATCAGGCTTAAATTCTGTCCGATTCTGCAAAGGCCTGTCTAGATTTAATCTACAAATTTTACTACTTTCTTGGAGATAACGCGGATAATATAAGACTGACTTCATTAAAAAAAAAAAAAACATAAAATTTATAGTTGTGGAGAATTGAGTATATGAAAAATGTAGCTTACGAGAACATGAGAATCGGAGTTTGCCTGACTTTATGACAATCCGTTATATTGCAAGCACAAACAACAGAACTATTGAGAAAATGGATTCGCATACTTCCTTTTCTAATTATCAGGAACTCAGTTTTCCTCTACCTGACTAAAGACTGCTTTCGAAAAACTCCCAATGCTACTCCGTTACATACGGACACACCCTGCCGTAATTGTTACCATTTCGCTGGCATATTTGTAAGTTGTTAATTTAAAAATCATCCGGAACAATAAATCATTCAATCATTATCGTTTTCAGTAATATGTAAATTAGACTGAATAAACAAATGCACAATACTTGTGACAGAAACAGAGGTGTTTCAAGCCTCTGCTTAAACCGTCCCCGACTTTCCATCGAGCTGGATGTCTATTGTTCTGAACGCTTACCAGGCGCGTGACAATGGTATGGTCAGTAACCTTGGGTATGAAACGTGCAGCTCTAACGCGCCGCGGGTTACGGAATATCTACTATCTACTAATGTGGAACGAAGGATTACACGGCCGGAGTCATTTTGGTTAAAATTACTTCCCGGGTTGTTTGGCCGTGGTCAAAATTTTATAAGAAAACCAGACGTTTCTCCAGTACCACCGACTGCCATCTTCAGTAGAAACTAGTAACACTAACGTCAGATGTTATACGTTAGGACCACAGTAGTGTGATTAGAGTCAGCTGTTATACTGTGTCAGCCTTAACCACAGTACTGTGATCCAAACGTATATCATCTCACGTTAGCGTTACTCGTTTCTACTGAAGATGGCAGTCGGTGGCACTGCCGAAACGTCTCGGTTTGTTATAAACTGTGGACCACTGCCAAACAGCCCGGGAAGTAAGTTTAACCAAAATCGATTATATATGATTTAGCAGCAGACAGAAGCAACCGGTTTCACCGCTCAAGGCGGACACGGACACAGAACCGGAGCCCCAGAGACCAACCTCGAGTCCAACACAATACATCGGGGGGGTGAATCCAAGTCACCCCCGATACCGGCCGGGACACGTACAGGGCGTATACTGTTTATGGACAATGCTTGTGACAGCCACATTTCATGAGTTGCGCAAATAACTGCAGAAGTCTATTCATTGTTTACGAAAAACGAGATACCCCTCCTCAGTACACCATCGTGCGCCAGTGAGATGCGCAAGACACGCGGCTCAGCATAACTTTTTTTTTGTTTCCTCCTTGTTTTTCACTGGCACTGGCATATGTCTTTGGCATGGGTCACCACTGCCAACCATCTATCTCTTACCTCAGAGTTTCTACTTATGTGTAAATTCCCGCGACGATCCAACCAGTGTTGGATTTACCACTAGACCGACTAGGCCGCGGCCTAGAGCCGCTCGCTCAGAGAGTGCCGCAAGGTACAGATCCTTTTTTTAACAGATGTATTTTTATAAAAGTAGGAGGCACTTTGATTTATTTAAGTATGATTTTTTTGAAATTAAATGATCAAAATTTTTTTAATAATTTAAATGGAAGACAGTTCTTACTTAAATATTGCGCGCTTATTTTTAAGACTTTGGCATCCTTGAAAACTAATCTGCGCATGCAAATTTTGAACGTCCGCTACATTGCCCCCGAATTTACACGACCGTGGTACCATCCTTGTTTGTTATCATTCATAGTTTATCTGCGTGCGTTGTGACTGAACAGTTTGCGATTTGAGGTTATGATTTAATTTTGTTTTGTAGGGAGGGGGCCGCTCAGACAACTTGACATAGGGCCTCAAAATCTTGAATCCGGCACTGAATCCAACACAGTATCTTTTTACCAATCTTTAGGTCTTCGTCTCTGTTGCGCTTCCTCTTGAAAAGCCTTCTTATGTAACATCAAACGTTCGTCTCAATAAGGTACCATGGTCTATAACAGCTGTGCGACGTCACCAAAAAATGTTGGTTTGGTCGTAATAACAAGGACAGAGACTGCAGCAACGAAGGGGATCCCAAAAACATCTCGGTAGCAACAGGAACGTGAGACAGCAACTAACACAAACACATCATGCATGGTCGCCATCCGGAGCAGAAACGTGAAGAATTATTTCTTTCATTGAAATTGATTAGGCAGCTTAGAAGACCAGTGGGAATGGCACCTGGCTACTAATCTAGAGATCCCTGGTTCGATTCCCGGGCCCGCACCATAAAATCAAGGTACGTTTTTCAGTCCCAGGTCGACTCAGCCTGTTGGAAATAAGTCCCTGTGATAACAAACTGTGGATAATAATGGGCGGCTGAAGCGTAGTGCTGGCCACACTGCCTTCCTTGTATGCCGTACGGTTCACGCAAGGCAGCCTACCCTGCATACTCCTAAGCTGCTTCGGTGGTACACATGGGAGCCATTATTATTAATAAAAATGGTGACAAATATAGGCTTATATAAAAATACAAATACCCGTTAACTCAAAAATGTTCGGTTATTTTTTTTTAAGTATTACTGTGTTATAAGCATTGTATATACACATTAAACGTTATGTTTTCCTCGACCATGGCTTTTATATATTTCAGCAGTAAACCAAAAACCATTGTCACCTAACCTCACAAATGAAAACGACACGTATTTTCACTTTGCATTAAGAAATAGGACAATTTACAATTAGTACACTTCTGAAACGTTACTGTGAACATGTGTATTAATTTAATATGTATATAAACACATAAAATAATAAATCAACTATTAATGGTAACTATAACAATATATAATAATATAAAGCATTGAAATGTACATAGATGTAAGTAAAATATAAATGAAAATTTGGATCAAAAGAGGCTCGACTATGCGATAGTCAGGCGCCGACAAAATAAGTTACAATAGACCCAAAACACCCTTACATGTCATAAAAGTATAAAATGTTTTGTAGAGTAAATACAGCAAAAAAACGCCCATGTACCGTTAGGTTAATGGTACTGTGTCCTCCAAGAGACAATAGACGACACGCCAATAAGTATGACTATTTTAGAAAGTAGCGTCACTTTTTAGGAGTCTAACGAACGTCCGCGTAAGTTTATCGCCCGCTCTCTGGCAACCAATCACGGATAGGGTCGGTAGTGAGCGCGAAAAAGATACAGCACCGGAATGGGTACGTTCGAAATTACCGGCAAATATTTCAAAGTCAAGCCAATGGTAGATGATCAACAAGAGCTGTAGTGAGGGAAGGACTCGGAAAACTATAAAAAACGAGTGAAGCAAACAAAAAGAAGAAGTCTCAGTTTAATTTTCACGCAAAACACGGGAAACCTGCGTCATTGGATGTGAGCATTTTAATACTATAATTCTAAATTCTAATCGATAGATTAACTCGGTTAAATAGTTGATAAAGAATTACAGTCATCAAGAAGTTTATTTTATATGTGTGCGCGATAGTACGTACGGACCAGAAGATGTTTAACTTGTGCGCATAGATTGCAGCAAGAAGTATACTTATTTATATGTGCGCGGCGTTTAGTACTAACGCGAGCGAGTGAAGTAAATAAAGAAAGTTTAGTCAAGCGTGATTAGTGCAAAGTGTAGTGCGATGTTCAACGCAGGATTACAGTTCATCATCCTTTTACTTGGAATCCAGCAACAAGTAACAGTATATCATTAATGATTCACAACTCAATAAATTAACTTAGAATTTGCATCTAAAATATAACTCATCTCATTCTCAAAAGACCCACGAGTTCAGATACTAACTATTACAATTTATGCTATATGACATGTTTTGGAGAGTTATTGTATAGTAAAGTAAGGAAACAAGTTATAATAATTATAGAAATGGTAACGAAGTTGAATAATTGTATCTATTGAAGATTATAGAATTTCATAGTAGTTAAGAAATTATGGTACATATATGTTTTGATTAATATTGAAGACTTAAATGTGTTAAGGGAGTAAATTAGAATCTACTGATTGCTCATTTGAATAATACTTGATTATTATGATTTTGAAGAATCCGTAAGCTAGAGATATTAATCATTTTTTTTGTTATTAATTATAAAGAATAGTAATGAGTACATATTTGAAATATGATATTAATGATTAATTCTCAGATGTATTATGTAACAAGAAGATAAAAATATAAATCTTAATATCTGAACGAGGTGTTATTATTTCATAACAATCCTGAGATACTCTGCTCTGGCGCCCAAGTAAATTAATCAATAATACAAAAATGAGTAGAAGTATTTAGTTATAAATATATCTAAATATAATTTGTAAAACAATATATCAATGTAATTACTGATTACATGCAATACTGGCTTGAATAAATTAATTATTCAACAGTCGAAAATTACGCGCGCTTAACGAATAGTTATACTTCTTCTTTTCCACATCGTACTATAGTGATACAATCGTATATTAAAAACATCGAAAATATACTGCAGGAGAATACAAAACTAACAAAAATAATTTACAAAAACTAAATAACCCACCCAACAAAGATAATACAACAACCAATGGTATATACAAAATTGAATTCCAAGATTGCAATAAATGTTACAAAGGACAAACAAACAAAAAAACAACTGAAAAAACGTTATTTTGAACATTTAAACGCATACAAAAAACCAGAAATATACAAATCTAATTTGGCCACACATGCAATAAACACTGGACATGAATTCCCAGACATAACCAACATGACACTAATAAAACACATTCCACACAAAGGCACCATATTGAACATTTGGGAAAATTTACAAATATACAAACATAAAACACAAAACAAACTAATACATAAACAAATACAAATCAATACAAAACATGACACAATTTTCAAAGCACTCAACATCGAAAATAACAAAAATACTAATATATACGCCAAAATAACACACCATAATACCAATTTAATGTGCCAAAGGCCAATAGGAAACCACAACAACAACCAACCAACACACAAGTACTTCACAAGTTTCAAAATTAGGAAGGCTGAAGATGGAAACACAAAGGGTCCCGAAACATGTTCTAAATAAGGAAAATAAGTCAGGTAATAAATAATACATAAATAAGGAGGTAAAGTCATTATAAATATTAAATATTATATTACACACACACACACACACACACACACACACACACACACACACACACACACACACACACACACACACACACACACACACACACACACACACACACACACACACACACATTCACACTCACATGTCTGTATTTGCAAATGTATGTTTCTGTACGAGTTGCTTTTCAATTAGATAGAGTGTGCTTGGGAAAAGCATCTTTATATCGGTAAAATTTATTCAACAGGATACAAATTTCATACAATTCTCCCTCCCTATTTACATTAGTTCAGATTGTAACAGCAACAGGTAACGCGAGTACACGAGTAAATGAAAACGTTTTAACGCTGTAGTGAATATTCTTTTACCGTACACAAAGTTTTGTTAATAATGCTTTGAGTCTCATATTGAATCTTAAACTCTTTTAATATGCAAGTCTTGCAACTGCAGGCTTTTCATACTATCCATTAGGTGAAGTTTCGCCTGAGTTTTCAATTTGTTTTATGCATAAATGCACTTACTATACCCTGCGCCACAAACTTTCTTTCTCACATTATATCCTATTCACATGTGACATATTTCAACCAGATTAAAAAGGTGAGGAATAATTGAATAAAGTTTCAAGTATTTTAAGCTTTTCATTGATCAATTCCATATCGACTAGATACAAGATTCTTATGTATACGCGTAAAACGACTAAATTGTCTCTTGACGTCAAACATACTTATCAACCTTTGTGACCTCTTGGTACCTTTTATCTAGTCAAGTGACGAAAGAGAAAAGGGCGATCACAGTTTTAAATCAACTGTTTGGCACATGTCTCTTTGTCTGTTTTTGGAATACTATGTCCATTTTTCCAGTATGTTGTTTAAATGCATTCATAAATTATCGTATAACTTCGCCCATACTTTCCTGTACTTGTCTGTACTTTTACTTCATATACCTTATTGTTTTTAAGATTAACCCTACAAATAAAGAGCATGAGGCAAATATGTAACAGGCAAATTAAAGAAATTGCTACATGCTAGTTGGGTTATCATATCAAAGAGAATCATAGCTGAAGTTATTTTTCTTTTAGCGGCGGTCCTACAGTCTATACCGCATCCCGCATTTCGATCGTCACTTCCCCCTATCCTTCCAGTCATCATCTTCAATAACTCGATCTCTCATGCTTATCCTAATTCCTGTTCTCCATTGTGTTGTCAGTCTTCCTCTTCTTCTCCTGTTTTGTGGTGTGTAAGTCAAAGCTTTCTTTGACCATCGCTTCTCCTCCATCCTCATTACGTTGCCATACCATAGCAACTGTCTGGATTCTATTCTTTCTGCTGTTGTAAATACGCTCCCTGTTTTCCTTCTTATATCTTCGTTTCTAACATGTTGCATTCTAGAAATATTACACGCTCTTCCTAAGAAGTCCATTTCCACAGTTTCCATCATCTTTTTCTCTTCATCTGAAAGTTGCCAGCATTCGCAGGCATGAGTTAAAATGGGCTCTACAATAGTTTTGTAGATTGTCAGTTTAGTTTGAAGTTTCATTTTGTTCGACCAAAGTAACGAGTTTAGCAAATGAATAACCTTTTTTCCCTGTTACCCTATCCTATTTTTGTTATCATTTTTTGTTGTTCCATCTGAAATATTTGAATTCGCTACATTTTCCGATTCTATGGATTCTTCTTCTTGCATGTCTACCCTCTTTGAATAATTTGAATATGAATATTATAAAAATCTAAATTTTTTGCAAGTTTCTGAAAATTGCGTAAATCTATGCCGAATATCAAATAAATCAAAAATTTAACCATAAATCTAAGTATAGCGTCTGGTGTTACAAATGTTTATGCTGACATGTGTTACACTCAAAGGGTGGTGCACTGGTGCTGCTGTTACAACCGGTTTGTATATTGTACCCAGTCAAAGTTTAATTGTTGCATCGCCCTCATACTAAACGTCAGGAAAATTATGTGGCAGCGATCCACGGTACAAGAGCAACTTAGCTCTTTATCTTTTGCGTCCTACATTATTCACAGAAAAAGTAGCAAGCTCTTTTTTTTAGAAGTTAGCTACTGATAAAGACGGAGTTAATAAAGTCGTGTGTGGATAGTCTGATTAGAAGTCAGTTAATGAGCTTTACAGGCCCAGCGCAAACATCGGTCCATGAAAGACTATAGGTGTTGGTTATGTGTAGGCTTGCCATAATTTTTTATTGACCAAACGGGACCGGAGGGGTCAGAAGGGAGGTTGGAATTAAAACATACACATTACAGTGTTTATCACATAAATATTTTTATTTTATTGGGTGTATATAATAAATAAGTATAATATAAATTTTTTTTAAACCACTCATAATTTTCCCTTGAATGCACTTTTCTCGGTATGTTTTTTTTTATTTTTTATTTTGTGAAAAAATTTATGATATATAAGTACAAAATTTACTTTACACATTGTGCAGAGATTAGAAATTCCCGGCAAGTTAGTCGACCGCGCTAAGGCCGCGACTTTCGGAATAGCACTGCCTGACTGATTCAGACAAGCAAACTTGATCGCAGCGACCTTGAACAGCGACGTTATGCAGTAGGCCGCGCCGACTAAATCAAGGTTGCCGCACGTGGACGGCGATGCGATAAAGTATGCCGGTTGTCCAGCTGATCAACAATTTTCAGCAGGCATTCTCGAACCATGGTGGGTTAACTGAAACTGTGAGTCGTTCTCATTCTCTTTTCTACACTTTGACAGTGCACTTCGTGGTCTGGCGGCTGGGCTAGCTTCGCTGTGATTTACTATGCGTACTTAATTTCGTAGAGTGTCTCAGGGTTCCCGACTAGTCGAGAGAAACGCGGAGCCGTGATGGTGACATGAATATCGGACACCATCGGCGGAGATGTCAGCTAGAGAGCTCCCTTCAACGCCGTCAGCCACATGTACTCCAGCCCGGAAAATTATAAGGACCACCACCTAGAAAGAGGATCATCAAACATTTCTTCACTACCACCACCACGTCTAGTTAGCAGCTTCACAGGTTACCACTGGAATCCACATTCTTCAGAAAACAAGTAAAAATTTTCCATATATTCAAATGCAGCAATCACAACTACACTTCAACAGTTACAAAAGCAAAGGGACATGCAAATAGACTAATAAAGTTCAAGTTATTCATATATCATTATATCCTGTATTTGTATACACCTTAAGCATTTTCTCAGCTCAGTGATTTATATTGGTAAAGACATACAAACATAATTATCCTGTTTTAATAATTCAGAAAAATGATAGTGTAATTTAAAATGTGATTAATACTGATGACAAGAAACATGAAAAATATAAAGTTTGTACATAATTAAATGTCAAGCAATTAACTGGACATTCAAACATTGTGAAGCATACTACTGACATATATTGTATGCACTAATGGAATAGAGATTCTCGTATAGCAGGTGGATTCATTAAAATACTTAATTTATGTAATCGGGAAATTTAATTTCTGTTACAGTTATTATAAGTTGTCTAAACGAAATGTAAATCGACAGTTTTCCTTAATCACAACAAAACTGTTCTTTAAGTGAAGTTTGTTTTAATAATAATCAATGTCAAACCTTTTATAATATTTTTCTTTAAACAAAAGATATGGTTCCCTGTACGAACCTGACGTTGAAAGTTAATAATTTTTATGATATTTGAATGGTGTCATTGTCATTCTGATTACTTCAGTTTGGAAGTCTCTTTTCTGTCATTGTGTTTAATTAAAAGTAGGCCTACCAATACAATACTGTGTTTAGAATTTTGAAGTTGAATTGTTGAAATAGTTATTGTACTTTTATAAATTATTTTTGTTTGATGACTAAAATATGTACGAGTAATTTGCTCAGGATTAAGACTGTTAATTTATATAAATTTTATTAGTAAAGAGCATGCTATGCTAGGTGGTGTCTATAGCGGACGATAGTCCAATTAAACTAAAATGAGAACTAGGAACTCTTATCTGAATATAATATCAAGTTAGTTGAACAATATGTAAAACATGTCATAAGAAAACACTAATAAAAAGAAACAATGCTTGTTACTGTTGAACGAGAGACTTATTCCGAGTCCTGTCAGTCTGGGTCCAGCACATTTTGCTTCGTCTAGGCTAAACGCCTAGTGTTAAAATTATACGTGACGGCAGTAGCCGTTGCAACACCATCAAAGCATGCACTGTTGGCTCATGCATTAAACCTCTGTCATCTGCCCAAGCGTTTTTCATCAATGTGAACACTCTCTCGCCCATTATTTTTCCTAGGAACCAAATGCACCGACCGGGACATTTCGGCAACCGGGCGGAGCACCGGGACTGCACTCTGAAACCGGGACTATCCCGGTCAAACCGGGACGTGTGGCAAGCCTAGTTATGGGTCTTTGCCACGTAGCCGCATAGGTATGATATTCGTAGTAAAGATTGTGACGTCTCCTTTGTTAAGATATCACAAACGTCGGGAACCAGTTCAATTTGTTACCTGTTAATTGAACTAGCTGCCGTTGTTAGTAAACCTTAATCACTAACAAATTATAACACTTCATTATTCAGGAATTAAGCAAGGATTGTATAAATTTATTCACTCGTTGGGTGTTAGCAAAAACATCTCTTTATTAACATATTTATCTCTCATACTTTACTTTACTCTTAAAACTCAGATTCTAAAATTTCTGCATTAATTATTTTGTAAATTTACTTCTTACTCTTTTTATATCAAAAGCATTCAGCTAGATATAATTTTCAGTACCACGGATCCGGGTTTCAACTTAGTTATGTTTTTATTACAACTTCAACCAAATTATTAGAAGAATAAATTTGGTTGTAAATTTTAAAATTAATTTAAATCTAAACATCGTAATGTCATTACTACTTCATTACAGTGATTACAAAAATATATAATATTAAACTTTAAATTATCAAAAGTTCTTTACTGTTCTTTTGTTACTGGTCTTGTTGTTTTACAATGAATTTGTGTTACAAGTATTATACTTTTAATATCACCTGAATATAACAATGTGTATGCTGTGGGGTCCATGATGGTCATCTTCAGTCCTCTTCTAGGGTGTGATCCACGGTTGCTCTTGAAGTTCCATGAGGTTGATTGTTTCTGGTAGTCTCTTCCTAGACGATTAGATTTTGGTTCTAGAAGTTCATCCGGTTGCTGTTTGTGTTATCTTCTTTCGGAGTCGGTAGTTTACATTTTACTTTTGGTTACAGTTCATATTTTATCAGCACTAAAATCTGGTAATTTACATTTCTCACCATTTACAGCTTGCTAAGAGATGTGTCGGCTAAGTTTCTTTTTTTTTTCTTTGCATGTTTCTTCAGGCACTACATTATAATTTTGTTTTTATTATTATTATTATACTACATAGGTAAAATCGAACTCATTATAAACTTGATTAAATATTGTTTAACGGTATACACCTATGTGTATTTTCACGACACAGCAGCTACATCCTTACATCTCGGTGTCTATCGGGCGAGTGAATGCAAAGTTTAGCGGCAAGGGGTCAGTAGCTGGCGCGGTTTTACGCACTGAGAAAATAGTTCGTTCTTTTAAGTTATATTAATTATTTACTAATTAAGTCGTAATACATTATTTTACCTTTTGGTTACGAATTATGAATTTCTTTATTTATTTTGTACATATTTTATTTAATTAAAGTAATTATTATTATTAGCTAAATAACACCGTTCTTAACGTGTTGGTACGGGACAATTTGCACGTTGTTGCTTGAATCTAGGCATAGGTAAGGGGTGGATAATACTCTTACTTATATTGAAAGCAATTTTTATTTGTGCGATTTAAATATTTTTAAAATCGTCACAAGATGAGCTAACATAGACGTGTACATACACACGTACAGTATACTGTACCCGTTAGACGTCAACAACGCTTTATTCTTGTTGGAATTGCTGACCTGCATACAACCTACAGTAAACACAACTCTCGGTAACAAGCAAATAAAGTTAAATAAATATAGAACCTGACTGACTAGGAAGCGAATAGTAAGCAAATAACAACCGCAAGTGCAACTTTTCCCACCTCACTTCACTCAATCGTTTGTCTCTAACCAACTGTCACTGTCTTCAGAAACTTCACTTTAAGTCAGTCCAGGTCAACCGCCCCTACCTAGATGCTTGTCATTGAATTCAACATCCTGGAAATCTCAAGAGCAATGCAATCCTGGGGAAGTGTCAAAAACTTTACTGTGATAAAGCGAAGTTTTCTTTTAACATCGGTTCAGCATTTATTGTATTCTCGCCGCCTTGTGGTTTCTATCTCTGTAAGCAATCGACTTCTCTTCTTTGCTTTTCATAAAAATCTCACAATTTTTCTACTCTGAATTTAACAATAATTATAAATAAGCTCAAGTCACGGATTTTTATAGTTTCACGGATCGCCGTACGGTACACGAGAAGAACTACAGAAACGAATGAAGTCAATAATTACCAGCTTTAATTAGTCACAAATAACAATGTGGAATCGGCAAGCTACTCCCATACAATAATTCAAGTTAAATTTGTCCACACGCAATAATAATGTCAACTATTAAGCGTTCCGCAGTAATTATTAAGCGTTCCGTTAACACAGTACTCTACACAATCACTTGATCCGCACTCTACAATGTCGCCACGTGTAACTAAGTCACTAAGCCGGCCGCTATTGCTAATATAGGTCTTGCAGTTGTTCCACAATAATTTGCTATTCTTCTGGCGGCGTGACGGCATAATTTGAGTAGTTACAAGTACTCGAACAGTCTAGTGGGTACTCGACTGCACGGCTTCGATACAGACACTACACCTGCTCAGCTAGCCGAGAAACGTGTACAAATTTAACGTGACTGCATTTGCCGTCTTTTTGAGAGCGTTACGAAATTTCGTAGCAATATGCACAAATCTAGATAAATTCAGTTTTATTTAATCACTGTCCTGTGATTGTCTCAATGTAAAGGAAAAGTCCAAGCCTTTAGCACATGTGTATATATATTGCGACAGATTAGTTTTGCTAAATTTTTATGTAATGCTAAATTGGGATGAGCCACACTTTGTAACTATAACTTATCTGCAACAACTAATGTGAGGCAGTTAAAGGGGATATCAGGTGTATCTGTAATAATAACTCTATGTAACTTGTAACGGTATTTCAAA
This sequence comes from Magicicada septendecula, assembly GCA_034769895.1. Taxonomy (NCBI): domain Eukaryota; kingdom Metazoa; phylum Arthropoda; class Insecta; order Hemiptera; family Cicadidae; genus Magicicada; species Magicicada septendecula. Next base: position 36,453,770 of record CM068373.1, read on the forward strand.
TTTATTTAGTAATAATGAAATTATGCGCAAGGCACTTGATTCGACTTAAAAACATTCATTATTGCTTTGTTACTATGCCGTAAGGCTTACGCTGTATACATCCTTGCTGACTAAATATTCTATTCTAATAATTACTTTATTAAAAATATCATTTCCTGACTACTCAGTCAATTAGTGTGCTTCTAAATATCAATGCTTAAATATCTTTTTAGATATTGTAACGAAATTCAAAATATTAATAGCTACTGAATTTACCTTACTTTTTCAGTACTGATTTATAAAACTCTAATTTTTACTTAAATTCTTTGAATTCTTTTTATTTCAATACTAATTTGAGGTCTTGTTTACGTTAATCTTACTTCAATAATATCTACCATTTTAACTCTATGTTTACAAGAAACATTGACTCTTAACTTTAAAGTGAAACAAGAATGTCTTTAATTGTCTTTGAGTTAATTTTTCGACTAAGAGATAAATAAGTTGTTTATCTCCTTATTGTTGTCAATCATACTCAATCGCAATCGATCCATCTGTAATCGTCCTCGTCTCGAACTCCAGAATCAATTCCTCTTGTCCAGCGTCGCTTCCAGACTTCAGTAACGTTTCTCCTGCCCAGCGCAGCCGCTCTAGACTCCAGTACCATTTCTCTTGTCCAGCGTAGTCGCCTCTAGACTCCAGCGTCTTCTCGCACTCTGGAACTAAGTCGTCAGCTCTCTCGCTCTCCGGAACTTCATGTTACTTCTTCTGTGCTGTTTCGGACGTCAGTTGATCATCTTATATGGATTTTCTTCTCGTGTAATTCTGTTACTATTTAAAAGTGATTGTCTTTACAACTTAGTTACATAGTTGTGTGTAACTGGAAGAATGAAATTATTTCCAAAAATATAAATACGCCGTGCAGACGGACAGAAGCTCCCGCTGCAACTATGGGTGATCAAAAGAGATACAACTGTAGCGTGTGTGTCCTATTTATACTCACGCCTTGGTAAACACGTGCAGTTGTACGAAATCGACATGTCTGAATTTGTCTCTGGGCTTTGTTCCCCCACTCCTCGTCAATTTCGCTATTTCTTATATTTCTGCTATTTGCAGAGTCCTGTTAGTATACTCTTATACCCATGTTATAACTATTTTCACTACAGATGTTCACTGTTGTTTTGGACATTGTAACTTAACCCTTGCGATCTGTACCAGTTTATTTCGCACTACACTCGTACGGTGTGTCGCTTTCACGTGGTTTTCGTACACAGTATGTAGTTAATTTTATTACATTTTATTGTGTCTTTGGATTTTACTCCTTATTTATAGTTTATGAATAATTACGGTAAAACAATAATTACGTAATTATTCATACTGGGGTGGCAAACTCGCCTGCATAGACCTGCGTCACACACACATTCAAAATACTATTGTACACACTCTCAGATACATCTGTGTATGTGTGTGGACAAGTCGATTCAGGTCGAAACACCTGTCCATATTTTTGTCTGAGCCTAGCTTGCAATCACTGACATGCTTACTTCTAATACTTTATTAATTATGTTACAAATTATTATGTATATTTAAATTTATATATTCAATGCTCAGTACAGTATACATACATCAACGTAGCTGGAAACCCACAGAGGGGAAATTTCCCCTCCGCTGACTGACTTCCCACTATTACGTGAGTACGCGTGTACTAGTTGGTACAGTCACTACTGCAAGCAGTGTTCGGAACGCTTTGTTTGTGTCAGTGTTTGTTTAAATTTCAATAATTTAAGAGCTGTTTTAAATATAAAAATTGCACACTCGTACGCTCATAGCCCCCAGGTGGTAGCAAATATGCCTTATATTTTTATTTCTTAAGAAAAATATCCACTGTCCCTTTAAAAATAGAACCAAACAACGAAATGCAAATACTACTGGTAATTATGTGCTACTGTAATTTCTAAATTTTGTAATGCAAATTATTTTCTATTTAATGTTTTTGGATCTAAAGAACAACATTTATAATCATTAACGTACTACAAATTAAACACAGAACACTAACAAAGCATACCGAAAATTATTGTAAATTATTGTAAAATTATTGTAGGCCTATAAATATGCCGACATTATCAAATTAATCCATTCATCACCTCACCCCACTTGCTCCTATTTATGCAGTAAAATAGATCATTGGAACTACGTACTATAGAAGTAGGCCCTACACAACACAACAAAAATGAAAAATGGAATTATGTTTATACAAATTACCTTTAATGATTCCAAGGGTCATCTTCAGAGCTCCTTTTCGTTTCATGTCAGTAGACGATCAGTAATATGCAGTCCTATGGTCACAAATAATTGCTAACTGTTCAAATAGAAAATAATAAAATTTTTACTGTGCAAGTCATATATTAATATGACTTTTTTTATAGTAATGGACTTTTTTGTACCAAAAAAATTTTCAACTAAGTTAACAGCTATGACAGCAGGTAAACCACACTTCACATTAAGTCTTCAATTCCTGATAGAGTTTCTTCACTGTCCGTGTCCATTTGACTACATCCGCTGGCGTCATCCTCATCTGTGTCACTGGTTTCCCCTCCAAGTTGAATGATGAAATTTTCAACAGCGTTTTCTATTTGTGGTTGAGATGTAACGTAGTCTTCTTCAACCTTTTTTACATGGTAACATTTTTTTTGCCAGGATTCTCTGGTGATTTCCCCGAATTTTTGTACTGTTAGCTGCTTCACGTCTTCAATTGTAAACGTTGTGTTGTTGGTTGCTACCCAGTTCTTCACCTCGGCCCAAATAAGTTCTATTGGGTTGAGCTCCGGATGGTATGGAGGTAAGCGCAATACAGTGTGGCCGTGTTGTTGAAGGAGCGAATCGATTACATATTCTTTGATCCTTGGTTTATGTAACGAAATCAACTGCAGTAACTGTACCTTCAGCATCGAATCATCGAAAGGTATTCGGTTACTTCGAAGCCACTCTTGCATTTTACTTTTAGTTGAAGCGGAGGTTGGACACTTTTTTGACTGCACATTATGGTATGGTGCATTGTCAATGACAAGTACACTTTTTTCTGGCAGGTTTGGTATTAATTTTTCTGTCAACCACTTTTGGTAGTTTCCAAAGTTCATTGAACTGTGATAGTCTCCTGAACACAGACTTGATTTCCACATGGTGAAGCAGTTTTCAATAAAACCCATCTCTCCTCCCGCATGAATTATTATAAGTCTTGCTCCTTTAGTGAGGGGTATAGCGACACCATCATTGTTATTGTCTGCCCACGATTTCTGGCTCACATGTGACGAGTGAATATAAGTCTCATCCATGTAAACTACTGGTCGCCCTTCTTCTCTGTATTTCCTAATGTTTTTTAAATATTCGTGTCTGTGGAAGGCTATGTGTTGTTGTTCAATAAGTACATGTCTGTTGTTTCTCGTCTTTTTCCATTCAAAACCCAACTGTTTGATTACTGTCCTTAAACTTGTCTTCCCTCCATTAAACCCTATATCTTTCACTAATTTTTAATGTAATTTTGGTAGTGTAGGTAGACATTTTTCGACGAGGTAAAAGCCGTTGATCATTCGGCGTATAACAGATTTATCAAAATCGTCCAAATCTGTCACAGGCTTTTCTCTCTTCCTTTTCTTATTTGGCGTTTCAAATAATGGTTGCCCTTCGCTTCTCTGCCTCTTCGCTTCCTGGTTTATTCTCGCTAGTGTCATCCGACTTACACCAACTGAAGCCGACACTCTTTCTCTAACTTTTTTACAGTCTATTAAAAACCCTCCATGATCTGCTTCCTTCTTCATAAACTCCATCACATTGTATATAACTTCGCGAGTTTGGCTTTTAAGCACCTTTCCCGACAACTTACTCATTGTTAAGCAATCACTAATAACAAAAATTAAAGATATAAAATGTATCGCGACGAAAAACAATACAAACAAATTAGTTTTAAATAACGTCACAGAAAGGTAAACCTAATCACTAAGATAGCTATTAAAATACAAAACCACAGCACAGATTGCAAAACACAAAACACAACAGCAACTCAGTAACTTTTGGAATGCTTGCAGACTGTACGTGTAAACAACACCAAACTTACAGTCGGACTGTATGGTGGGAGACGCTCATTCATTGCGCATGCGCTAACCAGGCAACTTCCTAAATTGATGTGTGTATACTTATCTGTACTGTCGCAATATATCTGTATGAAGAACACTTAATGCTACATAACAAGATGCTACCAAAATTTTCAGCTCGAAGTATATAAGTATCAACAAGGGAAAGTGTGGAAGATAAATACTTTCATTCTAGGAAAAGTAGACGAAATATCTGCTTTAATAGATAACGTTTTTATATAATTTAGGCCTCACTTAAAATATATATACACTGGATTTCGAAATGAATAATTAAATTATTTTCTTTAAATAAGATGAAATTTAGAGTGTAGTACTTTGTCCTTCTAATCTTATAAAATTTATAAGGACTCGAGCTTGTAGTTAAGATGGCTGAATTTAATTTATTTTAAATGGGGTTAAATGGGGTAGTGAAGTAAAACGTATGACTCGCATTGTTAAAATCATCATACTCCTCCTACTTACATTTGACTGTCACCTCCAATTTAGCACATCCTAGGAACCAAAGAAACTCTGACAAACCCAATGGAAAGCAGGTCAGGACAGACGAGAGCAGAAAAAATCGTGCCCCCTATTTAGACGGTTGGACGGAAGGTTAAGTGCTTTGCCTTAAATGAAAGATTACTTATGATACCTAACAGAAGTCTCGAGTAGATGGATTATATGGAATCCTTAGACAAACATTTAAGGATTTGAATTTCGGACGTGAATATAGTACTGTAAACCAATCTGAAGCTTTGAGACTAGGTCGCAAGAAATACGAATGTACCAGATGGGACTCTTCTTCTTCTTCTTCTTCTTCTTCTTCTTCTTCTTCTTCTTCTTCTTCTTCTTCTTCTTCTTCTTCTTCTTCTTCTTCTTCTTCTTCTTCTTCTTCTTCTTCTTCTTCTTCTTCTTCTTCTTCTTCTTCTTCTTCTTCTTCATTCCAGGATTAGGCGACATCCCCTGTTCTGGTCTCTATTTTTAGGCATCTTTTGCTTGGTCCTCCCACATCTATTTTTTCTTTAGGCGCATATGGTAATACATGTTGTGGTAGCCTTTTCGCTTCCATTCTACCTATATGTTCAGTTCATCTCATCTTACATTCCTTGCATTGACAGAGAATATACCCAATTCATGTCTTGTCACAACGTCCCCAAGACTATCATTTCGTGTACATCCCTTTACGTATTTCAAGAAATTTACCTCTGCAGCTTGTATATGACTTGTATCTTTTTGAGATAATACCCATGTTTCGGAACCGTATAAACGACTGGGTACTGCCACAACTTTACGAACTTCATTAGAGTTTCCTTTATTGTTTTTCTACCTAAAGTTCTTTTATTAATGCCACAAATTGCCTGATATCTGTTTATTTTTCTCTCAATGTCCCCGTCAAATCGATAAGTTATGTTATCACATCCTAGTTTTTGAAAGTGAAATATTTGCTCCAGCACTTTATCATTGATTCGTAAGTTTTGATCTTATGGGATGTTTGCCTTTGAAAGCCATTACTTTTGTTTTATTAATAGATATATGTAAATTTTATTGAGGAATGTGACTCAGGTAGTGTATGGCTATCTGTAAATTACCTTCTGTTTCCTGCATAATGAGCTGGTCATTTGCATTTAATAAATTGTTCAAAATATTCTCACTATTTTTCTTAATCCCAATATGAAATTATGTCCTCCACTTTCTTACCAAATCTTCTACAAGGATGGGTTTCTTCAAAATAGAAATAATGAAGTATAAATAAGCTTTAGCGGAGCAATAAGGAAAGTTGAAAAAGACATACTTAGTGTCTTTATTTGCCAACCAGTGCAGAGAGAAGAGATGTTTGATGGAGGATGTCAAAGGAGTTTATGGTCAAGTTTGTAACTGCTTTACCGTAGGACGATTTTATTTTGTACAAACTGTCAGGGCTTTGAATAGAATCTAAAGGCTACACTAGATAGGCAATCTGTTTTTAAACTGTTCTTGGCAAACCGAAAAAGCTTCATTTCTGTCATCCCTAGATGCACTCAGTTATTCTTACTTACAAAAAAAAACGTGCACTGAAAACGACCTTATCGTAGTTTTTCATACTTCTAAAATGAAAACAAATCTTAGCAGTGGACAATTTTCAGAACGGACAAAACTATATCTATAATCATTTGCACCCCGGTTATAAAAAACCCCAAATACCCACGAGTTAGCTGCAACCGAAGTAAAAATTTTGATTTTGTAAGTACATAAATGCTGGATGCTCATTAAAAAATTTTCAGTTGTGCAAGTTACAATACAATAAGTTATGTATATTTTGATTTTACAATTTTCCAAATAAAGGTTTCCTAATAGATTTCCGACATGTTGAGCGGCTTTGCGTTTAGTCGTACAAAACAAAGGAGATAGATAAAACTAATAAGAATGTGTAATTTATTAAGTAACCTATTATTTAAAATAATCTAAAATAAACTATATAATTATATACATTTTATGAACATATTTATTTAAAATATGAACTAGTGTAGTAAAGTTTTTTCTTTAGAAGACATGCCTCTTGACTTTTGATATTCGCATTCGCTGACCTGTTTCTTTAGAAAAAAACTTTTTCCTACTGAATATAACGATCAACTTTTTCCAGCTAAATTCTCACAGATTTTATAAAGAATGTGTGTGTGTGTGTGTGTGTGTGTGTGTGTGTGTGTTTGGGGGGGGTATGAAGAATACACTGTAAGTAGGTTATCTTCACCTGACGCACGTTTCGCACAAATATTATTCTGTATTGTTTGAATTGTAATTGAATGTTTCGCTTACAATATACTTAACGGATAATCGATTTTACTTCGATTCTATTTTTGATTGTTGTAATGTTTATGTAGTCAGCAATTTATTATTTATATTGAATGTTTTATTTTATTATTGTAATAAATGTATGATTTTAAATAATTTGCATAGTTTTGTTTTTATATGAATTTGTTCTTTAATTAGTAGATTATTATTGTGTTTGTAAATATTAAGGTTTTCCCAGAAATTTGTTTTATTAATTTTTAGTGCGTTTGTAATTAATTTGACATTTTGAATGTCTGTAAATTTACGTTTATTGTTTAAACAGTGTGTGGCTAAATGAGATTTGTAAATATTAGGTTTTAAACACGCGTTGCGTACCTCTCGGACAGTTTTATCTTCGTATACCAAATTGGTTATGAAAATGGATACAATAAAAATACTGTGAACAAAATAGAAAATAAAATCAAATATAAAATAAAAACTGAACAATTAAGAATCAATCAAAATGAACAACACATAAATAATAACAACAACAAAAAATGGGCCACATTCACATACATAAATAATAAAATGACAAAACTAACAAAACTATTTAAAAACACAGATATAAAAATAGCATACAAAACTAATAAAAATAAATTACAAATTCTAAATAGCTCACACAACAAAGATAATATAACAACCAACGGTATATGCAAAATTGAATGCCAAGATTGCAATAAATGTCACATAGGACAAACAAAAAACAGCTGAAAAAACGTTATTTTGAACACCTAAACGCATACAAAAAACCAGAAATATATAAATCCAATTTAGCCACACATGCAATAAAAACAGGATACGAATTCCCAGACATAACCAATGTATCACTAATAAAACATATACCACACAAAGGCACCATAATGAACATTTGGGAAAATTTACAAATATGCAAACATAAAACACAAAACAAACTAATACCAGAACAAATACAAATCAATACAAAACATGACACAATATTCAAAGCACTCAACATCGAAAATACACAAAATACAAAAACATATACCACAATCACACACAATAATACAACTTTAAAATACCAAAGACCAACAAACTACCTTAATAACATCCAGCAGCCAACACACAAATACTTCAGCAGAAACAAGATCGCGAAGGCTGAAGATGAGAGAACAGGAACTCTCGAAACATGTTCCAAATAAGGAAAAGAACATCTTGAGGTAATATAAATATAAAATTTTAAATTTTTAAATACTATAAATATATATATATAATATAGAAAAAATATATTAAACACATGATAATGTAAAAATTTAGGTATACCTATAATAATAAATTAATATTTCACAATGATACTAAGAGGTTTTAGTTAATGAAACTTGCAAGCAAGATTACGTAAGTTTATCAAACGACCAACACTTAATTTATTGTTGAAACTTTTATTTAATGTTACGTAATATCGTAGTCTTTTATATGATGTATAATCATATATTCTAATGAACAAACGTTAGGCCTACTACACTAGTTGATGTTTTGAATAAATATGTTTATGACATTTATAAAATTATATAGTTTTGTTTATATTGTTATGACGGTCTAACTGATCGTCGTACGGTACAGTGGAAAACAAAATACAAGACACCAATTAAGTCAGTAAAAACCTGCTTTAAATATCACAATTAAGAGTGTGTAGTCAACAAGTTATTTTACAAGATTATACTCGTACAATAATTAAAGTTAATCTGTCCGCACAAATAATAATGTCAACTATATAGCTTTGCTGGCTAAAATCACTTTTCACTAATACACCACTCGAGACGCACTGTGTAATCGCCCGAAGTAAACTGACTTGAGCGTCGCTCAATGCGTATATTTATACCCCGCTGATGTTCCAGAGTAATCTGTCACTTTGGATGACGTGTTAAATAAACAAACAGGCGCTCTCAAGAAACAGTGACCTTGAACACACTGCGCTGACCGGTACGGTCTGGAATAGACTGAATAGTTGACGCCTAATTGCCTTTCATCTCACATTACAGCCGATATAGCCGAGATACTTGTTGAACGTTCCGTATTACGTATCAATATTATTTTAATGTAAACAAAATTAATTAATTTATTTTTTTTTTATCGGCCATCTAAGCACCACATGCCAATTTCAGTTCTTTATTCATTGTTATTTTTTTTTCTCCAATATTCTTTCATCTTTCCACTGTGCCTCGTCTTCCTGTCTTCAACCCACTTTGAACCTTCGTTTTTCTCTCTCCTACCCTGGACTCCTTCCATTTTTAACACTTTTGCCCGAAAATAATTTACTTTATAAATTACACATTTTTATTAGCATTGTTGTTAGAGTTTACGCGAGTAGTTCAATCGCAGTGATAAGCGTAGTTTATCAATCAGTGTTATCACACAAATTTCGATTGAGAAATCAGACAGAGTACAGCTGGCTATGGCAGTAGTAGCCCGGATCGACTGCAGTACTCAATCTTACGATTTTATGCGGGTAGCGAACACAGACATGATGGATTCTATTTATAGAGACTGACGAGAGAAAATAACACACCATGTTGTAGTAATTGTAGTGAGGTTAATGTCACACACGTGTACAGTGATTGTAGTGATGTTAATGTCACACACGTGTACACTTACGTGTTTGGCGTTGATATGTAATTGAAACAACAACAATTTTACCTTCCGTTGTTAAATAAATACCATCTCGTAATTTATTACTATACGTCAAAAAATATTGTTCATCTTGATAAAAGTTATTACATAAGAAATAATGTTAACTATTAACTAATAATTACTTTGATCAGATGAGCTTATTCTACGTTCATAAAAACATGTTTATTAATTACAATAGAGGTAGGCTATTTTAATCGCGACAGTGTTTTCGTTCTCTAAATATGTCGTATTAAACTAATTACCTGTTACAACACTAAACATGACCTATTATTAAACATCATTGCAAGATGACATATTGAATATGTTGTTATTGACATGTTGCGTGTTGTACTTGAATATATGTTGGTATGCAGGTCGCTTTATGTAACAATCACTTCGGTTACTGTAACCACTTATATACTTGTTAAATTATTCATCATTATCGTCACCACTTCAAGGACTAGGCCTTAGGCCTGATCCTGAACCCATCTTCTCCTCGGTCTACCGACATCTTCTTTCCCAGTAGGGTGATAACCCAAGGCAGCCACACGTAGACGGATATCAGGCATGCTATTCAAGTGTTCACACCATCTCCTTCTGTGGTTTTCAATCTTCTGGTCCAATGATACAATGTTTAACTCGCGTTTAATATTCTCGTTCCTTCTCCAATCCAAGACAGAACAAACTTTCGTCTCTCTTAGAAATTTAATTTCGGCTGCCTGAATCCTCTGCACGTTCCTTTTAAAAAGAGCCCATGTCTCACTAGCATACAAGAATGTGGGGACAGCCACAGTTTTATAAAATTTCATTCGGGTATCCTTTCGTGTTTAATTTTTCAGGTACATATAATTCCACAGATTCGTTTAAATTTTGTTAGCTTATTACCCCTAATCAATGTCAGTTCCATATGCGGTATTACAACCCAGGTAATTAAAATGACTAATCTGATCCAAAAACTAATTATTCACGACTGTCTTAGTTCTTATAGAATACCTGCCATCAAAATGCCATCGTTTTAGATTTTGTAGCAGAGATCTGTGGCACATAGTCTTTTTAAGTTAATAGATTAAATTAATTTTAATAGATCTGTAGGCTTATTTATTTATTAAAAATAAGTACAGTATATTATATGGCAAGGTAACAGGTTACAAGCAGACTGCACTTGCAAAAGTAAATTTTGATTGGGTGAATTAATACATATATTGTTTTTTCTTTTTTTATATATAAAACATTATACAGTTTATATGTGAAAAATATGTATTCAAAATTATGTAAAGTTCGAAACAACAAGTGTTTAGAAACACTTGACAGTCAGAAAAAAAAACTTTACTTGCTTTATATTTTATAAAGAGTTTTTATAATTTCTCTCTCTTGGATGTTTGCTGGGTTAAGGTGGATCAGTCCAGACGATCTCGCTTGTTCTGCTCTGCGCTTTCACACCGCGCGTTTCTTCTTAAGCTGCGATGTCAATCTCAGGGTTTCCTCGTCGGCGTAGTGTCCGTCCAAGTTGCTCATGACTCAGTCTTAGTTGACAGCCATCAGATGTTGAAGATCTCGAACGCCGTGCTGACTTCGTGGTCCAATTCATCCGCTCCCTCGACGATACACTCCGACTTCCCATAGACTGCGAGAGAATCCTTATGAGAGACTATTTGTGGCTGCCATATGAAAGACTGCGTAACTCACGGGTCATCAGTGCGTTTATAGGTCTACGTATGTGACGTCATTTTTACATGGTAAAATGTTTTAGCACAAGTTACAGAATCGCTTCGGCGCATTGTGTCATTAAGCGTCGTAGATGAATCTGCTGCCATCAGCATTTATAAAGCGCCACACACTGTCTGCGACATTGTCTAGAGGCGACCAAATACGAAGCTTATGTTTCGCAATAAAACGGCTTAAGACATTTTGAACTGCGCATGCTGAGATGAATCAGATGAGTGAGAGGAGGGACGAAGAACAGAGAAGCGTGTAGGAGCATTGTTGAGAAGACTGTAACGCCGGATAAGAAAAAGTAAAAACTGCGCACGCGCTGGATTTTAACCACAAAAGGCGCAGAGTTTACATTACAGTTAACCTAGTCCCGTGCCTTCTATTTTAATATCTGTCACGAATCACACACTTTCATAGTCAGAAACAACTGTGTGAAATTGTTTTGTCCTAAGGCAATGTCACAAGCCTCTCTCCACCGAAGCGACGCTTTGCAACAACACGAAGCGTTGAAACGGTTTTATCGCGAAACAAAATGGCTCTCTCCAATGTGAGACTGGCCTTACACTTTCATAGCCATTCGAAAGGTTCAGTTTTATTTATTTATATCGTGTAATCAATTTTCTATTTTGAAAAAACGTTACCCAGTGATCAGTTTTATGTATGGAATTTTAATACACTTCGGTTAGCAAAAATATTTCTTAAGAAAATTAAGAACGGTAATCTTTTTAATCTGAAGCATCTATCTACTTGAAAAGTTTTATTATTTTAATGATACTTCTACGTCTAATTTTTATGAAGACGATAATATTTACGTTTTAGTTTTTAAAAGTATTAATAAAAGAATTACAAGTGTTATTTCGTACAGAGATAAAAATCGTGTGTACCAGTATTGGTACAGATGTCACTTTACAAAGACACTGATTATAAATGTACATTATTCATGACTTCTAACGTGTAAAGAGGAGTGTTTTATACATGTTCATAAGATTTTAACAGCATTCACTGTCTCATTCTACAATTTACAATTGCTTTTAAACAGCCATTTTTTTGTCGCTTCTGTTTTCCTGTTCACCTTCTCAGAAATCTCGCCTCATTTACGACAGCTCTACAGAAACGTTTCCATCTTTCTAAAACGACCAGTTCGTACCTGTTGCTCCTCTACCTACCATCTCCACCTCTTGTCCCTACTGCGTCATTATTTCCTTTTCAGTATAAATGAGTACACCTATTTCCACTTTCATTTCCTATGTAATATCACCGTTCATGATGCACCTGCACACTGTATTCTTAGAGTGTAGATTTATTTTTCTCCAGTACAGTTCCTTTCCCGCTATTTTCACTTTGTGTTTGTTGTTTATGACACAGTTTCAGCTCCGCACGTCACTTACCATGCATCATGTGACATTAAAAAATATTTCCTTGGTGTGTGTGTGTGTGTGTATATTGTGACGCATTTGCATTTGCATTGAATAGTGGGGCGTCTTTGCACCCATGGTTTATTACAGCTTCCGGGACGTGCCCGGTGGCTGTCAGAAGAAAACAGTGCTTGACTTTCAAAAGTAAGGTTTCCTAATTTTTTCGGGAGGGACACGGCAACCAGTTAACTGAGAAGGCGGCGGAAATTTTTTCAATTTTATATTTATAGAGGTTCCGGGTCATGGTAACACTGCCGCCGGTCGCGGGGCGAACGGCAGATGCCGCACGCGCCCGGCCCGGCATGCAGGCGCCTTGTAGCGCCGGTCGTTCCCCGCGAGGCAGGGAACCGCCGTGTCTTTGGCATCGGTAACAGCGCCAAGCAGTTTGCAAACCAACATACTTGGGGAAGGTATCTGACTTTATAGGAAGGTAAAAAGGAAATAGAATTGCTTGGGAACCTAAGTTACTGCATACAGAATTACGGGGGGTCGTCTAAGATCGCCCGAGGGCGTTTGACACGTATAGCGGGAGGTGGTTCAGACGTGCTGATAGAACGGAGATAAGGAAAGGACGAGGTCGCTGCAGAAGCAAAGAGAGTTTCGGCAAGCGACCGGACAAAATCGGCAAGGGTAGGAACTTGAAGGCCTCCACGAATAACATTATTTCTCACTAACCATGGAGACCCCGACAAGGATCTGAGGGTACGGGCCTGGAAAGCTTCCAGCCTACACTAGTTAGTGGTCGACACAAGGGACCACCATGCGGGAGCAGCATAGGTCAATACTGACCGGAGAAACAAAAGATAGATGGTAACTTTAGTGAGCAAAGCCAGGCGGTTGCGGCACGAGAGCATGGGAAATATTTTGGCTCGGACGCCTCGAGCTTTGTTGAGGGTATCAGTCACGTGGCCGCTGAAGCTAACGCGCTGGTCAAGCCGAACGCCCAAGTACTTCACCGACTTATGCCAGGCGATAGGCGTCCCTTCGAGGGAGAGTGGCTGGCACCGGGAAGTGGACTTATTGGTGAAGCAGATCGCCTTGGATTTCTCCGCGTTGATCACCACTCGCCACTTCCGTAGCCAGGTCGGAAGCAGATTCAACTGACGCTGCAGCTTTGAACACGCTATTCGCGGGGACAGGGAGCTGCAGTAATACATTGCGTCGTCAGCGAATAGAGATAACGTGACTCCAGGAATAACAGGCAGGTCGTCCGTGTACACTAGGTACAGAACGGGGCCGAGGACAGATCCCTGCGGAACGCCAGCGGCGACGGGTCGAACTGATGAACAGGACCCTTCGACGCTAACGCTGAAGGTACGATCACTTAGGTATGACCGCAAAAAATGCACAATGGACGGTGGGATGGGGGAGTGAGCGAGTTTATAGAGAAGACCTTCGTGCCAGACTTTGTCGAAGGCCTTACTCACGTCCAACAAGACAGCGCCCGTAGACTCTTTCTTGTTGGCGGCGTCGGACAATGCTGTGACAACTCGGACGAGTTGTAAAGTTGTCGAGTGCTCTCTATGGAACCCAAACTGTTCGCTCCGAATAAAATTATCCAGCAGCGGCCAGATGCGGGCGAGTAGGAGACGCTCAAACACCTTTGAGAGTACTGGCAACAACGATATGGGACGATAGCTGCCTGCAAGCATTCTAGGCTTGCCGGGCTTGGGAATCATGCAGATGTTGGTTTTCTCCACAGGCGGGGGAAGTATTGCAGCCGGAGACTGGAGTTGAACAGATCCAGGACCAATTCAACGCCCGAGGCCGGGAGATGTTGCAAAGCTGCGGCCCCGATCCGATCAGGACCAGGGGCGCGACGTCGGTTTAGTCGACAGATAGACGAAACTAGTTCGTCCCTGTCGAAGAGAGCGGGAGGGTCAGGTGGAGGGCGGGAAAAATATCCAGATAGGAAGTCTCGAACCACTACCGCGTAGGCAGGGTCCGAGACGCCTCCATGAACGGTGAATTGAGTCTCTATGCAGTCGGCGAAGACCTCAGCCTTGCCTTCCGATGAAGAAACAATGCCGTTCGGGGTATTCAACGGGTTGCGAGTACTCTTCTCGTGAGTAAGGCGACTCGTCGATCTACAGACGGAGGCTTGGTCGACTTCAAGGGACTCAAGGTATGAGTCCCACTGATCAGAGTTTACGTCCCGCAAAAGTTGCTGGACGTAAAGAGACTGGGCCTGAAACCGTCGTTTGACGGCGGGATCTCGGGTTCGTTGCCATCTGCGGCGGAGCTTGCGCCGAAGCCAGATGGCGTGGATAACTTCCGGTTGAAGGGCCGATTTGCGATTCTCCTCTACGTTGTATGTGTGTCGATCCATGACACCTTGGACCAACTCCTGGAGATGAGTGGCACGGAGATCCAGATCGTCACGAGTGGCGATCGGGTCCGCTGGGACAGATGGTAACCTTCGAGATAGCTCGTCGTGATAGGAACGCCAGTTGACCCTCCTAGCAGGACCAGCGGGAAGTCGGATATTGTGACGGCAGCGAGGCAAATATCTGCTCCCTGGTACCAGCCGAGAGGTCGCCGCGAACACCTGGCGGCGCGTGACACCTGACGAATACGCAGCGAGCCAATCAGGGATCGGCAGCCGAGACGTGACACCTAAAGAATTTGCAGCGACCCAATCAGGGATCCCGTTTAGGGCGTAAAAAAAAAACGGCGCTAGAAATTTTTGGCGCGAAGCGTCCTTTCCCTGCTTCGGGATCACTATGACCGTCGCCTTTCTCCATTTCTTGGGAAAAAAGGCCAGTCTTAGACACGCGTTGAACAGCGCAACCAAGAAAGTATTCCTTGCTCCGGGAGTCGAATTAGAGGGCGTTCGAAGCGCTGTCTGGGCTAGGAGCTTTTCTCGGTACGAGTTCAACGAGACGATCTGAGACCTATTCTCTAGTAATAGGTTCGGGCTCTGCAGTGATCGGAAGAGACAGAAAGTATTCCACTTCGTTCTCGACTTCTTCGTCAAAGTCCCAGCCTATAGGCGGGTTCTTTCTCTCACAAGCGAGAGCACTCGTCTCCTCTGGGATCCGCTGCCAGTGGGGCGTAACGCCAGGCTTCATCCTGGAAGACGCGTCGATCGCAGATACGACAGCCTCGTCAAACGTGGCAACTGCCTCGTCGACTTGGCGGACGGTTTTGAATGGTCCCGCCTCTGGCAATCGACGACTTAACGCCGGGCCATAGTGATCCCATTCTACCACCTTCCTGACATCTCTGCGAACGACGTGCTGGGTAGCGACGTGGATCAAGATGGGGAGATGCCGAAGGAAGAGGAGGACTGGAGTACGCCACGAACAGCGGGCTCAGCCGCCGAACATCTCAGCCCGGCTCGGGCGAAATACACATCTCAGCGTTCTCGCCACACGGCCCTTTTTAGGGTCACCAAAAAAAGAAAAGTTGCACGATTGGGGCCATTTGTTCTGTGATTTTATATATATATATATATTGCAACGATACGTTTAGCATAAGTATATGTATCAACCCCTGACTGAGGTATGATAACATATGTATAGACGTATGAAATATGTCTGATGTACATAATAAAAATAGTATAATAAATATACGTTAGATATAAGAAAGAATGTAATAAATATAAGCAGTATTTAAATTTAAATAAATAAAATATTGTACGTAAGCATGTATATGGAAGCATATGACTTTGTTGGTTTTTAAAACGTAACGAAGGGGAGCTATTAACAGGCAGAGACCGGCAGCGGTGACGTCAGAACGACATGCGGTCGCCTGTGTAGCAGTCTGCGTGTGTGTGTATGTGTACATGTGTAAATAACAGACAGGTTAAATTATGCAAACGAGGGTGGAAGATTTCACACAGTTTTTTAAGGATTGTACGTGAACAAAACGTCACACGAATCAGCGACATATGTGAATGCATAGCTGACGCCTGGCGCTTCAATTAGACGTTAAGTGGTCAGTAATCGTGGGAACAGTTCAGACACCGTGTGAAATTTTGCCATAGCTGCCATAATTTGCACAGCGTAACATCCATAATTTGCATAGACAAGGTTTAATATTATACCTAACCATTGGTGTAATAATATTTATAAAAATGTGTGCGCTTCATAAAAAGACGCGTAGGTTGAAAGTGATGATGAAACCGATGCGCCGGCCAGTCCAAAGTTGTCAGAAACAGTTTCCAACAGGAATTGCATCGGGCAGCAGTATAAAACCCCAGCGCGCGACACACTTTTTCTCAGATCAAGTTCATTTAGTAAGAGGAATCCACGCATCTCGACAACGTAAACTTTACAAAGTTGTAGTAATGTTTTGAACAGTAGTCAATATACTGAAGTGCGATGGAACCGGCATTACGTCGGTGCAGTTATTAAAGAACGAGTGATTTAAATAAAAGGCTGTAATGAAGCTACAAGAGTCATAACTACGTAGAATTTCTAGACAGCTACGAGGGACAAGAAAGAAGAGGACGAGGATCTGGACATCTACGAGAGGACGCAGGGACAGCCTATGCATCTACATCCAGCCGTTTGTCATCAAGACTAGAGGTCCACCTCAGAACTCAGCATCCAGGAGACGGAGCGAGGAATTCAAAGACGTAGAGACAAGAGGAGCTGATTACCGGAGAGGATCATCAAACTCGAGAGTCCGGATGACGGTAACAACAATTTAAATGGGTGCAGGAAAAATGCAGATGAACTCGAACATTTATTTAATATTATAAATGACCCTGAAGTCTATCACCAAAAACTAGTTTCCATATCCAAGTTTACAGAACATTAATATATTATTTTTAACTTAAGGAATGAATAAATAATTGTTTAATTATAAAAATGAGAATAGAGAATATCATAATAGTAATCTCATAATTGAATGGTCAAGAAAGAACCATAGTTTATTATATGTTGTAATTAATTAAATGAGTATTTTTTTTTTAATATGAGATTTACGTAATGGTTAATTAATTGAGACAGTAAATTTTGAATCAATTAACGTAAAGAAGATTCTCTACTAATATTTTAATTAATATTTGAATTAATTAAAAGTTTCATTTACGTGGTATACATTGGAACCCACACTTGTAAAGACTAAATCAATATGTAAATGTTATACGTATGAATTATGTTTCCTATTATATTTATATGTGTTATATGTATATGTCTCTGTACTATTTCAGGTCATATATAATTTATGTGTGTATATACTATGTCTTAGAAGTATAAGAAATCAGAGTTAAACACATTATGAGTATATTATATTCGGGTTGAATATTAGGTTTCATATAACAAGAAACCCACATTGAACAATTTAAATAACATGACAATTTGGGATTTTTGAATAAATCAAATGAATATGCTTTTCTTGAAACAGTCGTACTAATTTCACAAGCACTACTCAACCCTCTGTACTCTTTACTTGTAAATTAAAACTTATAACGTTATTCACGCGCTTATCCACACTCAATCAACGACCAAAGCCTGCGACCCAGCCGGGGAACATCAAGGTAAATACTGCAGAAGAAGAGTATACCTCCGAGACGTGGGTAAGTGCGCACAAATGAGTAAGTGCGTATGTGTAAAAAGTAAGTGTATAAAAAATAACGTTGTAATATATATAAACGCAGATAAATTTCAATAATGGAGAAAGTGAAGGCTTCAAGTCGCTGTCTATGTATTATTTAGAGTTCTCCAATGCAGTTGCTTGCTACACTGAACGATTTTGTTCAGCGTGGCGCTCAGATTAATTGTCACAAGACAGTAAGAAAGTTAAAGACAGTAAGAAAGTTAGTGTCGTTCTCGGAACATTGAAAATGGTATTGCTATTCTTGTTGTAATTCAAATTCTAATATAATTTCTACGCTTCAGTATTATGCTAGATAATTTGCTTTGACGTCATTCACGTTGTCAGCTTTACGGAATAAACCTAGAGATTGTTCCGTACGGGGTACGTCTTGGGGATATGTTTTTGCTACGTCGCGTCGTTAGTGTGACATCAGCTTAACGGTTATTGTCCAACACTAAGTATACTACAAGACTGTAATTACACTGTTGCACTTTGAAGTGAATATTTCTAAAAATCACGTTTGTTTCTTGAAATGAGGAAACGTCAGTTGACCAGTTGACTTTAGGTTGTGACAGCGTGAAAGCACATGTGCAGAAAGTAGGCGTCACTTATGTGATAGCGTGTCTGTAAATACGTGATGATTAAAAATTAAAAATTACTTGTGTGCTTCAAAGAGGGGCGGATTATAAAGCAACCAGTTAATCATAAATTTTCTTGACAGTGATTACACCGTTGCACACAAGCGTCGCTTATAATTGACATTATTATTGCGTGTGAACAAATTTAACTGGAATTACTGTATTACAGTTGTTGTAGATTTAAATTAAAGATGGAAATCTGTGATTTCATTGGTGTCTGTATTTTGTTTTCCACTGCACCGTGTTTTCCACTGTACCATGTTTTCCACTGCACCATGTTTTCCACTGTACCACTGTTTTCCACTGTTCTCCACAGTACCCTGTTTTCCACTGTGCCACTGTTTTCCACCGTACCACTGTTTTCCATTGTACCATGTTTTCCACTGTACCACTGTTTTCCACTGTGCCACTATTCTCCACTGTACCATATTTTCCACTGTGCCAGTGTTTTCCACTGTACCACTGTTTTCCACTGTACCACTGTTTTCCACTGTGCCACTGTTCTCCACTGTACCATGTTTTCCACTGTGCCACTGTTTTCACTGTACAACTGTTTTCCACTGTACCATGTTTTCCACTGTACCATGTTTTCCACTGTACCACTGTTTTCCACTGTACCACTGTTTTCCACTGTGCCACTGTTCTCCACTGTACCCTGTTTTCCACTGTGCCACTGTTTTCCATTGTACCATGTTTTCCACTGTACCACTGTTTTCCACTGTGCCACTATTCTCCCCTGTACCATATTTTCCACTGTGCCACTGTTTTCCACTTTACCACTGTTTTCCACTCTGCCACTGTTCTCCACTGTACCATGTTTTCCACTGTGCCACTGTTTTCACTGTACCACTGTTTTCCACTGTACCATGTTTTCCACTATACCACTCTTTTCCACTGTACCACTGTTTTCCAATGTACCATGTGTTCCACTGTAACACTGTTTTCCACTGTGCCACTGTTCTCCACTATACCATATTTTCCACTGTACCATGTTTTCCGCGGTACCGTGTTTCCCACTGTTCCACTGTTTTCCACTGTGCCACTGTTCTCCACTGTACCATATTTTCCATTGTACCATGTTTTCCACTGCACCACTGTTTTCCACTGTACCACTGTTTTCCACTGTACCACTGTTTCCCACTGTACCATGATTTCCACAGTACCACTGTTTTCCACTGAGTAGTGTTTCTTTAGTTGGATAGAAGACCGCAGACTAAGTGGTGGCATTTGTGAGGGGGGGGGCTTATGTACCAATAGCGAAACAGGCACTAGGAAGGAAGTATTAAAGGCTCATTAAGAAATACAAGCTGTGTAAGTTTTATATTGTTTCCTGGATTCAGAGATGGCATCTAATAGAGGCAGGGACTAAAAAAGAATTTATGTAAATATCAAATATAACGTTTGAAGTACTATTAACAGGATTTGTAAAGGGTTTGGGGAGAGTAAAACACTGTCTACAATGTCAGTGAGAACTGGTTCATTGAAACTTAGCACGTAGAGTGGATCGAAGAAACATGACGACAAAAAATTCTTGAAATTAATAAACTGAAAGAAAGAGAGATGTAGGCGGATCAAGAAAGCAGTGACGTTAAATTGGGTGAACAGGGACTGATTCCTGACGTGGATAAGAAGATTTGTAAGGACACTGTTGTGCAAATCAGCAGTGAGATTTTCGTAAAAATATTTATATTTTATACAAATTATTTTAATGCTGTTTGCGTTGATTAATTGTAACTCGTATGATATCTATACTTATTTAAATAATTATATTAAACTTTAAATGCCCACAAATGATATTTGGTCCTCAATGTTTTACGTGTGTTTTATTATCTTAACACTGTATTTACTTTTAGATTTCGAAATGCAGACAGATTTCTTGTTCCTTTCGTAGTTGATATTACTTTATTTATTAAACAATAGAGGCAGTTCTACTGTTTTCGTTGCTTTCTAAACGCCTTAAAAGTAAAGATTTCAACGTAAAATTGGTATACTACTACTTCCGTGTTCCTTAAGGAAATGGATGATCACTTTTCATAGTGATGATGAAAACAATCGTGTACGAGATAAAGGCTGATTCGGATTGTACTATCCTTAAAACATGAAGAAAAGCCATTTTCCGAAAAGTGTCTGTGTATGCACTCTTTCTATGGGAGAACAGAATTTTTTCTACATGCGCAACTTTGTCTGTGCACAAGCACTTTATAAACAAAAATGTTTTTCCTGTTTTTTACTTTTAACAAGAGTAAAGAACTTAATTTTGATAAATAAAATATCCTGAAAAAAGGTCATAATCGTCACTGCAGAAAGGTAGATGAAATATCTATAAATGGAAAGGGTAGTTGAAGAAGGAGAGGGTAGTTTTTGTATTGATGTTATAAATTTATTCGACCGAAAACCTGAAAATTTCAATAAAATATTAAGAATTGATATCGTTCCATGCTATGTCACCACGAATACGTAAACAAAGTAATTTTTCGTTCGCAGAATTTCACAGATAACAAACGCTGAGCGGTATTCGCGTTGTTTAAATAAAAGATAATATAATTTAATTAATTCTTTATTTTTAAAATATTACCAACTAGGTACAATTCATATTTTGATTATCGTTCCCAAAGTTTTTACTGAAAACATGCTGATATAGGCCTACGTGGTTTGGTTCCGTAAGTGTAGGGCTACATATTACAAAGAATTTTATAATTCATTATAACTTGAAAGTCATGTATGGTTCTCAATACCGATTTTTTGTTATCATTCCGAGAAGTCCCTGTAACTACTAAGTTCAAACAGATCAGCAAAACATGTTGTTCTACTCTTCTCTTCAGGTAACTGTATGTACTACAGTATTTGTTTAGTTGCCCGATTAAACGTACCCACAGTCACATAACTTTATAAGAGCTGTAAGAATATGGCGAGAACGCACGAGCGTGTGAAATTGCGTGTACGAATGTGTGAACGATCATGGTTGTAAATTATTTTTAATAAATGAATTTACCTTAAATAATCCGCCTTGTGATTTCTTATAAATCTCTTGTTTTACGCGTTTCGGAGACTATGCTCCATCTTCAAATAGTAAAATAAAAAATAAAACTATATCACTCTTACGAGATCGTTACATAATAAAAAATGTCAATTTGCATATGAACTGTACGCGACGTTCGGTGCGCACCCGTTCAAGTTCAATCTGCTACTAAACGTAATAAAGTAAATTATTTGGATTTGTTATTACTTCAATGGACAAGGAAACATTTTCTCTATAAATTCATTATAAAAGTACTGACAACTAAAATAAATTCATTGTATTACTTCAACAGGTAATAACTATCGTGCTTCGCAGAACGGAACGGGGAGCAAAGAGAGTCTAGTTTGCCGATAATATCGTTATGAGCAAAGTTTTATGAGCTTTATATAGTTATATTAGCTTTATTATAAGTTTTATATGAGCAAACTACGTGAGCTTTATATCAAATTTTGAACTCCTTTGATATCTCAGGTACTCTAACAGAGTTTTTATATTCCTAGTGATTTAATTTTTATAACCTTTGTAAGCGCGCTCGCGCGCATACACACACACCACACAATCTATGCGATGTGATCATTACTTTGCATTGTCGTTTAGGTAGTTATAAAAAGAGGAAGCAAATCAATTTTTAAAAATGCTAAAAATTACATATTCAATACTTGTAATATTTTTATAACAATTACGTGTAACATAATTTATTTACTTCATCTAATACATGTTGCATAAATTTTATTTGTGCAAAAATTTGAACTAAAAACTGCGTGAGACCTCTGCTTTGCCATACAATCTGTAAGAAGAATACAAGAAAATAGACGCAATTGAAATATAATGTAATGATCATACCTCAACTACTGTATGGTAGTGAGACTTGGATTAGAAAGGCCAAAGACGTATCTAGAATACAATTAGCGGAAACGAATTTCTTGAGGGCTGTAAAGGGTTGTACTAGGAGAGATCTTATCAGAAATGAACATATTAGAATGCATCTAGGCATAGCTGAAAGCTTAAATGAGAAAATATCCCGGTACAAAACGGAGTGACGGTTACAAGCAGAGAGAATGGATCTAACTAGACTTTTAAGAAGAGACCTTGACTATCATCCAAAGGGGGGAGAAGTGTGGGAAGATCCCGTAAGCCATGGTTGGATAACTTCCATAATGACTGTAACAGGCTACTAGCCTAAGCCGTAAAGGATGACGGGAACGACAAAGACGACAATGTTAATCTCTTTTTAGAGCTCCGGTGATCGAGGGTTTTGAAATTTCCAAAACACTAAACCTATTCAGATTAGGGTAAAATTCGTTTGACTTCCCACATCAAGGTTAATTTGATAGTCCACATGGATTTCTGCGATTGTTTTAAGACCGTAACCCACTTTTTGACCCTGGCGTTCAAAAAGTTTGAACTTTATAAAATTGAACACAGTTTTCAGATTTTAGCTGCAATTCCTTTTGTTTTGATACCTAACACGTTTTTATGATTTTCTTACAATTTTTATCCCTTTATAATTTATTTGTGAGGGTTAATCTCAAAAAATAAAAAAATAGAGCTCTGTACCATAAAAGTATGAATAACGCAGGTCCAGTTTTACGAAGATTATTTGATGTACTTAAAATTTTTCGTGAGAAGCACCGGCGTGGCGTGGGTACATAACAGCTGTTGCCGGTTGAGTTAGGTCTGAAACCTAGCGTAATTCAAACTTTTTTAGTATCAAATATTCCTTTTAGTATTCCATTTAGAGCCAAAACATTTTTTCGTGTATTTTCCATCTTTAGCTGGCAGAAGAAGAGAGTCCCGGTTCAACGGAACCCCACTCCATTGTACTTACACATGATAAATTAGAATACAATTAATCTAATAACAAAGAAAACCAGAGAGACACAAAACCTAAAACAACAAAATAGAAAATTGATGGGCAGTAACTGGTTCACTACACTTCCGAAAACGAACAAGCTGTTAACTGATCGTTTTGCCGGTTTATACAGCGGCAACACGGTAGAGGGACGTGTGTGTCCACTCCTCTCATGTCATCGTAGTAACAACTACTACGAAGTCAATGACCATACCCAATAAAGAGTTGGGCAGGCAACACAACATTAAAATGACGGTGCAAGTGCCATCCATTCGAAATCAACGCTATGTTTTTTTCAAGTTAAATATATAATAGGATTGGTACAGCTAGTGCCGTCTCCCTTCCTTCAACCTGGCATTCCAATTCTCCCGATGTTCCCCTTGTCCTTCCTCAAGTCCTATACGTTGCATAGGTTCATCCACTTCGTCCCTTCAAGATCTTCTCGGTCTTCCCCTTTTTCTCCTTCCTAATGGACTCCATTCCGTCACTTTGTTGATCCACCTATTTTGGGCTCTCCGGACATGGCCGTACCACACCAATCTTTTTTCTTCGATGTAGTCAATTACACTTCTTTCCGTTTCCATTCTTCTTCTGATCTCCTCGTTTGTTATTCGGTCTGCTCTCATTATTCCACAGAACCTCCTCCAATATTCCATCTCCGTTGCAAGAATCTTTCTTTCATTCTTTATGTTAATAACCCATACTCCCACTGCATACGTCATAATGCTTTGTACTATGGTCTGATATATAAATTTTTGGTGCTTTTTCTAATATTTTTGTCCCATATAACACTGTATAATAATTATACAATTATTGTCTAAACCCTGTTCTTGTCTGCCCTAATCTACTTTTGATTTTATTTTTTTCAAGTTCCCCCAATAATATTTCCTGTACTGCTGCCGCCGGCAACAGCGGTTACCTGGACGCCACGCTACTGCCCAAACAGACAATCAGACAAATGCCAAACGGTCGACTTAAAAACTCTCCGAACTCGTATTGGTTGTTCAATTATAAACAAGTTATAACAATTTTCTATTGTACTGTATTTATTGTTTATAGCCTAACAGTACCATACATACGATGAGTAATAAAATTTGTATTATTCACATTCTTAAAAACGATCGATTTCGGTCATAGACCATCGTCAGGTTATAAAGGTACAGCACACTTGCGGTCACAATATCGTAAAACACCACTATTTAAAAAAACGAATTCGTAGACATTGTTAATGAATATGATACGTATGTCGTAGTCCAAAGCTTCCCAAGAACTGATCCTGGCATAGAGTGTTCATGTTTACATTCGTTCTACACAATATATTAGCTGATTACTGAATGTTGATTTTCATTTTGCCGCAATATTTCAAATGTGATATGATTTTTGAAGTCTGTCATGATGTTCAATAGATTTTCATGGCACTCTTCTTTTACATGTTTGTATATTCGGTATTTTTCATTTATATTTGATCTTATTTCATCACTGCATGTTTTCAATACGGTTAAAGGTTGCTGTATTGGACCACATTCACAAGACTGTTGTTTTATGTATTTGGCTACCGTTGAGTTCGGATTTGAGTGTTGGGAATATTTGGTATGTTCAATATATCTGTGTTTAAACGATCTTTAAGTGAATCGTATATATTTTTTGTTGCACTGTACATTACATTCTGTCGAGTTCGCAGGCTGACATTGGTATTGGTGGATTCCAGCTTTTTCATAAATGCTTTTGTTTTTTGTACTGCTTATTTTCAGATTGTTGTAGATGTCATTGCTTGTTCTGATATACAATAAGTGTATGTATATCATAAATACATCACATTATCATAAGTTATAACAGTCTTCAGAAGTGGACAAACAGTCCGTACGTTACGCGCAGCGCTAAATAGTCGAACTCGGGATATTTTCCTTAACAAGTAAAGAAAATTGTAAAGTATTAAACAAAGAATTCAGAAAAATACAAGAGATAAATTTTTTTATAAGGTGTACTGACAGGGTGGTAACTGAAACAGTTTTTAATTAAGTAGTGCTGTCAAACGAGAAATAAGTTCTTGTATTTTACTGAACAAAAATATCATCATTTTCTTAAGTCGGAGGAGAAGAAGGAACATAATTTACTCCCGACTATTTCTGTAGCCGCGAGCGTCGCTTTATAATGGAACTAATATTTTCTGAGCATAAACATTTTTATTCCAGCAGCTATAAAAATGAGAACGATTTTCAGGATCTTATCTTGCTTCTCACTGTGAGGGTGTGGGTATACGATAGTAGATACTTGCGTTTCTGTAAAAATACTTTGTGTCTACCCTATTTTGTGACCATTTAACAACTTTATAGTGATAGGACGCGTCTAAGTCAAAGTTTACATGTCAGTCATTTCTCCTCAAGTAATCTTCTACAAAAAATAAAGCAACTATAAAAAAAGCCTTAATTTATTATTTAATAAAAAACGATCTCTTTTGGATGTGTTTTAATATTTATTTTTAGCTGTAAGTAACGATATTAGGGAAAACAAAATTATAGTGAATTTCTATTTTCTGTAATTAAATTTCTATCTAGAAATAAACTACGGTAGTCTTTTTCACATGTCTTTGCAGAATATCTGAAATTTCCACCACAAAAATTGAATGTATTTAGTACAGAAAGTAACGTAAAAGGTGCCTCTACTATATATCTTTGAATTTTATGAAACAATATAAGAAAAAGCTCCTATAAACATAAGCCCGGAGACGTCTCGTTTTCCGTCTCTCCACCATTTTGTGTTTTTACGAAAAATTTTATACCACAAAAGAAACTGAGTTATCTCAGTAAAATTCTACACGTTTACATTAAAGTTCATTAATGATTAAAAGTCACAGTTATTTTGTGACATCAAAATTTAAATGGCGCCCATTTATTTGATCACTTCTGTAAACTTTAATTTTATCTAATTATTGTTCTGTATAAAAAATGTTAAGCATTTTAATATGAACACAATGACATTTTGTTTGTTTAATATGATAAAAAGTATTACAGTTATTACAGAAAACAGTCTACCCATTAATTCAGTCTTCTTGATTTTAACATTGAAAATGTTTATAAGGACGTGTCGTACATTTGCGGCCGATCGCTGGTGCGAGATCGAAAATGGGAATCGGTGAGTTTCCATAGAAACTACTCCTTTGTTGTCAATAACGTAGTACACATATAAAACTTCGCTTATGAATGCGACTACATTTAACTTATAATTTGTACATTGGTAAATGAAGAATGAATTCATTGATTGGTGAATGAAGGATTAATTCATTGATTGGTGAATTAACATAAATATATATATTTTTTATTTTTAAATTTATTGAAGCATTTTTAACGCCCTTCTCTGTGCATTGCATTTGTGCAATGCCTGTAATTTTTTTTTTTATTTGCTGCACTAAGTGTAGGAAAAACGATTTGATGTTATTACTGTGTTTTCAAACTAACTCAGTAACCTAATATATGACAAGGTAAAGGGTTGATTTTAATGAAGTTAATAACTTTTAACAAATTTAACTATAACTATTTAGAAATAATTTGAATCACAAGGACTAAAATGGTTTTGAATTAATTGACAGTTACAGTAGCATGTTTAGGTTTGCAAATCGTCTAATTCCTTTAGTTAGACAGATAAATGTCTTTTATTGGATATTCTTTAAATCTTTTAATAACAGCTGTAGGCCCTACTGTTTGACCTCTATGTATAGAAAACCATTAAGGTCACTGGACATAATTTTGTAATCCCTATTTAACATTCTAAAGATTTAAAGTTTTCTTTGAGCTAAACATTTTACCAATGTTGTTATCAGTAATGAAGACAATTTGTACTTTTATCTTACAGAAAATGTGGTTCAAGATTCTTAGAAGGTGTTGCAATAGTTACACGATATATATTTAATCTCAATTCCATTATCTTGACATTTGTTGTTCATTTTTTGGTATAGTTTATTAATTACCAAACTTTTATAGCCGTTTGGCTTATGCTGTATACTTAATCGTGTTCAGTGTCTCGAAAAAATCACTGACTTCAAGTGATTCCGTACATAATAAATTATACGCGTACCTTTCTTCTGATAGTTCCCATCCGTTTCGGATGTTGGATACCATACAGAGTATTTTAACTTTCTGTACTGCTGCACGGAATAAGTCAGTTGAATAAGTCTGGTTGTATTCATGGCAAACCAGGTCCTTAAGTTTCTCAGCCATGATATTCTTGGTTGCTCAACTCCTCTATTTCCAAGTACTTTTCCCTGTAGTATGGACTGCAATAAGTAAAATCTCTGTTCATTTCGCATGAGATGTCCCAATTACTGAAGCCTTTTTAGCTTCACTGTGTTAATAACTTTCCTATTTACATAATATATGTATTACATTATTACCCGTTGTAATTTTTGTAACAGAAGTGGCAAGAGGCATATGTATGCTTTTTGTGAGTTGTAATATGTAGGCTTGTAATTGTAAATTAAAGAAATTTAAGTTCATTGTCTATTTCATTTTTAAGCGCAAAGTGTTCGTGACTGTTTACACTGATGTGCATTTTTTAAATTTTCTGTTTACAGTATTGTACCACTGAAAATTTAAAAGCATGTATGAAGTTATCCTGTTGAAAAGATTATTGTTGCAATTAAACAAAATATAATTCATTACGATTTAAATATGTATCAGCTAGTAAATCAGACAATAGCGAACTTATCTCTGGACCCTCTCTTCCTATATAATAGTTATTATTAAATGTAATGCAGTTTAATATAACTGTTGTCGTTAAGTAGTATAACTAGTTTAATATAGTTTGGTTTAATATAACTTCAAGCAGGTTCTAATAATTAACTGTAGTAGTAAATATTTAGTGTAGAGAAGAATACACTGACAAATATTGTCGTGTTCATAAATACAAAAGCAGACCTTTGAGCACTTCCGAACATACGTAACGCGCGGATTTAAACACGGTATGAAATTAGAAGTCTACATTAAATGGGGAACGTGACTGCAGCACGCTCGGAAGGAAACTCACGCTGCGGCGACTCACGTACACCAGTCAGACATAGACTACTCTATATGTTACCTTAATTTCTTGTTTTACTTCTTCTGGTCTCAACTACACCGGTCAAAAAAAAAAAATCGACGAACCCGAAAAATCGAAGCATGATAATGCTTCATGTAAACATCTAGACCGAAGATTTATAGACTGTGGGGAATCAAAAGTATGGGAAAAACATTGATAAATCACTAGCGCATACGAGAAAGAATTTCGACGAAACCGAAACATCGAAGCATGATAATGTTTTTAGGCTTTTGAAACGTATAAGAACCGCAGACTCTGCAGTTCAGCGATGTTCGTACGGATATCTAGACAGATGTCTTTTATTGGATATTCTTTAAATCTTTTAATAACAGCTGTACTGTTTGACCTATAACCATTAAGGTCACTGGAAGTAATTTTGTAATCCCTATTTAACATTCTAAAGATTTAAAGTTTTCTTTGAGCTAAACATTTTACCAATGTTGTTATCAGTACTGAGGACAATTTGTACTTTTATCTTACAGAAAATATGGTTCAAGATTCTTAGAAGGTGTTGCAATAGTTACACGATATATATTTAATCTCAATTCTATTATCTTGACATTTGTTGTTCATTTTTTGGTATAGCTTATTAATTACCAAACTTTTATAGCCGTTCGGCTTATGCTGTACACTTAATAGTGTTCAGTGTCTCGAAAAAATCACTGATTTCAAATGATTCCGTACATTTATTCCCCACAGACATTTATTCTGTGGGGAATCGAAAGTGTGGAAAAAATATAGTGTTAACATCACCTGGAGCGTTACATTTTTCGATGACGTTACACATTTCACATCATGCGTTTTGTGGAATGACCCCCAGCCTAAAAACATTATCATGTTAAAAACCACTGTACGTCTCGAATGTGTATATCGTGCTACGGAGACTGCAAAAAACTGTCGAAGAAGAGACGTATAAAATACTTAATTCGATAGAAACCTACAGTCATGAATTTTATTAACACCGCTGTAAAAAATATTCGCACAATATTTTTCCACCCTTAATTTATCTACGCTGAACACGTATACAAAACGGATTACACACTGTGTCAACTAAATTGGCTAGTTAAACTATTACGTCACAGTTACAAGTCGTAGTAAAATTATATAGAATGCAGACGATTTTAATGATGGCGAGGTAATGGAAAGATTTGTTCACCTGACGCTCTTGAAACAAATTTTACGAAAATCTGGCACGGAGGATTATATGGAAGGCGCCCCAACAATGCCAAATTCAGCTGAAAAGCCTTGATACGTTTGCTACGCGTGCAAACCACCATCATCATCTCCACAACACGGCACAGGCAAGGTGCTGCCTGTTCCGCTTTCAACGATCCTCCAGCCATCTCTTCCTGGGTGTACCCTGTGTCCTATAGGTTTGTATTTCCAGACTTGTTTGGCCAGTTTTGAATCTGACATTCTTTCTAAGTATTTTTTCCACCGTTGTTTGCAATCTTTCAGTTTTTAGTTCAAACGAAAAACTTGTAACTTTTCTCTTGAAGCCTAAAGATTTACACGGTCAAGTTTAGAACACCTTTTAACTCCTCTTAAAAATGCCATTCCCGAGGCCTGTACTTCTGTCTTGTTTCTAGGTTGTTGCCCATAATTCTCACCCACAGGACAGTACAGCGACTGCCATGACTTTGTTAAACTTTAATCTCGTATCTCGACGTGCTTTATTTCTAAAAACACGGTTCGTTGTTCCACAGATCGTCTGGGATTTACCTAACTTAACATGTATCATAATTCCTTTTAAAGCCAATATCATTTCCCAAATAATTAAAATGGCTCGCCTGTTCTAAAATTTGTTCATTAATCATCACCTTTGTTTTTATAGTGCAGATTTTTACATTTTGCTGTTTGCAAATGTACAGTTAACATACCCGATTAAAAAATTCCAATTTTAAGTTAGTGAAACAGTTGTAACCTGTAAACATTGCTATGGAAAAGCATAGTATGTAAACAATATTAGATTATACACATATAGAAATAATCTATACGAAGGGAATCAAATGATGAGTAGAAGCGGTTGCATCTATAATAAATAACACAAATGTTTTTTATGCCTCTTAAAAACGTAGGATCAAGTTAGCTGGAAAGACTTTTGTGGTGAGTCGCCGGGAAGAAACATAAATGTAGGTCGTTCTCGTTAAGTTTTATGTGAATTTGGACGACGAAAGTTGCGCATGACAAAGAAGCTTGGCAAAATGAGCCGGTTAGACAACAATGTGTTGTTCGTTAAATTTTAATGTAATATATTTGATATGTGTGGAAATTTTACAGAATTTGCAGTTTTCTTTCCAAGAATGTATTCGGTTCTACACATTTTCTTTTTCTTAATTGGCACTACAGCTCTTGGAGAGCCTTGGCTTCCTAGCCAATCCGCCTCGAGTCGTCTAGATTCTCTGCTCTCAGTCTCCATCTTCTTACACAGAGCCTGAGCAGGTCGTCCTCAAGATCATCCACTTATCGTTTTCTAGGCAGACCCCTCCTTCTTCTTCCCCGTAAAAATTCCTTTAATGTAAATGTCTCTAACATTCTCTGGACATGCCCTGCCCACCGGATTCTATTTTTCTTTATGTCAGGGACAATATTTGGTTCTCCATAGACTTGCTGGATTTCTGCATTCGTCCTTATTCCCCATGCTGCTTGGACGTACACTGCATTATTTGGATACTGCACTCTGTTCACTGCATATTTATCCTCTTGAGGACTTTTCTTTTCCAACTTCGCAACCAGTCTTCCTCTGTCATTGTCATTGTCACAGTTTTTAACCCATACATGACCTCTGGGTTAAGAACTGTTTTATAAAGACGATGCTTGGTTGCTCAATTGGTTCTACACATTGAAACGATATTACTTTTTAACACTAAGCAATGAATAAATGACTTTCCTTTAAAAAAAAACGCAAAGTTGGCGATATGGAATACGATGTGAACGATTAGTGAAAGTTATTTTCTTCCCATCACAACATGTTGCCATCAATTGCTTTCAGTTTCCACGCTCATGGATTCACCATTGAGCATTTAGCAGGACATCAATAAGGGTATGATATAATTGTCGTTTAGAGTTTGTGCGATCACACATATGGTGCATTCCCTTGTTTCAGGCGTAACAGGTATTCTTTACAACCTACAAAACACTGTAGAAAAACAGAGGTATACGCGTAAAAGATTAAATTTCAGATAAATCTAGAGTCACGAATTTTATTAACACGCCTATAAAAATATTCACACATTAATTTTCCACCCTTAATTTTTCTATGGTATGGTGTCCTTTAGGTTACGTGTAAAGTATCCTTTACGGTTAAAAGGCAACTTCAAGTGAAGGGGTTAAGCCTGTGATAAAAACAAATTGAAAAGTCCGACAAAATCAGTCTGTGACAAGTCTGATTGAGAAATTAAAAAAGCTGTTATGCAAAGATATTAAAGATATTGTAACATGGTGAATATTCTTACTCAATTATGTTTTAGTTTGCCCTGATAACTTCACGTCCAACTTAAGTTAGAGTTCACAGAAAAAATCGTTTCCAAAAGTCTAGTGTTTTTATTCTTTTTAGTATAAATGTGGACATATAAAAAAAAGATTATTTTTTTTTTAATGTGGAAAGCCGTTCGACATGGAATATTTCACCTGTGGTTTTGAACTGTCTACGATCGCTCAGTCTAATATTCCCGAATGCTTACTTAGCAGTATAGACCTATAAGTATTTTTACACAAAACAAAAATATTTACTCCTCGTATATGTACATTCTGACAATGCAAAACAAGACAAGGCGTTGAAAAGAGTTCCTATTTTAACAGCTGCTCAAGTAAGATGTTTTATGCGCAGAAAATATTAGTTCCATTACAAAGCAACGCTCGTGGCTGCACGAATTATGTTTCCTCATCTTCAGCTTCAGGGTTTCATCAGCTTAAGAAAATGATGATAATTTTTGTTCGTTAAAAAATATGTAAACTTATTTCTCCTTGACAGCACTACTTAATTAGAAACTGTTTCAATTACCAGGCTGTCAGTGCATCGTACAAAAGAATTTATCTTCCTGTATTTTTATTCTGTATAATTTCTTTAATATTTTGCAATTTTCTCTACTTACAAGAGAAGCAACTGTAACTACACGTTTATCTGTCTAATATTTCAGGTAAACAGTGAACATTTTTTAATTTCTAAGGCAGTTATAATTTTGTTGTAATTAGAAATGTTTCTCTCTCTCTCTCAATTGGCGCTACATCTCTTGGAGAGCCTTGGCCTCCTGGACGATCCGCCTCCAGTCGTCTACGAGGCATTATACCAGAGTATCCATAAATAGAGCGTTTTCCGGGGCAAGATTGTTAGTCTCACGTCCAACCCCCAAACTTAACCAGGTATTTTGATTTCGGGGTTTTCTTTTCCTAGACAGGGTGCCTTCACCTTGGCTGTAGAGTCCTGTCCACACTCGCACTTCACCTGCTTTACCACTGCCCTTAACTGCCCGGTGATGTTCAGCTATGGTCCTAGTTGGCTACTACCCTGTTCGGTCCCCATGCCAATACGGTGGATGCTGCTACTCTCTTACCAGGGATGTTTCTCGACTTTCTAGTCTAGATCCGTACTGTTCTGCAAAAATCAAGGCCACCTTGTGTAGGATGTGGCTCTTCACCACGCAGTACGGTCTTGGCTGGGTAGAAGCTAGGAGTTCCATTGAGGACCCATCACTTCCTCCAACCCTTGGACTTGTGAGGACCAGTGCCCAGTCAACCCGATGCAACGATGCTACCTCTCCAAATTCCCTCGACTCCTTATAAAAGTTAGCTTTCATCATCTTGTTCCTTGACAAACAATTATTTTGATTTTGCTCTTTCCCTTTTTAAAGGCTTATGGGTTACTTAAGGCTTAAGTAAGTTAAGTGACATACGTTTGTTAAAATGATTGTTATTACTAGCTGGGCTGTTAGGCTGTGGTAAACTGTTATTGTTGTTAACAAAACAGTCAAATACGGTCTAATACCTCGGTATTAATAACAATAATTTTTAAAATGTTACATCGGTCGTGAAAGCTTAATGAATTGACTTTACTTTAAAATGTATATTTTAATGAATAACATAATATTAATTTCACTTTGAAATGTATATTTTAATGAATAACATATTATTAAATTCATTTAATATTGTTAAGACGATCTCGTCGATCGACGTATGGTACAGTGGAAATAAATACAGACACCAATGAAATCTCTTATTACCAACTTTAATTAATCACAATTAATCATTTCTAATAAACAATGTAGTCTCTAACAACAGTTCAAGTTAAGTTTGTACAAACGCAATAATAATGCCAAGTAATAGAGTCCCGCACTAATTATAACACAGTAATCACTTCTCACAGTACTTAGACAACCACTCGATCCGCTCTAAAGAAATCAGTCACTCTAAACAGACTAAGTAAGCTAGACGCTCTTGCTTTTATAGGGACGCTCAGAGTTCCAGAATAATTTCCCTCCTTACTGCACGCTAGGTTAATGCGTATCCCAAGTGTCCTTGAACAATCTGGAACGTACTCTAGTGCGGCCTTGACTGAGGCTACATCAGAGCCTCGACTCTCAGAGGGACGGGTGGAGGATGCTCTCGGCTGTTCGACCGGGTTCTCGTTACAGTATATTTTAATTTCATTTATTATAATTTATTATTTGTCATTTTTGTCGTTTAACTTGGATTAACCGTTTCGAATTAATCTTGGTTTTCAAAAGTTATTATTCCACTGAACACGAAAGATTTTTTGAGTAGTCGAAAAGTTGTGGCTTCTAAATTATTGAGAACCATGTGCAATAATTTACTGTTCAAATAGAACGTTATCTCTATGCTGTTCAAATGAGGGGATATAACCTTACAGTCTTACATGTTTGATGTATACCAAACAGATTTACTTTAAATATGAACGTCTGTCATCACGATACAAAACTAAGGGAATTGATCGCAAATGGAATACCTCAAACACTAACACTTTATGTAGACTCCAGTTCAGAAAATATTTATCAAGGATGTGTGTATATGTGTAATTTATATATTAATTCATACTCAATAAAAGTGAATATATAAATCAAAAGAAGAAATAGTATATTAGGCCTATTATTAGAACACATGTTCTATTAATGTTTACTAAATACAAATACATTTCTAAGTCAACCAGTATAGTCACGAGTAATATAGGTTGTTGAACTGTAAAAAGCTAGAGCCCTCAATGGATCGTAAAGCATTTAAAAGTTATCAGCATTTATAATTTTTTCACCACAGTATAACCTCTTCTCTTGAGTTATAACGTAGGGAACCAGTAATAATTGGATGTGCCAATTATACCGGCTGCCTTCGTTGTGAAGCACTGAAAATAATCACAACAAATAAACAATTTATATAGCAGGATATTTGGAAGGGGAGACTGTTGATATATGCACTCATTTTACTTGGTACTTAGATGACATCTCTTTATTACATTTGGTGATTAAGTTCTCTATTGAAAGTTCTCAAACAATATAGTTTACTATATGATTAAATATATATATTACTACTTTACAAAGGGGCTTCAAAATATGATGTACATCTTATTGATTAATTCCACGGATCCGGGATTAAATATATTAACTGAATTATGGTCACCTTGCCATGTACAATATTGAAACTCTAACCATTTGAAGAATGGTTTTTTATTAATCTTCTAAAACAACAAAACTTTTAATTTAAACTTTACCTTTTTTTTTGCTATAACTAGCGTTATTAGATTTTATACTACATGTTACCTAAAATGTCAGGTTTCTAAAGTCTTTAATGTTATTACAATTAAACATAAGTTTTAAAGTCTTTAATGTGATAATTTAAATTGTCTTTTGGGGTTTATAATTTTGTAACTCTTAACCATGGAAGACAAGCCTCCATGTCACCTGTGTTTTTCCTGAAGTAGCTGCAGAATTAGTTCTTCTGTCCTCCTGATGTTTCTTGAAGTTCAGTCGTTACCTTATCATACTGTGATGGTGAAGTTCTAGAAGTATGTGAAATCATTCCTGGTGTAGTACATTCATCTCCGGCGACTGTAGTTACTCTTAATAATTCTTGTAGTTAGAATACATAGATAGAAAGTTTGTTTCACTGTTACACACTTCACATGATGATAGATTAGTTTACTATCACCTTCTTGGTGGTAATACTGTATTATTTACATAGTCCGTTATTTTAATCTAGAGAGATGTCATCACCACACAAATTTACTCATTTAAATAGTCATAGTATCAACCCTTTCACATTTTTATTTATATACGTAGCGAAACAACGCTTTACGCTGCTTACGGCGTGAGCGCTCCATTACAAGTCGTCGAAAATAGTTAAGGGGAGCGTAGTAATCTCAAGACAATTACTAGGCAACATAAAAGTAGTTCCGTGTTTCTAATTTTAATTAAAGGACTACGGTTGATTAAATAATTAAATCGTGATATTCTTAGTTGCAGAAGTTATCAAAATACGTAACAATGGTCTTAATTAATTATTTAAATAATAACAAATTTACAATAATACTTAGTTTATTTAGGGGTCAGAAAACAAGTTAATTCTGGTCAGCGCCTGTTTATGCAGGATAAATTAATAAGCTTTACCCTTTTTGTACAATTCCATTCCCTTTTAATTTTATTATTATACTTATATTAAATATTATTATTATTAAATGATTGCCATAAGATTTAGTTTACAATGTGAGATTTTATTAAGAATTTAAAATTTCTTCGCTTATATATTATCAACTTAATTAGTTAACATATTTTTATTAATGAAATCGTCACATACTCCGCCGCTTAAGCCACAGACGCCGGTATAATTTTTTTTTGAATATACCGAGAGTATGTTTAGGGATTTCCGTGTGTAATTTCTCTATTATTATTATTTATTATTAGTAGTACACGGTTTTTTTTTTAATTCTTTTTTAAATGATCTAGTTCTCATTTAAATGTTCGCCTTCGTGAAATTCCCTTTATCTCACTTCTTACAGTACTAACTTATAATACTAATTTCCCTAATTACAGTAACTCACAATATCGTGGCCCGACTGACATCAGCTTACTCTAACTCTACACGTTAGCTTTCAGCATTCATAAATGAACTCTTGGCACCTTTTTGCCTCATCATTATCCTTTTCAGCCGGCGCCGTTGTGACTAGTTACTTTACATGTATATAATTCTATCTTGATTATATACCATAGACTTACTTCTAAAATAATCTAAACAAGATCCCATACTCCACTCTAGATTATAGTTACTTGAGAGAAGCGGAATCTCACGATGGTAATTCTTATTATCTCTTTAACCATAACTAGACAACTTTGCGGAAGGGGAGAGACTTTACACAATTCATTGTATTTCACGCGCGGTGGTATTCATTGTTTAGGGAGGCAACGGTTTATCACAATAGGGAGAGTGTGTGGCTGCTTACTACAATTTCTTAACACGCTTTATTGTTCTCTTACTGGCCACAACTGGTTGTTGACTATTCAACTATACTTTTATTATTATTACCTTTCTCTTATTTACTGCTACACGTTACACCAATTTAGTTTAACTTAAGATTTATTCAGCCTTTATTATTCACTTACTATTACTTTGGGGGGTTTAAAAAAACTTACCTAGAATTATTTCCTATCGACTTACCATAATTATTTAGCACACTTTATTTATTATTATTAATTTATTTGGCTCAGTTTACAAGTTTACTGTTTTTTGGGCCTGGGGTTTAATACTTTATCTAACAAGGGAGGGTTAACTAAGTCATTTATTCATTTGAACTTTAAGTCATAATATTATTTGCTCTACTATCCTATACACAATTATCGCCTACACACTTTAGTACATGGTAAACATTTATTAACAGTTATTATTAAACATTTGCATTAGTTACGATACAACTCTATCTTTTTTTTTTTTTTTTTACAAATAAACACATAAAATGTTATGACAACCTTTATCGTTTTACTTTGAGAGAGAGAGAGAGAAATTTCACACATGCATGAATATGCGTACGACAAACGATTCCCCCTTCGGTTACTAACACATGAACAGACACGCTTCTTATAACAATAGACCACACAAGGAGGGTGACTTATTTTCAACTCAACTAAACAATGACAATTTTAAACAAACGGCAGCAGGAAACTACACGTCCGAGATTGTCGAGAATGTGGCACGTTTATGAATGGGACTTTTAACAAGTACCGACATGGTTTGTTTACATGGGATTATATGCTAATATTACGTTACACATATTATATTTACTAATAAAGTCATTTATACTATCTTACTATAATATTAATTATTATTTTTATCTTATTTCAAACTCTGACACATATTGAAATACATGAGTGTATAGATCAACAGCTTTTGTGCGTGGGATATCGGGACGCAATTACTTCTTTCTTTTCTCTTACGCAAAATTAGCAAATTCGCAAAATAGCAGCAGAATAGCAAAATTAGCAGCAGAGCAGAGTGGCGCAAATTATAACCTCTTCTCTTGAGTTATAACGTAGGGAACCAGTAATAATTGGATGTGCCAATTATACCGGCTGCCTTCGTTGTGAAGCACTGAAAATAATCACAACAAATAAACAATTTATATAGCAGGATATTTGGAAGGGGAGACTGTTGATATATGCACTCATTTTACTTGGTACTTAGATGACATCTCTTTATTACATTTGGTGATTAAGTTCTCTATTGAAAGTTCTCAAACAATATAGTTTACTATATGATTAAATATATATATTACTACTTTACAAAGGGGCTTCAAAATATGATGTACATCTTATTGATTAATTCCACGGATCCGGGATTAAATATATTAACTGAATTATGGTCACCTTGCCATGTACAATATTGAAACTCTAACCATTTGAAGAATGGTTTTTTATTAATCTTCTAAAACAACAAAACTTTTAATTTAAACTTTACCTTTTTTTTTGCTATAACTAGCGTTATTAGATTTTATACTACATGTTACCTAAAATGTCAGGTTTCTAAAGTCTTTAATGTTATTACAATTAAACATAAGTTTTAAAGTCTTTAATGTGATAATTTAAATTGTCTTTTGGGGTTTATAATTTTGTAACTCTTAACCATGGAAGACAAGCCTCCATGTCACCTGTGTTTTTCCTGAAGTAGCTGCAGAATTAGTTCTTCTGTCCTCCTGATGTTTCTTGAAGTTCAGTCGTTACCTTATCATACTGTGATGGTGAAGTTCTAGAAGTATGTGAAATCATTCCTGGTGTAGTACATTCATCTCCGGAGACTGTAGTTACTCTTAATAATTCTTGTAGTTAGAATACATAGATAGAAAGTTTGTTTCACTGTTACACACTTCACATGATGATAGATTAGTTTACTATCACCTTCTTGGTGGTAATACTGTATTATTTACATAGTCCGTTATTTTAATCTAGAGAGATGTCATCACCACACAAATTTACTCATTTAAATAGTCATAGTATCAACCCTTTCACATTTTTATTTATATACGTAGCGAAACAACGCTTTACGCTGCTTACGGCGTGAGCGCTCCATTACAAGTCGTCGAAAATAGTTAAGGGGAGCGTAGTAATCTCAAGACAATTACTAGGCAACATAAAAGTAGTTCCGTGTTTCTAATTTTAATTAAAGGACTACGGTTGATTAAATAATTAAATCGTGATATTCTTAGTTGCAGAAGTTATCAAAATACGTAACAATGGTCTTAATTAATTAATTAAATAATAACAAATTTACAATAATACTTAGTTTATTTAGGGGTCAGAAAACAAGTTAATTCTGGTCAGCGCCTGTTTATGCAGGATAAATTAATAAGCTTTACCCTTTTTGTACAATTCCATTCCCTTTTAATTTTATTATTATACTTATATTAAATATTATTATTATTAAATGATTGCCATAAGATTTAGTTTACAATGTGAGATTTTATTAAGAATTTAAAATTTCTTCGCTTATATATTATCAACTTAATTAATTAACATATTTTTATTAATGAAATCGTCACATACTCCGCCGCTTAAGCCACAGACGCCGGTATAATTTTTTTTTGAATATACCGAGAGTATGTTTAGGGATTTCCGTGTGTAATTTCTCTATTATTATTATTTATTATTAGTAGTAAACGGTTTTTTTTTTTAATTCTTTTTTAAATGATCTAGTTCTCATTTAAATGTTCGCCTTCGTGAAATTCCCTTTATCTCACTTCTTACAGTACTAACTTATAATACTAATTTCCCTAATTACAGTAACTCACAATATCGTGGCCCGACTGACATCAGCTTACTCTAACTCTACACGTTAGCTTTCAGCATTCATAAATGAACTCTTGGCACCTTTTTGCCTCATCATTATCCTTTTCAGCCGGCGCCGTTGTGACTAGTTACTTTACATGTATATAATTCTATCTTGATTATATACCATAGACTTACTTCTAAAATAATCTAAACAAGATCCCATACTCCACTCTAGATTATAGTTACTTGAGAGAAGCGGAATCTCACGATGGTAATTCTTATTATCTCTTTAACCATAACTAGACAACTTTGCGGAAGGGGAGAGACTTTACACAATTCATTGTATTTCACGCGCGGTGGTATTCATTGTTTAGGGAGGCAACGGTTTATCACAATAGGGAGAGTGTGTGGCTGCTTACTACAATTTCTTAACACGCTTTATTGTTCTCTTACTGGCCACAACTGGTTGTTGACTATTCAACTATACTTTTATTATTATTACCTTTCTCTTATTTACTGCTACACGTTACACCAATTTAGTTTAACTTAAGATTTATTCAGCCTTTATTATTCACTTACTATTACTTTGGGGGGTTTAAAAAAACTTACCTAGAATTATTTCCTATCGACTTACCATAATTATTTAGCACACTTTATTTATTATTATTAATTTATTTGGCTCAGTTTACAAGTTTACTGTTTTTTGGACCTGGGGTTTAATACTTTATCTAACAAGGGAGGGTTAACTAAGTCATTTATTCATTTGAACTTTAAGTCATAATATTATTTGCTCTACTATCCTATACACAATTATCGCCTACACACTTTAGTACATGGTAAACATTTATTAACAGTTATTATTAAACATTTGCATTAGTTACGATACAACTCTATCTTTTTTTTTTTTTTACAAATAAACACATAAAATGTTATGACAACCTTTATCGTTTTACTTTGAGAGAGAGAGAGAAATTTCACACATGCATGAATATGCGTACGACAAACGATTCCCCCTTCGGTTACTAACACATGAACAGACACGCTTCTTATAACAATAGACCACACAAGGAGGGTGCCTTATTTTCAACTCAACTAAACAATGACAATTTTAAACAAACGGCAGCAGGAAACTACACGTCCGAGATTGTCGAGAATGTGGCACGTTTATGAATGGGACTTTTAACAAGTACCGACATGGTTTGTTTACATGGGATTATATGCTAATATTACGTTACACATATTATATTTACTAATAAAGTCATTTATACTATCTTACTATAATATTAATTATTATTTTTATCTTATTTCAAACTCTGACACATATTGAAATACATGAGTGTATAGATCAACAGCTTTTGTGCGTGGGATATCGGGACGCAATTACTTCTTTCTTTTCTCTTACGCAAAATTAGCAAATTCGCAAAATAGCAGCAGAATAGCAAAATTAGCAGCAGAGCAGAGTGGCGCAAATTATAACCTCTTCTCTTGAGTTATAACGTAGGGAACCAGTAATAATTGGATGTGCCAATTATACCGGCTGCCTTCGTTGTGAAGCACTGAAAATAATCACAACAAATAAACAATTTATATAGCAGGATATTTGGAAGGGGAGACTGTTGATATATGCACTCATTTTACTTGGTACTTAGATGACATCTCTTTATTACATTTGGTGATTAAGTTCTCTATTGAAAGTTCTCAAACAATATAGTTTACTATATGATTAAATATATATATTACTACTTTACAAAGGGGCTTCAAAATATGATGTACATCTTATTGATTAATTCCACGGATCCGGGATTAAATATATTAACTGAATTATGGTCACCTTGCCATGTACAATATTGAAACTCTAACCATTTGAAGAATGGTTTTTTATTAATCTTCTAAAACAACAAAACTTTTAATTTAAACTTTACCTTTTTTTTTGCTATAACTAGCGTTATTAGATTTTATACTACATGTTACCTAAAATGTCAGGTTTCTAAAGTCTTTAATGTTATTACAATTAAACATAAGTTTTAAAGTCTTTAATGTGATAATTTAAATTGTCTTTTGGGGTTTATAAT
Organism: Magicicada septendecula; assembly: GCA_034769895.1. Lineage (NCBI taxonomy): Eukaryota > Metazoa > Arthropoda > Insecta > Hemiptera > Cicadidae > Magicicada > Magicicada septendecula. Next base: position 36,495,887 of record CM068373.1, read on the forward strand.
TTTGTAACTCTTAACCATGGAAGACAAGCCTCCATGTCACCTGTGTTTTTCCTGAAGTAGCTGCAGAATTAGTTCTTCTGTCCTCCTGATGTTTCTTGAAGTTCAGTCGTTACCTTATCATACTGTGATGGTGAAGTTCTAGAAGTATGTGAAATCATTCCTGGTGTAGTACATTCATCTCCGGAGACTGTAGTTACTCTTAATAATTCTTGTAGTTAGAATACATAGATAGAAAGTTTGTTTCACTGTTACACACTTCACATGATGATAGATTAGTTTACTATCACCTTCTTGGTGGTAATACTGTATTATTTACATAGTCCGTTATTTTAATCTAGAGAGATGTCATCACCACACAAATTTACTCATTTAAATAGTCATAGTATCAACCCTTTCACATTTTTATTTATATACGTAGCGAAACAACGCTTTACGCTGCTTACGGCGTGAGCGCTCCATTACAAGTCGTCGAAAATAGTTAAGGGGAGCGTAGTAATCTCAAGACAATTACTAGGCAACATAAAAGTAGTTCCGTGTTTCTAATTTTAATTAAAGGACTACGGTTGATTAAATAATTAAATCGTGATATTCTTAGTTGCAGAAGTTATCAAAATACGTAACAATGGTCTTAATTAATTATTTAAATAATAACAAATTTACAATAATACTTAGTTTATTTAGGGGTCAGAAAACAAGTTAATTCTGGTCAGCGCCTGTTTATGCAGGATAAATTAATAAGCTTTACCCTTTTTGTACAATTCCATTCCCTTTTAATTTTATTATTATACTTATATTAAATATTATTATTATTAAATGATTGCCATAAGATTTAGTTTACAATGTGAGATTTTATTAAGAATTTAAAATTTCTTCGCTTATATATTATCAACTTAATTAATTAACATATTTTTATTAATGAAATCGTCACATACTCCGCCGCTTAAGCCACAGACGCCGGTATAATATTTTTTTGAATATACCGAGAGTATGTTTAGGGATTTCCGTGTGTAATTTCTCTATTATTATTATTTATTATTAGTAGTAAACGGTTTTTTTTTTAATTCTTTTTTAAATGATCTAGTTCTTATTTAAATGTTCGCCTTCGTGAAATTCCCTTTATCTCACTTCTTACAGTACTAACTTATAATACTAATTTCCCTAATTACAGTAACTCACAATATCGTGGCCCGACTGACATCAGCTTACTCTAACTCTACACGTTAGCTTTCAGCATTCATAAATGAACTCTTGGCACCTTTTTGCCTCATCATTATCCTTTTCAGCCGGCGCCGTTGTGACTAGTTACTTTACATGTATATAATTCTATCTTGATTATATACCATAGACTTACTTCTAAAATAATCTAAACAAGATCCCATACTCCACTCTAGATTATAGTTACTTGAGAGAAGCGGAATCTCACGATGGTAATTCTTATTATCTCTTTAACCATAACTAGACAACTTTGCGGAAGGGGAGAGACTTTACACAATTCATTGTATTTCACGCGCGGTGGTATTCATTGTTTAGGGAGGCAACGGTTTATCACAATAGGGAGAGTGTGTGGCTGCTTACTACAATTTCTTAACACGCTTTATTGTTCTCTTACTGGCCACAACTGGTTGTTGACTATTCAACTATACTTTTATTATTATTACCTTTCTCTTATTTACTGCTACACGTTACACCAATTTAGTTTAACTTAAGATTTATTCAGCCTTTATTATTCACTTACTATTACTTTGGGGGGTTTAAAAAAACTTACCTAGAATTATTTCCTATCGACTTACCATAATTATTTAGCACACTTTATTTATTATTATTAATTTATTTGGCTCAGTTTACAAGTTTACTGTTTTTTGGACCTGGGGTTTAATACTTTATCTAACAAGGGAGGGTTAACTAAGTCATTTATTCATTTGAACTTTAAGTCATAATATTATTTGCTCTACTATCCTATACACAATTATCGCCTACACACTTTAGTACATGGTAAACATTTATTAACAGTTATTATTAAACATTTGCATTAGTTACGATACAACTCTATCTTTTTTTTTTTTTTTACAAATAAACACATAAAATGTTATGACAACCTTTATCGTTTTACTTTGAGAGAGAGAGAGAAATTTCACACATGCATGAATATGCGTACGACAAACGATTCCCCCTTCGGTTACTAACACATGAACAGACACGCTTCTTATAACAATAGACCACACAAGGAGGGTGACTTATTTTCAACTCAACTAAACAATGACAATTTTAAACAAACGGCAGCAGGAAACTACACGTCCGAGATTGTCGAGAATGTGGCACGTTTATGAATGGGACTTTCAACAAGTACCGACATGGTTTGTTTACATGGGATTATATGCTAATATTACGTTACACATATTATATTTACTAATGAAGTCATTTATACTATCTTACTATAATATTAATTATTATTTTTATCTTATTTCAAACTCTGACACATATTGAAATACATGAGTGTATAGATCAACAGCTTTTGTGCGTGGGATATCGGGACGCAATTACTTCTTTCTTTTCTCTTACGCAAAATTAGCAAATTCGCAAAATAGCAGCAGAATAGCAAAATTAGCAGCAGAGCAGAGTGGCGCAAATTATAACCTCTTCTCTTGAGTTATAACGTAGGGAACCAGTAATAATTGGATGTGCCAATTATACCGGCTGCCTTCGTTGTGAAGCACTGAAAATAATCACAACAAATAAACAATTTATATAGCAGGATATTTGGAAGGGGAGACTGTTGATATATGCACTCATTTTACTTGGTACTTAGATGACATCTCTTTATTACATTTGGTGATTAAGTTCTCTATTGAAAGTTCTCAAACAATATAGTTTACTATATGATTAAATATATATATTACTACTTTACAAAGGGGCTTCAAAATATGATGTACATCTTATTGATTAATTCCACGGATCCGGGATTAAATATATTAACTGAATTATGGTCACCTTGCCATGTACAATATTGAAACTCTAACCATTTGAAGAATGGTTTTTTATTAATCTTCTAAAACAACAAAACTTTTAATTTAAACTTTACCTTTTTTTTTGCTATAACTAGCGTTATTAGATTTTATACTACATGTTACCTAAAATGTCAGGTTTCTAAAGTCTTTAATGTTATTACAATTAAACATAAGTTTTAAAGTCTTTAATGTGATAATTTAAATTGTCTTTTGGGGTTTATAATTTTGTAACTCTTAACCATGGAAGACAAGCCTCCATGTCACCTGTGTTTTTCCTGAAGTAGCTGCAGAATTAGTTCTTCTGTCCTCCTGATGTTTCTTGAAGTTCAGTCGTTACCTTATCATACTGTGATGGTGAAGTTCTAGAAGTATGTGAAATCATTCCTGGTGTAGTACATTCATCTCCGGCGACTGTAGTTACTCTTAATAATTCTTGTAGTTAGAATACATAGATAGAAAGTTTGTTTCACTGTTACACACTTCACATGATGATAGATTAGTTTACTATCACCTTCTTGGTGGTAATACTGTATTATTTACATAGTCCGTTATTTTAATCTAGAGAGATGTCATCACCACACAAATTTACTCATTTAAATAGTCATAGTATCAACCCTTTCACATTTTTATTTATATACGTAGCGAAACAACGCTTTACGCTGCTTACGGCGTGAGCGCTCCATTACAAGTCGTCGAAAATAGTTAAGGGGAGCGTAGTAATCTCAAGACAATTACTAGGCAACATAAAAGTAGTTCCGTGTTTCTAATTTTAATTAAAGGACTACGGTTGATTAAATAATTAAATCGTGATATTCTTAGTTGCAGAAGTTATCAAAATACGTAACAATGGTCTTAATTAATTATTTAAATAATAACAAATTTACAATAATACTTAGTTTATTTAGGGGTCAGAAAACAAGTTAATTCTGGTCAGCGCCTGTTTATGCAGGATAAATTAATAAGCTTTACCCTTTTTGTACAATTCCATTCCCTTTTAATTTTATTATTATACTTATATTAAATATTATTATTATTAAATGATTGCCATAAGATTTAGTTTACAATGTGAGATTTTATTAAGAATTTAAAATTTCTTCGCTTATATATTATCAACTTAATTAATTAACATATTTTTATTAATGAAATCGTCACATACTCCGCCGCTTAAGCCACAGACGCCGGTATAATTTTTTTTTGAATATACCGAGAGTATGTTTAAGGATTTCCGTGTGTAATTTCTCTATTATTATTATTTATTATTAGTAGTACACGGTTTTTTTTTTTAATTCTTTTTTAAATGATCTAGTTCTCATTTAAATGTTCGCCTTCGTGAAATTCCCTTTATCTCACTTCTTACAGTACTAACTTATAATACTAATTTCCCTAATTACAGTAACTCACAATATCGTGGCCCGACTGACATCAGCTTACTCTAACTCTACACGTTAGCTTTCAGCATTCATAAATGAACTCTTGGCACCTTTTTGCCTCATCATTATCCTTTTCAGCCGGCGCCGTTGTGACTAGTTACTTTACATGTATATAATTCTATCTTGATTATATACCATAGACTTACTTCTAAAATAATCTAAACAAGATCCCATACTCCACTCTAGATTATAGTTACTTGAGAGAAGCGGAATCTCACGATGGTAATTCTTATTATCTCTTTAACCATAACTAGACAACTTTGCGGAAGGGGAGAGACTTTACACAATTCATTGTATTTCACGCGCGGTGGTATTCATTGTTTAGGGAGGCAACGGTTTATCACAATAGGGAGAGTGTGTGGCTGCTTACTACAATTTCTTAACACGCTTTATTGTTCTCTTACTGGCCACAACTGGTTGTTGACTATTCAACTATACTTTTATTATTATTACCTTTCTCTTATTTACTGCTACACGTTACACCAATTTAGTTTAACTTAAGATTTATTCAGCCTTTATTATTCACTTACTATTACTTTGGGGGGTTTAAAAAAACTTACCTAGAATTATTTCCTATCGACTTACCATAATTATTTAGCACACTTTATTTATTATTATTAATTTATTTGGCTCAGTTTACAAGTTTACTGTTTTTTGGACCTGGGGTTTAATACTTTATCTAACAAGGGAGGGTTAACTAAGTCATTTATTCATTTGAACTTTAAGTCATAATATTATTTGCTCTACTATCCTATACACAATTATCGCCTACACACTTTAGTACATGGTAAACATTTATTAACAGTTATTATTAAACATTTGCATTAGTTACGATACAACTCTATCTTTTTTTTTTTTTTACAAATAAACACATAAAATGTTATGACAACCTTTATCGTTTTACTTTGAGAGAGAGAGAGAAATTTCACACATGCATGAATATGCGTACGACAAACGATTCCCCCTTCGGTTACTAACACATGAACAGACACGCTTCTTATAACAATAGACCACACAAGGAGGGTGCCTTATTTTCAACTCAACTAAACAATGACAATTTTAAACAAACGGCAGCAGGAAACTACACGTCCGAGATTGTCGAGAATGTGGCACGTTTATGAATGGGACTTTTAACAAGTACCGACATGGTTTGTTTACATGGGATTATATGCTAATATTACGTTACACATATTATATTTACTAATAAAGTCATTTATACTATCTTACTATAATATTAATTATTATTTTTATCTTATTTCAAACTCTGACACATATTGAAATACATGAGTGTATAGATCAACAGCTTTTGTGCGTGGGATATCGGGACGCAATTACTTCTTTCTTTTCTCTTACGCAAAATTAGCAAATTCGCAAAATAGCAGCAGAATAGCAAAATTAGCAGCAGAGCAGAGTGGCGCAAATTATAACCTCTTCTCTTGAGTTATAACGTAGGGAACCAGTAATAATTGGATGTGCCAATTATACCGGCTGCCTTCGTTGTGAAGCACTGAAAATAATCACAACAAATAAACAATTTATATAGCAGGATATTTGGAAGGGGAGACTGTTGATATATGCACTCATTTTACTTGGTACTTAGATGACATCTCTTTATTACATTTGGTGATTAAGTTCTCTATTGAAAGTTCTCAAACAATATAGTTTACTATATGATTAAATATATATATTACTACTTTACAAAGGGGCTTCAAAATATGATGTACATCTTATTGATTAATTCCACGGATCCGGGATTAAATATATTAACTGAATTATGGTCACCTTGCCATGTACAATATTGAAACTCTAACCATTTGAAGAATGGTTTTTTATTAATCTTCTAAAACAACAAAACTTTTAATTTAAACTTTACCTTTTTTTTTGCTATAACTAGCGTTATTAGATTTTATACTACATGTTACCTAAAATGTCAGGTTTCTAAAGTCTTTAATGTTATTACAATTAAACATAAGTTTTAAAGTCTTTAATGTGATAATTTAAATTGTCTTTTGGGGTTTATAATTTTGTAACTCTTAACCATGGAAGACAAGCCTCCATGTCACCTGTGTTTTTCCTGAAGTAGCTGCAGAATTAGTTCTTCTGTCCTCCTGATGTTTCTTGAAGTTCAGTCGTTACCTTATCATACTGTGATGGTGAAGTTCTAGAAGTATGTGAAATCATTCCTGGTGTAGTACATTCATCTCCGGCGACTGTAGTTACTCTTAATAATTCTTGTAGTTAGAATACATAGATAGAAAGTTTGTTTCACTGTTACACACTTCACATGATGATAGATTAGTTTACTATCACCTTCTTGGTGGTAATACTGTATTATTTACATAGTCCGTTATTTTAATCTAGAGAGATGTCATCACCACACAAATTTACTCATTTAAATAGTCATAGTATCAACCCTTTCACATTTTTATTTATATACGTAGCGAAACAACGCTTTACGCTGCTTACGGCGTGAGCGCTCCATTACAAGTCGTCGAAAATAGTTAAGGGGAGCGTAGTAATCTCAAGACAATTACTAGGCAACATAAAAGTAGTTCCGTGTTTCTAATTTTAATTAAAGGACTACGGTTGATTAAATAATTAAATCGTGATATTCTTAGTTGCAGAAGTTATCAAAATACGTAACAATGGTCTTAATTAATTATTTAAATAATAACAAATTTACAATAATACTTAGTTTATTTAGGGGTCAGAAAACAAGTTAATTCTGGTCAGCGCCTGTTTATGCAGGATAAATTAATAAGCTTTACCCTTTTTGTACAATTCCATTCCCTTTTAATTTTATTATTATACTTATATTAAATATTATTATTATTAAATGATTGCCATAAGATTTAGTTTACAATGTGAGATTTTATTAAGAATTTAAAATTTCTTCGCTTATATATTATCAACTTAATTAATTAACATGTTTTTATTAATGAAATCGTCACAACAGCAATACAAGTTTATTTGAACAATACGAGTTTGTTAATTGTTAGCAAACTCTAACGAAAACAAAACAAGATGATCTGTTTAAAATTATAAATTTATTAATATAAATAGACTCATGTATTAATAAACCTAAAATTTTTCCAATATAACCGACATAACACCTGATTAAGTAAATAAACATTAATCAATCGATAGTTAAATTCAAATTAAATTACTTTTTCATTATTTTATATTAAAATCGAAACAAATTCGATCATTTGTTAAATGTTTTTATGTTAAAATCGAATCATTTCAATTACTGTTATTATTTTTTTGACCTCTAAGGATACTGAATCTATGAGTGAAACGTACGCCAGGATAATTAAAATAATATTTGTTACGATGGTATAACTGATCGTCGTTGGGTTACAGTGGAAAACAAAATACAAGACACCAATTAAGTCACTAATCACCAGCTTTAATTATCAAAATTAAACAGTTTGTAATCAACTAGATAGTCTCTTACAACAAATCAAATAAAAATTCTTCATACGCAATACAATGTCAACTAATATAAAACACAATTCTATTATAATTGTCCCGCACTATTATAAAACACATAACACTTCGCAACAATATTACGAAACGCACTCCAATAAATCGCGACTCAAACTGAACTCAGCGTCGCTGAGTATTTATACCTTGCCGAAAATCCAGAATATTCTATACTGCGCGTCAAGAACGCTACTAGAAAACATCAGAACGTAATTGACTGTGGCCTTGCACACAGCGCCCGGCCGCGCGAATTCTGGCACAGTCTAGCTAACGCGTTGAGAATCACGTAAGCACACACATTACAGCCGGATTCCACTGGAACATTCGAGAAACACGTAGATTGTCCTGTAATGTAGTAACAATATCAACAACTTTCAGAAGTAATATAATTCGATAATATATAATAATACAGCAAGAAGATCGTGGAGTTACTTTTAAAGAAATAATATAGGCTAAATACTAATATAAGGTTACTTTACTATTCAGGACATCTAAGTTAACTAATTTAAAATTGACACTGTTGCAGCGATATAAAACATAGGAGATATTACATCGTACGTGATATTTACTCGATTTCTTTAAATCGAATCACAAGCCCCATCAAATCGTCATATATGCTAACAAATCCTACGATGGATTCCTTTTTGACTTCCTTATCATTGGGTTAAAGTGATGAAAGGAGCACTCAGTGGCAGCGTTGCCTTTTGGATCGTGGTTTTATCAGCCGGCGTAATTACGTGGCTTACAATAATTGTTAAGAGATTGGAAGGATCAGCGCGCACCAGCTGTGTGAAACACTGGGAACCCGGATAACCTACATTTACTATTACAACAGTAGCGGTGGGCATTGATCAATGAAAGTACGTATTCTATTTATAACCCAATTGGCACAGAAAACAACTCACCATTACGCTAATCACTGTCAGGTTAATGTCACGAGCGCCCTTCACACACACGCGCGCGCTATAGCGCACATTATTACTGATCATTTATAAATGTATTCGTTTTTCATATAATGCGTAATGTCAGTTACGAAGAGATCGTATTGTTTATCAAAGCGACATCAATCTCAATTATAAGTGGATGCTTATGTGAGTATTTATTGGGATCTTTTCTGTTTAGTGGCAGCATGCTGTGGGCGGGCAATTACTCGACGTAGCAATCACCAGTAACAACGCATTTTACAATCATTTGCGTGGCGACAGAGCACTCTGTGACATACAAAGGTTTTGTAAAATATATAAAAACACTTGGTAAGTTTCACAAATTTTTAATTAACTCTGACAGCTGTTTCGACTAACTAAGCAATTGTCAAAGAGGCGAATGAATGAAATTACTAGACACAGGATGTAAGTAAAAGGTGGTGACCATCTGTTTAGGGCGTATCTGGAACATCTGTGTTGAGAAGGAGACGGGGGTGTGCAAGAGACAAGGGAAGGTCAGGTGTCTTTAAAAACTAAATAAAATCATGAATGCAAAATATAAAATTAACTAAACTAAATATAATCTGACTGTAAAATATAAAATTAACTGAACTAAATGTAATCTGAATGCAAAATATAGAATATTGTATTTAGTTTTTAAAGACACCTGACCTTCCCTTGTCTCTTGCACCCCCCTCTACATCGAAACACAGATGGTTCCAGATACGCCCTAAACAGATGGTCACCACTTTTACTCACATCCTGTGTCTAGTAATTTCATTCATTCGCCTCTTTGACAATGGCTTAGTTAGTCGAAAAAGCTGTCAGAGTTAATTAAAATTTGTGAAACTTACCAAGTGTTTTTATATATTTTACAAAACCTTTGTATTAATATGTTTCACCAAGTGCCCAACGAGTCATCAATTAATATCGTGACTCTGTGACACATTACACTCTGTATGCCGCAGTCGTAATTGTAGTAGTGTCGTTGCAGTATTATAAATTTCCTGCAGTTAACAGCACAGATTCCAAACAAAGATTCAGCCATACAAGAGAAAAGTATTTTACAAAACCCAAGAATCTGTACTAACGACCATCATATGAAATTGTATACAATAGGTAAAAACCGTTGGGTTTGTTCAAAAAACGACTGACAGAAATCCAAACAAGTGCGACAGGATACATTCGTAAACAATTCTCGTTTAGATTTCCGCACAATCCGCACAAGGTTCCGAGATGATGATAAATTTCAAAAAATGTATTTAAAAACATTGGTCAATATATGTTCTCCCAAATAATTTATATTTTGTTATTTGCAAATGTAATAATTTATGAAATCTATAGTTTTATTTGTAGTTATACATTAAATTTGTAATTGTAATTAATTTGTAGTTAATTTTAGGGAATTAATGTAGTTAATGTAGGGAATTAATTGTAAAATGTAAATAAACTGTAAATAAAATATAAACTAAACTAAAATGAAAATTATTAGTAAATTTGAAATAAAACGTAAATATACAAAATTAAAGGTATTAAAATAGTAAACAAATGTATAATTATAAAAATATGATAGATAAAGGATAAAAATTTCGAGTGGCTTCGAACCAATTGCTACGTCCAGTAATTGGTCACTGGATGCTGCCACTAAACAGAAAATATACATTTATTGTTCCTGTGTTTGTATAAAATATTTTATTTGTGTACCTTCCACATTTAGCAATACTTTTATGAGTTCAGCAATATCAACGTATGGCACGTTATCACTCCGGTATCATACATACATGTGATTACATTTCTTTAAAGAACAAATTTATTCAGAAAGAAGAAACATTTTTAGTGGGTACGGTAAGTATCGGCAAATAGCATCGACATCGAAAACAATATTAAACAGATGGAATACGATTACAGACAGGTGCACTACGCGGATTAGGAACGGTTGCTTTGGGCCCAACTTCAGTAACGTTTACAAGGAAATTCAAGACTGCGCGGATGATTTTGCGTTCAAGTCAAACGGTGCTACAATAACTTCAAGCCATGAATGAGATAGAACTAAGTAACAGCTCACAAGCATCACAAGTGCAGTATCAGCGTACCTGAAACTTGTCATAGATCCCCATCGATGTATACTATATGGATCGCGTGCTGCCAGGCAAAGTGAATGACAGAAAACGGTTCAAACCACGTACAGCTTCCCCCCACCATCGGTAGAATAAAGCGTTTGGCGCTAAGTTACCACGTGTACTAAACGAGTCATTCAGTCAGTAATGCACTCGTTTTGACACCTTATAATTATTATATTTGGGACAGTACTAATGGGACAGTAAAATTTGTGCTTATGAAGATTTTATTATTATAAAAGTTTGTTTTTACTTTTGCCTAACTGATAACAGATGACAATAACTTCAGCGTTTACACTCATTTTACTGACTTTGTATCAAACGGAAAATTAGTTATAGCGTCATCAGAAGTTTTAAAGTTTGTAATATATATGTATAATTTATTGATTATATCTGACAGTAAACTTAATACCAAAAAACGGTTATATCAGCTTGCAAAAACTTTGCCGGCACAGTGTTTAGAAAACATATTTCAAACAATAATTTTTCTGAACACAGCCATGAAGTGAAACTTATAAAATTAATAGTGACATTATTTTATAAATTCTTGTGCTATAACATTGCTAAGGAAAGAACCGATGGAGCTACCTCCTCTAAGCTTGGTGTCCGCTAAAAGTTAAATTATTGTATTATTTAGTAATGTGAAATGGAAACAATTTTTATATAGTTAATACGTAGCTAATAAAATAAAATAAAAAAGTTAATATAAATTAGCATTGCTTATTGAACACTTTAACGACCATGGTGAGCGTATACGCCAGCTTCTTTTACGCAATAAACATTTTAACGTTTACGGCTCACGTCTTTTATTCTTTGTTTCCCTTATTCTTATCTTAATTCGTCTGGCTTCAATATTAAATGTTCATAAATAGGATCGCAACAGAACTGTTTATAAACGCAACAGAACTTAGCGATAAACCGATATAATGTGTCAGAATATTGAAATCTTACAGTGAAACAATTGTGTTTATTTAGGAAAAGAACTTAATAAAAACCCCCACTTTAGAGTCAATAAATGTTAAAATGACATAGCTATACATTTTAACGCAAAATGTGCTCAGCTAATGCAACAAAAGCTATAACAAACCAGGAAAGTCAGAATTTGTACAGGTACAGTAAATTGTACAGGTTCAGGTTCAATTGTAACCTGTACAATAATTTGTACGGGTTCAGTCCAGGCTCCACCACTGGTGCAGCGGTCGGACCGAATTCAGTGAATGCAGAACGCGATCCATATAGTATACATCGATGTAGATACCACATATACTAAGATACACTCACTAAATATTGAACAACTCTGTTCCCTTGTTGGAACAAGTACCAAAATGAATTAAACATTCATGACTACACTACAGTACTCTTAGCTTATAGATGCTTTACATATCAGAAAAGTCTTACATACTAAAACGCAGTTTAGACCTAATCACATTTTTATCCATGGTCAAAACAATTAAGTACCATGGATTAGCCTTGTTCCTTTGCGGAAAATTGGGTTGGTTTTTTATCATGTACTAGCGTCGTTGAAACTATTAACAAATTCTCTTTTCGCGGATGAAAACCCGGAATTATTATTATTATTATATTAATTTTATTATTATTGTTGTTGTTGTTGTTATTATTATTAACATTAAGTCTATTATTTTTATTTTTATTGAAAGGTTTGCCCACATTATGGTGTAGCGTGTTTATCAATAAAGCTAAAAAGAGCAAGTTTTTTTGGACTTAAACCAACTGAGGGGCTGTACGGGACGAAGGGCAAGCACGTCCATAAAATTTTCTGGATTTAAGAGTGTGGGCTGCTGCCGGCCGTGGGAGTCAATTAGGTAACTAATTGAGGGTGAGTGTGCGCCGAGACCGGGTACAGATGGGTCGCGACCGAGGTCGATAATGAGGTGATTACTCTCGATGCGGGCACATCTGTCCCGATAGAACTTTCGGGAAAGTGTCCGTATTGTGGCTTCCAGAGAACGGGCACGCAGGGAGTCTCTGATGGTCTCGTTAGAAGTCAGGTGGTGGGTTTTACACGCCCAGCGCAATCCTCGGTACACGATTGACTGAAGCTTTCGCTTATGGGTTTTGGCCAAGCAGCCCCATACAGGGATCGCCTAGGTAACCATCGGCACCACATATGTGGTGACGATCAATTTCTCTAGGCGGCAGGGGATGAAGTTTATTCAGACGATTGGCACCTTTTGGGAGCTATTTGCTCGGAGTGTGTCCGCTAGGTGAGACGACGATCAAAGTGGAGCCCGATATCAAGGGAGGGGAGTGTTGCCTACGTCCAGTCTGTCAGGGAGCCTCCTGCGTCTGCAGAATACTACGGCTGTTCTCTTGGCCGCGTTGATTCACTTAAACCTTTATCAACTTAAGGATTCTCATCTTTAGCACTAAGAATGATAAGTTATTGAATCGGCAAAATGTTTGGTGTTGTTATTGGGTTATTATTGATAGTATCAATAAAAAGTAAATTTTCACCAGAAAGAATTGAGCTATTAATAACTAACTGCTGATTACGTACTTAATAATTGAATTGAATACCTATTAGTGACAAATAATTTAGTTCCAATTACTTAAGCTAAAAGATTTTTCGCCAAATATTTTATCACTTTTTAAATCATATTAGGTAAATAAAGTTTCAAAATATTACCAAGGTTTAAATTTCTCTTACACTGTCAGAGTTAGGGCTAAATACCGTTCTGCGGATACAATAGCCACACGAAACATTAATAGCCTGTAAAGCTACAACCGAACCACAAAACCTAACAAAGCTTGTAGCGGCGTCCTAGTTGAACAAAATTAAACCGTATTTATTCTATAAACACTCATGCCACAATGGATTTAATTCGATTCCAGTTTAATGGAAAAACTTTCACAATATTTATTTTGTGGAGAACTTTGAACAAATACAACCAGTGTGATTTCATTTGAAGGGCCATTGTTCGACTATGTGGTTTGTAGTCGATAGAATTTCAAAGGTTTAACTTGACCATTTTATCGATGTTATTCCGTCCCCTCTTACACACTCTCTAAATCTACATACCGTACCGCAGCAAGGAACAATTTGTTTATTTATAATAGTAAATTTGAGAACAAGGGTTTCTACTCTAATTTACTTACATTATTTACAAAAGTAAAATATTTTTAAATAGATATTTAATTTTTCACTGGTGATAAAATGAAAAAGGTATAAATAACGATTAGAGAACAAGTTTATAATAGTCAGAGAATAGGAACTCCTGTTATGTAAAGTAAGATTATTTTATCAGAAAGTAAATAGTCGAGGTCAATATTAGAATAAATATTATAGTCGTACGGTACTAATATTCGTTTATCAGTAGTGAACAGTGTTACGTAATACGGAACGTTCTACATGTATCTCGGCTATCCCAGCAGAGCCCAGCTGTAATGTGTATACGCGTACATATTTCTGCTACTTTAAGATGAAAGACAATTACGTGACACTTATCATGCGTCAACAATCGAGGCTATTGCAGACCGTACCGGTCGGCGCACTGTATTCAAGGCCAGACAATTTGCGCGGTTTCTAGTAGATTATACAGGGGTCTGTAATACGCAGTTTGCTTGATATATCATCCAGAAATTGACCGATTATTCTGGTATCTCAGCGGGGTATAAATATAAGCATCCAGCGACGGACAGTCAGTTGACGTCGGGCGGTTTCTCAGTGCGTTACGTGGCGAGTTATGCAAGTGAGGTTCGAAGTATTGTGGCGAAGTATTATTATATTAAAAATTGTGTGGGACTCTGTTAGTTGACATTACTATTTACGGGTGGACAAATGTAACTGAATTATGGCACGAGTATAAGCTTGTTGAATAACTTGTTGGTTTCAAACTGTTAATTATAATTAAATAAAACTGGTGATTAGTCACGTAATTGGAGTATTTATTTTATTTTCCACTGTACCATACGACGATTACTGAAACGTACCTTGAACGAGTAAGTTACTGTATATGACTATTTGTTACACCGAAAAATAGGAGAATATAATAACATAAATTGTCACGTTGAAACTATAGGCAGCAAACGCGGTGGCTACGTGATACTTGGAGATTACGCAACGCTGGAAACACGAATTCCACACATATATATTGATTATTATACCTGCATTCTGTCTGGGCGGCGTATCAGTCTGTTCATTCCATGTCTTTCTTTCCGCAATCCAAGAATTAATATCTGTTACATTACCCGTTTCTCTTATCCTACCTTGTCTTTCCTAGTACTCTCCGTAATATAGTCACGTTTAAATTATTTTGGGTTAAAATAATATAGGCCTACATTGATTCCCATCGGTATAAATTATGTAATGTTTATTATGAGTATTAAATATTCTCTCCAAAGTAGAGTCCTAAATTAAATTTAGAGACCAGTACTCTTGTTTCTAACGTAAACACCCTACGTTAGCGCAACCTAAAATGTTTCACTGAAGATGGCCGTCGATAGCACGGTCGAAACGTTTCCTACGAATTTTAGCATTGGATCACGGCCAAACAGTCCGGGAACACAATTTAGCATTGGATCACAGCCAAACAGTCCGGGAACTCAATTTAGCATTGGATCACGGCCAAACAGTCCGGGAACACAATTTAGCATTGGATCACGGCCAAACAGTCCGGGAACACAATTTAGCATTGGATCACGGCCAATCAGTCCGGGAACACAATTTAGCATTGGATCACGGCCAAACAGGCCGGGAATACAATTTAGCACTGGATCACGGCCAAACAGTCCGGGAATACAATTTAACATTGGATCACGGCCAAACAGGCCGGGAATACAATTTAGCACTGGATCACGGCCAAACAGTCCGGGAATACAATTTAACATTGGATCACGGCCAAACAGTCCGGGAACACAATTTAGCATTGGATCACGGCCAATCAGTCCGGGAACACAATTTAGCATTGGATCACGGGCAAACAGTCCGGGAACTCAATTTACCATTGGATCACAGGCAAACAGTCCGGGAACTCAATTTAGCATTGGATCACGGCCAAACAGTCCGGGAACTCAATTTAACATTGGATCACGGGCAAACAGTCCGGGAACTCAATTTAGCATTAGACCACAGCCAAACAGTCCGGGAACTAAATTTACCATTGGATCACGGCCAAACAGCCCGGCAACTCAATTTAGCACTGGATCACGGCCAAACAGCCCGGCAACTCAATTTAACAACATTGACTTCGCCGCACAAACCTATAAAGTAATCTGTTTCCAGGCTGTTTAACTCGGCATAATGATATGTACGTTGCATAATAATTTTATTATTAGCATGTCGTATTCTGACTTATTACCGGGAAATTAGGCAGTGGACGAATCCTGTCGATTGAAACAGACTTATCGACAGCACCATTGGAGGCCAAATTCAGTGATACGATTTGTAAGGCAACTGGTACACTGTTCACCAGTTTCCACAATACTAACAGCACGCACAAGTATTCTTACAAATTATTTAAACTTTGTACTGGTTTATCAGCTGTACGCGGTCTACCGCCGCAATACGGCACGCGCGGATGACGTCACGCGCTTATCAAACGCTGCAGCCGGCTACAGGCAAGTTTAGTTTAGTTTCTAACAAGGCTCCGAGCGCAACTCTCGTAAAACACTTCTCTTCCAGCCGCGGCTTCTGGATATTTTTTGGCATGCATTCATAAGGTTTCGTTTAAGTCAATTATCTGCGTCCATCTACAATGGACCACGATTTCATTCAAATTTAATTTTCGGGCGTTATTGCCACAAATGCATCCGCACGTGCCGGTCGTAACTAACAATCAAATTTTTCAATAAACGCATGTTCAATATCTTCAATACAGTCCATTTCTTTCTAACATACAATCCAGCCTTTCCCGCTTAGCGTTTTTGGAATAACTCACGATTCTTCAAGAGCTTCCAAACCGCAATATTTTGGTCCCACCGGGCAGGATTTCATATTTTTGGCCCAAAAACGAAAACGTTTTTGGTCACCACGGGATGGATTGCTCATGTTTGGGTCCACAAGCGACAGCATTTCTTATACGCATCATTTCTGGACCAACCGATCTGAATTTAATCACGCCCTACGGGCATCATTCTCGTCCTGAGCGACACCATTGTTCTGAATCACGTCGCAGTCATCTCGACAAGATTCGGCCAAGCAGTAGACCAGAGACCACGGGACAAAGCAGGACAACATTTGCGAGGTCATCAAAAAAGATTCCACAGCTTTAATTGATGGAGGGTACAACATGAGGCGTCGACTGACCAGCAGAGACAGGAGGTGTAGCAGCTCCAAACGGAATCGAAGCCAGCTTCATCACGAATGGATCGACGGCCACGTGACTATAAACTTTACTTATATTTGACGTTTAATAATATTTCACTTTAGTGGTTATTTTTTAACACATTTGTATAAACAAACACCTCATTACACAATACAAATTAATAAATGGTTGGCAGCTCATTATCAGTTAAAACTTTAAAGATAAAGATATACTTTGTTACTATTTAGATTCATAATTTCAATAATTTGACTGCCAACAAAGCTTGATTAGTTAGAGAGAGTAAGTTTATGTTCAAAACAACGATCGCTAGCTACCGAAACGTATTTAAACTCATTTAAAATTAAGTTTGTGGTTCACATGCTCTATGCTCAATTTCTTTCTAAATATTTTTCCTTTTTTTTATTTTAAATTATAATAATGGCCGATGTAAGGGCTCTAATAAAAAAACGAGGCACAATTAAGGCCTCAATATCCCGAGTAAATACCTTCGCGGATAACTTCGATTTGTTAAACAGCGATCCTCATGCGCTGAAAATAAAACTGCGTCATTTGATGGAATTATCCACCAAATATGACGAGATTCAGACACAAATCGAAGCGGAGGAAGCGGATGTTGCTTTAACGAGTGATAGAGTACAAACAGAGGACGATCTCTGTACTATAGAATGTAAATTGCAACACCTGCTGGAGCAAGCTGAGCATGTGAACCAAAAACCAGTAATTAATGCTGAAGGTAAACAGCCTAAAACACCTCCCATTCAATTGGAACCAATAAAATTACCACGGTTTGAGGGTAGTATTGTTGAGTGGCAACATTATTACCATATTTTTCTTGAATTAGTTTATGTCAGAGCAGATCGGACGGATATACAGAAACTTCACTATTTGCACTCGTCATTACATGGCGAGGCGCTTAACGTAATAAAATCGTTGCCCATCACTCATGAGACTTACGCGGTGGCTATCGATCTGTTGAGGAATAGATATGACAGTAAGCTAATTGTTTCCGCCCATCACGTGTGGAATGTCCTGGACGTACCATTAGTTCAACGAGAATCCCAAGTTAGCATATCGCAATTTATTGATCAAATCTCTGCCAATATAAACGCTTTAAATAATCTCAAACTGCCAGTCAACACGTTCGAAATTATTGTCGTAAATTATTTAGCCAAAAAACTTGATAATTACACTTTACGTTTGTGGAAAGAGAGTTTATCGGAGCATAAATTCCCTGATTTTAATAATTTTATAAATTTTCTAAATTCACGAAGAAAATTACTGCAAAATCTCGATAACGCGACTAGCCCAACGAGCAGGTTGAACAAAAGCGATGTCTCCTTATCGCAAGGCAGTTAAACAGATAAGCACTCCAAAGGGCGCATTCCACTCACATATTAGAAACAATTTATGCAGGCTGTGTAACGGTGGACATAGGCTTAGCGACTGCCTACAATTTACATCGCTGTCTATCCCTGATAGAAAAAACGCGTTAATAAAAAACAAACTTTGCTTAAACTGCCTCCGTTCGGGACACGAGAGCTCAAAATGTCCCTCAAAATTTCATGCAAAAAATGTTCTAGGCGTCACCACACCACGATTCATGTCCCCAACAGGGACGTAACTTCTGTTAACAACCAGTGTTCACTGAAATCACAGACCAATAAATCGGTATTGTTATCTACCGCCGTCTGTATGACATCCAATAAAGTCGGCAAAAAATTTCCCGTTAGGATATTACTGGATTCCGGTTCTCAAGCGAACTTTTGCACAATGGATTTCGCCCGCAGAATGGGCCTCCAATTGGTTAAATCGCAACTGCCCATCACGGGTATAAACAACTCGCTTTCCCAGGCTGACTTCAGTACTAATGTAAGGCTACATTCACGCTATAAACCCTTCACGTTAAACGTACATTGTGCCGTATTACCCAGTATAACTAATAATTTACCGGCGGAGTCGTTCAATCTTGCCTCTTTGAATTTACCCAAGCGCATATTCTTGGCGGATCCTCATCTACATTGCTCGGCGCAAGTCGATATATTAATCGGAGCTCAATATTTTCTCCAATTAATTGAACCTATGAAATTTACGCGCGGACCACACTTTCCTATAATTCAGGAAACCAAGTTAGGATTTATTTTGGCCGGTGACTTACCATTCAACGTCGATATAACTAAAACGGTTTCTTCCTTTATGGTCTGTAAGGATGATAATCAGATTTCCTCGCAACTAAAAGAATTTTGGAAGTTGGAGGAGATCTCTAGTCGCGAAGCCCGATCTGAGGACTCGCCGTGTGAAAGGCATTTCGTGGAAACCACTAGCCGTAACCGCGATGGGAGATTCGTGGTATCCCTGCCCCGCAGATCTGATAAATTTCATTTGGGAGATTCTCTCCGCGGAGCCATACGCAGATTCCAATCGTTAGAGTTCAAGTTCAAGCAGAACCCTATCCTTTATAAGGATTATAGTGAGTTCATGAGTGACTATCTGAAACTTGGCCACATGTCGCCGCTTAATGAATACGATCTGTCGCTTGACAGGTCAGAGATCTTTTATCTGCCCCATCACGCAGTCTTCAAAGACTCTAGCTTAACCACTAAATTGCGCGTGGTATTTGACGCCTCCGCTAAAACCACCAATAATTTGTCCCTTAACGATACTTTAATGGTCGGTCCTACGATCCAGCAGGATCTGTTTTCAATAATGGTTCGGTTCCGTACCCACCGATACGTACTTATTGCAGACCTAGAAAAGATGTATCGTCAGATCATTGTTAATCCTAAGGATTCAAACTTGCAAAGCATTGTTTGGCGTGATGCACCGCATAAGGAATTGCGACATTACGCGTTAAGGACGGTTACATATGGCACTGCTAGTGCCTCCTTCCTTGCTACACGTTGTCTGGCTCAAATAGCCTACGAAAATAAATCCGACTACCCTACAGCTGCTAAGGCCATAGAAAATGACTTCTACGTAGACGATCTCATAACGGGTTCGGATGATCCGAACGGCTTAGCTGAAATGAAATGCGAGATCGTGAGGTTGTTGAGTAGGTATGGTTTTTCGTTACATAAATGGTTCTCTAACCACCATAAGATTATAACCCTTCGCGCCCAAGTAACCCGTGACTTCAGCAAAGGCCAAAACGTGCGTACATTGGGAATCCAATGGAACGTTGAAAGGGATAACTTTTTATACACCGTTAGGGGTGATGATAATTCAACCGTTTTCAACAAGAGAAGCGTGTTGTCGATCATCGCCGGGATCTATGATCCTTTAGGATTGATCGCTCCCATCACATTTTACTGCAAGCATTTCGTGCAACAGTTGTGGTTGGCGGGCACAGATTGGGACGAACCCCTATCTGGATCATTGGCCAATCAATGGTTGGAATTATACGCTCAATTAGTCTACGACACTCATTTTGAGATTACGAGGTCGGTTAAGAGTTCGAACAATTACCCAATTAGTTCATTACAGCTGCACGGATTCGCCGACGCTTCGGCTAAAGGTTACGCGTGTTGCATTTATGTGCGGGCGGTCTATTCGAACGGCGCCATATCATCAAACTTGTTGTGTGCTAAATCTAGGGTCGCTCCGCTGAAACAGATAACGCTACCACGACTTGAACTTTGTGCTTGTTTATTGCTGGCTCAATTAACGTCCAAGGTTTTAAACGCCATCGATTACAATTTTGACGGACTATATCTTTATTCGGATTCGATGATAGCGTTGTACTGGATACATCAGCAATCTTCCCGCTGGAAGGTATTTGTGGCCAACCGTGTCGCGGAAATACAGCGTCTTGTTAGCAGCAGGGGAATTTGGCGTCATGTAGTATCAAATGACAACCCTGCCGACGTTTTATCGCGCGGTTGCCTCCCTCGTAGTTTGCACTGTCATACTCAATGGTGGCATGGTCCATCCTGGTTAGCTCATGATTCGGCTTCATGGCCGGTCAGCGCGTTCGACATTAATTCTCCCTGTACTTTTCCCGACCTTAAGGAGGAACGTCGCAAGCAGGTTCAAACCTCACTAATTGTCGCATCCTCAACACATAGTTATGTTGAAAATTATTCATCACTTACGAGGCTTATTCGCGTCTTCGCATATTGCCGTCGATTTTTTCGCAATTCTAGGCTCGCGGTGGTTGATAGAGACACGTCCTTTTTGTCGGCTCAAGAATTGTCTGACACGCTCTTGATTTTTGTCCGGCAATCTCAGAAGTTGCATTTCGACGTAGAAGTTATGGAACTTGAGGCACACCGGTGCCTTCCTCGCAGTAGTAAAATTCTTGCTCTTAATCCATTCCTGGATGAATCAGGCATTTTAAGAGTGGGTGGACGCTTGCAATTCTCCCCACTTAGCTATGAGAGTAAACACCAAATAATTTTGCACCCGCACTCTCATCTCACGAGATTAATAATTGAACACGAACACATCCGTTTGTTGCACGCTGGAGTGCAATCAACTCAAGCTTCGCTTAGGCGAAAGTATTGGATCATACACGACAAATCCTATATCCGCTCAGCGATACATAAGTGTGTCACTTGTTTTCGTTTCCGGGCAAAAGGCGCGAATCAACTACTAGGTCAGTTACCCCCTTCAAGGGTCACGCCTTCAAGGCCATTCTCACAGTCGGCCGTGGATTACGCCGGTCCTGTACTTTTGCGCCATGGCGGGCAGCGCTCTAAGTCCACGACCAAGGCATACATCGCGCTATTTATATGCATGTGTACTAGGGCCATCCATTTAGAATTGGTGTCGGATCTCACTTCCAACGCCTTTATAGCGGCTTTAAAAAGGTTCATATCGCGCAGGGGTATTCCCGCGCAAATATTTTCGGATAATGGCACGAATTTTCGTCGTGCCAACCACACGTTGCATGATTGGTACAAATTTTTAACCTCCAAGGAAGTTGAGCAATCTTCTCTGGAGTTTTGCGGTCTCCACGGCATCAAATGATCCTTTATCCCCCCTTCAGCCCCTCATTTCGGTGGTTTGTGGGAAAGTGGTGTAAGGAGTGTTAAATTCCATTTACGTCGCGTAATAGGCGGTACGATCTTGAATTTTGAGGAATATTCTACTCTTCTTTCTCAAATTGAGGCTTGCCTTAATTCACGCCCGTTATGCGCGGTGTCCGACGATGCTAGAGACCCTGAACCCTTAACACCTGCTCATTTTTTGGTCGGTGCTCCACTGACGGCACTTCCGGAACCCGACTATACACAAGGCAATAATACTCATTTGGGCAGATGGCTTCTGCTCCAAAAATTTACGCAGACCATCGGAAACGGTGGTCTAGGGATTATCTGCACCAGCTGCAGCAGCGCAATAAATGGCGCACCCCGTTAAGGAATTTGAATGTCGGACAGCTTGTCCTCATTTTGGATGACAATTCCCCCCCTCTAGAATGGAAGCGTGGGGTAATTACCAATGTTTTTCCGGGTCAAGATTCCTTAGTACGCGTCGCAGAAGTTCGCACCGCGCTAGGTATCTTACGCCGACCCATCCACAAATTATGCCCCCTTCCGGTGGCTACACACTAATCGTATGCGTGCCATACGAGACATGCTAGGGCTGTGAATTTGTCACATTGCCTGGACCACGCCCGGGACATTCCCCGGGGCGAGCATACAAGTCAATTGTATCATAAGCATTGTAAATTTGTTTACGTGCCGCTAGCTATTACTGCAATAGTGACTGTGTTTCATATGTACTATCAATTATTATGGATGTTGTGTATTGTCAATATGTTTGTGTGATTCAAATTCTGAGAACCACAAGTGTTATTTATAGTGTCAATTATTCTATATATGTATTGTATTTTCTAAGGGTCACATATTATGAAATTTATTGGGGTTGTTGTGTCAATATCATGGGGAAATTATTGTATTTTTTATGGTGTTATCACTTGTTATTGTAATGCTTGGCAAATATCAAGGGGTATTATTTGGGAAAGATCAATATCTACTTAATTATTGTATTATTGTGCGTATTGTGCTACTATTATGTTTTGAGTAATTTTAACGTCAGCAAGCCCTTGCTATTGGCATAAGGGTCAATTTATTGTATGCCTGGTGATTGTTAATTGAATTCATATTATGTTTATTATGTTATTACACTGTGGCCAATACGCCAACTATTGTATCGCTTTCGACATGTAAGTCTAATTATTATATTATTCAATTTAACCTTTAATGTACAAAATCGGCCCGATTTTGGCGGGCAGTATGTTTAAACTTTGTACTGGTTTATCAGCTGTACGCGGTCTACCGCCGCAATACGGCACGCGCGGATGACGTCACGCGCTTATCAAACGCTGCAGCCGACTACAGGCAAGTTTAGTTTAGTTTCTAACAAGGCTCCGAGCGCAACTCTCGTAAAACACTTCTCTTCCAGCCGCGGCTTCTGGATATTTTTTGGCATGCATTCATAAGATTTCGTTTAATTCAATTACCTGCGTCCATCTATACAATGGACCACGATTTCATTCAAATTTAATTTTCGGGCGTTATTGCCACAAATGCATCCGCACGTGCCGATCGTAACTAACAATCAAATTTTTCAATAAACGCATGTTCAATATCTTCAATACAGTCCATTTCTTTCTAACATACAATCCAGCCTTTCCCGC
Source organism: Magicicada septendecula (assembly GCA_034769895.1). NCBI lineage: Eukaryota > Metazoa > Arthropoda > Insecta > Hemiptera > Cicadidae > Magicicada > Magicicada septendecula. The sequence goes on from CM068373.1 coordinate 36,519,769, forward strand.
TTAGCGTTTTTGGAATAACTCACGATTCTTCAAGAGCTTCCAAACCGCAACACAAATCGTATCACTCAAGATGGCTTCCGATGGTGGGGTGAAACGGCTGTTTTAATCAACAGCATTCGACCACGGTCTAATAGCCCGCCACTGTGTCAGAATTTTAACAGAATTGATGCCAGACGTGAAAGCCTAAGATACCAATTAGCATGTACTGCCTACGCTGTACTTTGAAAAGCAAATGGTGCTTATCATGCCGAAAGGAGCCCCCCACAAACACACACGCAAATAAATGGCGGTTCCTTGTTTGTTTTCTTTACTTTGATTTTCCCAAATAAGCGTTTATTTGTTTATATTGTTACGTAATACAGAACAGTCTCGTACATTCGACAGTGTCGTTCGACAAGCTTCTCAACTAGCCAAGCCGCTGTGTGTCTCTGCCGAGGCCGCGCTGAAGTATCCTCTAGAATTTTCGAGTGCTTGTTAAGGACGCATATTATGGAGCCCTGCAGACTATAATTAGCCCACACCTGTCGCTTAGTTTTCAGTTTATTTCGGGCGATTACTCAGAGAGTTTAAGTAGCGATTTATTCAAGTGAGGTTTTTTATTGTTGTTTTATAATTGTGGGGGAGTCTATTAGTTGACATTATTATTGTTGCTTGTGGACAAATTTTTATTTGAATTATTGTACAAGTATAATCTTGTTGCATAACGTGTTGATTACAAACTGTTATTTGTGATTAATTAAAGCTGGTGATTAGTGACTTTATTGGTGTCTTGTATTTTGTTCTCCACTGTACCGTACGACGATCAAGGAGACCGTCGTAACATATATCTGCTAAAAGGACTATGAGGATTTTCATGCACTACTGCTTCTCATCATTGTCAAGGTTCTTTTTTACCACTTATTAAGTGTTTCTGTGTTGCTGTGTTCGCGCTCGCTGTGTGTGTGTGTGTCCACCCATTAAATCTGCGAGCCGACGGGTGTATGCTGACACTACGGCTAAATGCTTTTTATAATTAGGTTTACATTATTCTCTAAAATTCAGAGAACACGACTATGAATCTTTTCATTTTCAGAAAACGTTGAAGCTGTTCTGTGTGCAGTTGGAAATAAATCATAACGCGATCTGTTCTGTGTGCAGCTGGAAATAAATCATAACGCGAGCGCGTCCAAAGGAGAAGAGATAAAAACTTTACATTCAATGGGGAACGTGACTGTGCACAGCTGCGACCTCACGTACCCCAACGTTATTGATGACGCTGCAGTCGTTTGTGTCTTACTTTGCCGTCACCTTTCTGATGCTGACAGTCTGCTATACTGATTCCGTTCTTAGCTTAATCCTGACGTAAACAAACAGGCGAGCCACATCTGAAACGCTATTTTTTTTTTAAATTAGAGGCGTGTCACTCTGACAGAAGGAGTACAGTCAGGGTTTACAATATTGATACTGTATAAAATCACGTAAATTGTAATAATTTATCTTGACCAAAGTAAAATTTGTGTGACAGTGTCAGACCGACATTGAATCATTTTATAACACCAGTTAATTGCTTTTTTTATTAAACGTTCTGAATATCGCAACAAACAGAAAAAGTAAAGTTTATTAAAACGAAAAAATATACTGTAATAGTTACAAGTGTAATAGAAGCTGTACCAGCGCTATACACTTAGCAAGTGTACTGAGTGCTATCAGTTGCTGTCAGAGTATAACTCAAAGCCTTCCATATCTGTGTGTAAACATATATCATCATTTAAGTCAGCGTTATTGTTGATAAGATTGTTCATTGTCCACAACGACGTCCGTAATGTAGGCCAGTTGCCATAGCTTATCATCTTCTCTGATTATATGCTGCAAACAATGACTCCACTTGTCCGCCGTTGTTTCATTTACCGCCTTCTCAATAAATTGTTTCGTATCAAGCAGCTAATGTTGTGGCGGGCAACACACCCTTTCAACTGGCTCTATATTAATTCAATACGATTCAGAATACAGTGATAAGGAGGAAGTGATAAGTTATAAAACGACGTGCCTCGATTTAAGTGGTAAGATAACTCTCACAAGACTATACGGACATTCTGCACATGCGCGTAACACATTACTGCGTGAACAGTGTTACCGCCTCTGATCAATGGCGTTTTAGATTTGCCACGTGGGTTTCTTTACATTAGGACTGAACTAAGAACGGAAAAAGTATACATGTTTCATTTATAGCTAAATTTTATGCGGACACACACACACACACACGGTCAAATTCCATCAACGTAATAGTATTTGCAATCTGTATGTACTAAAAGTAGAAGTTCAGCCGATTAGTATTATGATATACTAAACAAGCAGAAACCAGATTCGAACTAAAACAGCAATATAAACGAAGCATTTTTGTTTACAAAAACTTCACGGCGGTGTATGATGAGAGTGAGGTAACAATGTTATGAAATGTAGCTAATTTTTTCTACCGGAATTTAGTATAAGAGGACGGAAAAATACCTCACACTTTTCTTATTTTTCTATGCGATTTTAAGGAATTAGTTTCTAAACTCTACCTAGTCAAAATTCAATTCGTTGAATTTGTGAGTATAACGATCATTTTCTACTAGACTACTGATGACACGTAAGTATTTAAATTTTATCTTCAGAAGTTCCAACAGGGGTCCATATCTTGTGGATACGGGTTTTTCAATTCCAATGTGCACTAGCTGGTTTCTCACTTTGGTTCAACTTGGTCTTGGGTGAGATCCATTCCTTTAGTCTTTTCTGTCTAGCCTCTCTTCACTGACTCTTGTTCTTTTATGATCCCGAGGCTATTAGAGTGTTAGACGTATAGAGTGTCTTCCTTTTCCATCCTAATTTCTCAGCTGTTGCCTTGCAGCACGGCGTTGCTTCGTTAAAGGCTAGGGAAAGAAAACCTTACTAAAAATTACTAATCTACTGCCTTGTGGTGTGGAGGGACCCCCTAAGTCTAAGAGAGAAAACCCCAACAGAAAATCAGGCACGTTTGGAAGCCTTAAGGTGGCAGCCCCTTCACCTAACTACCTAGCTGGAGGCTGGTTACCTTTGACAGGGAAACGACGCCTAGTCATAATCTTCACAGGAATAAGCCGGACGGGGAATAGTGCTGTGGAGATGGACAGGCTGCAAGCTTAATCATTGAAATGAAGAAGAAGAAGAACAAGGAGGAGGAGGAGGAGGAGGAGGAGGAGGAGGAGGAGGAGGAGGAGGAGGAGGAGGAGGAGGAGAAGGAGAAGGAGAAGGAGAAGGAGAAGGAGAAGAAGAAGAAGAAGAAGAAGAAGAAGAAGAAGAAGATCTTTGAACTTTAGAAGTTTTACAAAAAATCAGGCACGTTTGGAAGCCTTAAGGTGGCAGCCCTTCACCTAACTACCTAGCTGGAGGCTGGTTACCTTTGACAGGGAAACGACGCCTAGTCATAATCTTCACAGGAATAAGCCGGACGGGGAATAGTGCTGTGGAGATGGACAGGCTGCAAGCTTAATCATTGAAATGAAGAAGAAGAAGAACAAGGAGGAGGAGGAGGAGGAGGAGGAGGAGGAGGAGGAGGAGGAGGAGGAGGAGGAGGAGGAGGAGGAGGAGAAGAAGAAGAAGAAGAAGAAGAAGAAGATCTTTGAACTTTAGAAGTTTTACAAATTATAAAATTCTTAATCATTGTACATACAATTTATGTAATTTGAAAAAATGATAAGTCTCATGAACGTTTGTATCCTAGGTCAGTAAAGTTCATATGATGTTAGTACATTTAATGAAAACATGTGTACAGGCGTGTAGTTAAAGTATTGACACTTGTATGGGTTTGAGAAATTTGTAAATACATGATTCCTGTTTTCTATGACGCATTAAAATTATGATTTCATAATATAAATTATGCATTGCATTTTGCATATTGTTACGACGGTCCACTTGGTCGTCGTATGGTACAGTGGAAAACAGAATACAAGACACCAATTATGTCACTAATCACCAGCTTTAATTATCACAATTAAACAGTTCGTAATTAACAACACAGTGTCTTGCAACAAATCAAATAAAATTGTTCACACGCAATAAATTGTCAACTAATATAAAACACAATTGTATTAGAATTGTCCCGCCCGATTATAAAAAAACAACACTTCACTACAATTATACGAACCGTAGCCTACTAATAAACACTTGAACGTTCAGAGTAATATCGCCCGGTAATAACTCGAACCACACTGTAATATATCGCAACTTTATCTGAAACTGAACGTCGTTGAGTACTGGTATTTATGCAACGCCGAAATACTAGATTATTCCATATTGCGCGTTAGCTCTACACTACGACGTAATTAATTGCGGCCTTGACACAGTCCGCGCGGCTGGCGGCTTCCAGAAAAGTCTCGCAAGCGCATGTTGAAATCAGGTACGCCACAACATTCAGCCGGCTTCCAATGGATCGTTCGAGAAACACGTAGATTGTTCTGTGATGTCGTAACACTATATTAAAGCGTACGGCTCCTCTGAAGTAGATGCGTTGTACAGTGACTTAGTTAACCCTGTGGAAACGATGCAACACGTTCGTCGAGAATAACTTAAACTGTTCATTGCGTTATTGCAGTATTGTCCGAAGTCCTATTTGGCACTTGGCAAAAGATAGTCAATTCATTGGAGATTAAACATTATTATAGTATACTATATTACTTTCCCTACACAAAACGGCCACGGACAGTACTCAGAACAGTATGAGCTGCCAATTAGGGAAGCGTTGTGTTGTGTATTATGTAACCTGGTGATTATCTATTTGTTCTGAAATATCGGATACTGGGTTATTTTTTTGTAAAGCAAAATCTCGAAATTGAAATAAATTTATGACTAGAAGGATATATTAATTTGGATTAAAGTAAAAAATAATACATGTGATTGTTTTAAAGTTGCTGGTGCGGCATTTCGTCCACACTGATGTTACCAAAACTCACAGATCACCTACGTCACAATAAATTGAATCGGTGATTTTACAAAGAGCATGATACACAAATTTTTAGAAATTAAGTTAACAGTGTTTTTCGTATATTAACCGTCCGATACATCATTTATGTTAGAAAAGGCATCAGTTTCATGCAGGGAAGCCTGAACATGCTGTAGTTATATGTGACTGTGCGTATACAAAGGGCACGAGTCATTGACTCATGCCGTTTGTGCACTCAACAGCTGGTAAGATGATCAGAGCCGTGAGAGAAAACCACTAATTGCCCAAAGGGCGTAAGTGAGAGTTTTATTTAATTTTATTTCTTAAAATAAAAGCAATTAATTCAACATTCATTAGTAAAACTACATAAAATTAAGTTTTATTATTATAAAATTATTATTACGTTTGTAACACAATATAAAAGTTAATATGATGTTTTTTGTGTTTCCTGAAAATTTAGTTTTGGTTACTCATGCCCCTTCTAAAATCACAGATTCACATAATACATATAATTTTTTCGGGTACAGTCGGGCGACAAATTTTGTTGTTTTTGAGCGAATGCTTTAATCCAACATTAGGATAATTGTCTCGTCCATCTTTAGGTTGATTCCTCCTAGATATCATTATACGGATATAAATACAAAATCCACGACTTACTTATTTCTGTTAGATTGAATGCAACTTGCGTGTGTGTCTCACTAAAGATATGTGTTCCAGTATATTTGTATTGTAGACATTAAGATGAATTCAATGGAAAATGAATTAAAAAAATGAATTTATTAATGCGTTATGTTATATTTACAGATATAACACAAACTTACTAAACATTTTGCATTTTCCTTTTTTTTCTAACGTGGTAACAATATTTTCTGTTCAAAAAATTTGAAACCTGAAATATTGTACAACCTATTTTATGCGCTATAAAAGCTTTTTATTTAAAAAAAATCCCGTTAACATTCAGTTACTATTTTTTTCAATAACTACCATCATCGGATAGGCCCCTTTATTTTGATATAGGTCTTGCCTCAAAATTTTAAATATTTCGATAGTTGTTTAAATTAACGTGTTTTTTAAGAATACACGGTGAAACAATTACGTACCCTCGCACACGCAGCTAAGTATCCATACACACCATTTCAATGCACTTAAAATTGTCTTACAACTCTACAATTACTTATAATTAAAATTGTTTACCATGTTTCTTATCAACTAATTTACATTGCTCAAAACTGGAATCTCTATTTATTCATATTGTTTCTTCATATGCTATCATATGTTTTAATATCCGCTTTAGAGTGTCCATTGCAGTATATGTGTCTGCCTATCTGTTTGATTTACAGCGTGTATCAGTTTGTACTAAGGTACACCTGCATATTTGTTATTCCGCACCATTAAAAACCTTTATATTTTTGTAACACACGCCTTATAAATAATGCAAATTCCGGCTGATTTTTCCTTTCATCCATCAAAAATACGAGTACTAGTAAAAACACTAGTTTCAGCCGCCACATACTGAAAATTTCACGTAACACTTTATTTGCATGCGTCATGTATGAATGTTAAATAACTAAGTAGTTGTCGAAACATATCTCACTGTGCTTCATTCGTGGCACATATTTTATTTTATTTTTAAATTATGACACTATGGGAGTAGTCAGCTTGAACGAAAACATATTTACTTATAATATATAATGTTGTGATGTTATTCAATTTGTTTAGTAGTGTAAATTTCGTATTTTCTTTAAACAAAAAATAAAAACAACGAAATTTACACTACTTGCAGAAGAAACAAATTGAATTACATCACAACATTATATAACTGCTGCAAGACACTTCGAGTTACCTATATATAAAATGGCTTTTAATATAATATCTTCAAATAAATACACTACAAAGAGATTTATTTTCACCTGACGCAACTTTCATAGAAATTATTCTGTATCTGCAGAGAAGTTGACATTTTGAATGTCTGGAAATTTATGTTTATTGTTTAAACAGTGTATTGCTAAATTAGATTTGTAAACATTAGTTTTCAAAATCACATTGGAATGTTGAATGAATCTCTAGGACAGTTTTTTTCTTCGTCTGGCCTACGTAAAATTTATTGCAATCTGGACATTCTATTTTGTAAATTCCATTTCTATTATGAATCTCGAATATAGTTTTATTTTAAAAAAACAATATTATTTGTTTTGTTACATATTTTTTAGTTAGCATCTTTAAATAGTTTGCTTAGTTTAAGGGTTATGTTCCCGTGATAAGTAAAGTTGATTTGTAGTATGTAAAGTTACTTGTAATAATAAAACCATTGGATGGTGTGGGGTACACAATACTATTGTTTGTTCCCCCAACAATAATTGTTTAAACGACAAAGTTATTTCAATTAGGACAATCTGTTGAATAAAATAAAATTGTATTTGCAATTTTATATCTTTAGTTTACTCAAAATGTTAACATGACGTATTTCAAATTATGAATACAGTAACTTCATGTTACGATGCCATATTTATTAGTCAATATAATAATGATGTGGAAACAAATTCACATTCATATAAAATATCGGTTTGGAGAACCATACATGACTTCCATGTTCTAAGATTTATACTTAAAATAATTTTCGAAATATAGTATTTCCATAAAAACTACTTCTTTCTTCAGCCTTAACCACAGTACTGTGCCCACTAACGTATACCACCTCACGTAAGCGCACTCGATTTTCACTGATGATGGCAGTCGATGGCACTGCCGAAACGTCTGGTTTTGCAGAAAACATTGGACCACGGCCAAACAGCCTGGGAAGGAATTTTATCAACAAACTACTTCTTTGTTGCCGATAACGTAGTACACATATAAAAAATTATCTCCTCCCCCTTCAACTACTCTTTTCATTATAAATATTTCATCTACTTTTCACAAGTGGATTATTATGACCTTTACTTAAGGATACTTTATTTATCAAAATTAAGTACTTTACTGTTGTTAAAACATAAAACGTTGCTGGTAAACTACCCCTTCCCCATAACAGATCTTCACCAAAATCAATAGGCCTTGAGTCCTCTAAAACTCAGGCATATATGCAAAATATTAGTTATATTAGTTATCATTAGCCATAGAACAAATTCTACACACTGACACACACACGCACACACATTTCGCAAAATAACTTTCTTCGTGTTCTGAGGGTAGCAAAATCAGAATCAGCCCTTATCTCGAACATGATTTTTTTCGCCATCAGCATACTTCCAATTCCTTATGGAACATGGAAGTGAAAAAGGAAACGTTGTCGTAAAGAATTACAACTATGAAATGTAATTAAACATCACCGTTTACAATCAGACCAGTTCTTAAAATATGTATCTCGAAAATGTAGGTTATATTTATACAGGCCTATATAGGCTGTAGGCTGTATGTAGCCCTATATACAGTTCATCGTCGTCTTACCACCACCACCACCACCACCACCACCACCACCACTGCCATGGAACGAAATGGAATACTCAAGTCACACAGCCCAAAATCTTTATCGAACGTATAATGAATATTTTTCGCATGCAGGGAATATTTTTTTATATTTCTACTATACAAACGTTAGTAATAGATACAAAATTGATTTAATCACAATGTTTAAATAAAATATTTTGCAGTTGTGACGTGTGTTTATTGTAAATAATAAATACGTGACAGTAATTAAGTCACTAATCACCGGCTTTAATTAATCACAAATAACAGTTTGTAATCAACCAAATTCAATTTGTATACACGCAATAACAATGTCAACTAATAGAGTCGCGCACAATAATCACCATTCACTAATAACCACTTGAACCGCACCGAGTAATCGCCCGAAGTAAAACTGACTACTAAACGGCAAGTGAGGACTATTTACAGTGTGCAGGTTTCATAATATGCGTCCTTAACAAGCACTCGAAAATTCTAGAGGATACTTCAGCGCGGTCTTGACAGAAGCACACACCAGCTGGGCCAGTCGAGAAGCTTGTAGAATGACACTATTGAATGTACGAGAATATTTCGTATTACGTAACGATATACATATGGTAACTACGTGAATGACGTAATTAATTCGAACCATATATTTACCATCGCATTATTATTTAGAAATGAAAGTTTGGCTATTTTGGTATTTCTTAATGTAAACATTTACTTGCGTTTATATACGTATTTTCTTAACCTTTCTATTAATTGTATTACTGAGAGATTAATATATTATTATATTAATTACTGACTGGGATGTAATATGTAATTTTTAAGTACGAAGTAAAGGAGGAGAAGGTAAGTTTCGATCTGATAATAGAAACATTAGCGGCATATGTAAAAACATTGTGTGTGTGTGTGTGTGTGTGTGTGTGTGTGTGTGTGTGTGTGGTGGGGGGGCTAGATTAGTTGATCTACAACGGATATTTCTGGTGGGAAGTGGTGAAAATAATATTTTAAGTAGTTTGTGATTGTGGCTAATCCGCGTTGGTAAATCATTAATATGCTCCCACAATACATTGAATGTGTATATTACAAAGTCGTGTCTCAGATATTTTAGCAAATGTTTTGTCACTTTATAAGCGTAATAATTAGAAGTATAAGGACATACACTCATATCAAAGTCACAAATTTTGTTAACTGTAGACTCGCTAGGGACTTGGTGAAACATATTACTACAAACATTTTTAGAAATTGTTTCATTAATGTGCTCCCACGATACACTGATGTGTATATTACAAAATCTTATCTTAGACATTTTAACAAATTAATGTTCTGACGTTTTATGGGCGTACTAATTACAAGTATGAAGTCATATACTCATATCAGTCACAAACGATATCGACTGAAGTAATTCGTTGGGCACTTGGTGAAACATATTACTTCAAAAAATTTTTAAATCTTTTTCAGCCTATTAAGTTATTCTCAACGAGATTGTAAGAACAACTGCTAATGTCAAAGGTGAAGAATAAACTGTGAAACTTACCAAATGTTTGTGTTTTTTAAAAAGCTTTGAAAGTCAAAAACATCATATCATTGCACCTAAAAAATATGCTACTTATTTCAAACATAAAATCGATTTTGAAGCTTTATTACATAATTGACAAACTCTCAGAGAAAAGAGAGAGAGAGAGAGAGAGAGAGAGAGAGAGAGAGAGAGAGAGAGAGAGAGAGAGAGAGAGAGAGAGAGAGAGAGAGAGAGAGAGACAGACAGACAGACAGACAGACAGACAGACAGACAGACAGACAGACAGTGTGTGCTGGGAAGCAAGAGCAAAGTAATTTTCTTTCCAACTTGCTATATTGGCTTCCACGATTTCTCTCCTGGAAATTCAATTAAGAAACAGCAGTATCGCAGAAGACGTTATATTTTACACCTTCGGCTGAAATTACCCTCGTAATGTGATCGCGTTACGATCTCTTACGCCACCCCACATCTGTTCCACTTCCACTCCCAGATTTCAGACACATTTACTTGCTTTTAGCTTGTTCCTTACGCCAGAAGTCAGATACAATGAAATTGTTTCTGTAAAAACCAAAAATTGTTCTTTTCTCATTAAGGAACTTAAACCGACGAAGCTGTGTAAATTTGTACGTATCGTTGAAAATTTGACAAATTTATTTTTTGCTAAAATACTAGCGTGAATGTTGATTGAAGTATAATTTGAATTGCTCTTATGTGAAATGTGTGGAGCAGGAACTTACTCTTCATTCATGAATTGCGTCTTCAATTTCAGAGTTTTCCCTGTTTCTCTCTTTTATTCTTTTAAAACAAAATATTAGTAAGTGATAACTACTGCCGTCAGTGTAGAATATCATCTTTAAAAAATAAATTATATTATGTCCGATTGAGTTTCGAAACTTAGTAGTCAGACTACACATTAGCAGAGGCAAGTACGCGATATAACGGCAGGGGTGGATTAACCATTATGCTGACTAGGCTGTAGCCTAGTCGCGGGACTTCGACTAGGGGGGCGCAAAAGTTTAGCTAAAAAATAATAAAATTTTACAGCTAAATGTAAAATTAGTAATAAATTACAAAGATACAAATTTGAGTTCATTTTGAACACAAGCGTCTGTTTGCGAGAAATTATGGTAAGACTGTACGTAAATAATAGAAGTGCTTTCCAAACTGTTTTCTCCGGTTATGAATCATCGTTGTAGCCCTCTTGGTCAGTGGAAGTGGCTTTCTGCAAGGACTTGATTTCAGTGAGGTAATTAAAACGTTTGCTCAATCTAAAGCGAGAAAAAATAATCTATCTTGAAATTAATATGAGTCTTAACAAATCCAAAAGATATTTAACTGATTGTTTTCTTTGTGTAAATAATGTTAAATATACTCATAACAGAACTGTTATAATTCTGTAACTACTTAGTTAATTTTTTCTTTTAAAAGCCATGAAAACTACAAATGGTTGAAGGTGTAACTCTAAAACAATCTCTAAAAATTAGCCTCAGTTTTCAAATCTTCAGACTATTTCCAAAAACAGTAAGATATTTGAAATATTCCTAACTAAGAAATATATTGTAGGGTGTTTAAAGCTTCATTCACCCTTCATTTCCCTTGGAAATAAACGTAAGAGTATTCTATGGGAGGTGAGCGGGCGATAAAATATAATTAGCCTAGGGCGCCACGATACTTTAATCCGGCCCTGTATAACGGTTTCAAAATCTGAAAGAATGTAAACAAAACGATGAGAGAAAATTGTTGTTTAAGTTAAACGAGAATACAGATAAATAGTAAGGCACGAAACGGTACGCTTAGCGCACATTGTAGCGTTGAGAGGGATGGCAGTGCACTAAGTGGGGTGTGAGGTGACCAACCATGACACACAACCAATCATGCAGCTGTTGTAAATATAAATTAATTCCGAAATAATTTCGAAAACAACGCATCAAAGTAACGCACCCGCGTTAATTAGATACCGTAATTAATATTAAGACTCTAAGTTTAAGTCTCTGTATGTTCTCTGTATGTTGAGCGGATAACGCGTTTTAATTTATAGTAGGATTATCAAATATTTCTGTGTTGTCCATAATTTGTCTTGGTGGTGACTGCAAGTTTTTGGTAACTAAAAGACTGCTCAAAATGTTTTAAAATTGTGTCTACGTAAAGGCCAAAACTTTAATAAAACATCAAAACTTTAATAAAACGTTTAATCAATTGTTCGTTCACTTTCATTTACAAACTATTGATAACGTCTAGAATCAAGACACTTACTCGTATGCACCGCTTTGTCTATTAGTATACGTTTCAAACGATTGTTACAATACAGAGGCCCAAACTTTGAAATCTTCTTCTTCTTCTTTTCTTCTTCTTCTTCTTCTTCTTCTTCTTCTTCTTCTTCTTCTTCTTCTTCTTCTTCTTCTTCTGCTTCTTCTTCTTCTTCTTCTTCTTCTTCTTCTTCTTCTTCTTCTTCTTCTTCATGCGACATCAAATGTTCCGGTCTCTATTTTCAAGCCTTCTTTTGCGTGGTATTTTCACATCTCTTTTCCGTTTAGGCGCATATTAGTATAAAACTTGTTGAGGTAGCCTTTTCGCTTTCATTCTACCTATATGTTCAATCCATCTCAGCCTACATTCCTCGATTCTTGCATTTACAGAGAATATATATAATCCAAGTATTATAACATCGTTTCTAATTCTATCGTTTCGTGAACACCCCTTTATGTATCTCAAGATATTCAACTCTGCAACTTGTATGTCACTTGTGTCTTTTTTAGATAATAGCCATGTTTTGGAACCATATAAAAGAGTGGGGACTGGGATAACCATATAGAATTTGACTTGAGTTTCCTTTCTTGTTTTTCTTCTTAAACATCGTTTAATAGTGCCACAAATCGCCTGAAATCTCCATGTCCTCGTCAGATTGATACGTAATATCACATCCCAAGTATTGAAAGTGGGATATCTGCTTCAGCACTCTATCATTGATCGTAACTTTTGATGTTACGTGATGCTTGCCTTTGAAAGCCATTACTTTTGTTTTACTAATAGATATATTCAAATTATATTTAGCAAACTTAGAAATAATACTTTTCTAATTAATGATTATGTGTGTGTGTGTGTATATATTGCGATAGAACACAGGATCAAGATTAGCAATGAACTATGTCTTATGCATGGATGACGAACATACTCTTGTTTAAATTTGTTTCTTGTTCAAATTGGTTTTTTTATCTATAGTTTTTGTACTGTATTACCGATAAGAATTTAGAATAGGTCAAACTCTTAAATACTTTATTCGTCGTTGTTCTATGTAATGTGTTTGTGAAAGTGTGCGCGGGTGCGCGAGTTATTAACATTTTTCTCTATTGTGTCCGTTATAATTATCCGATTTACATGAGACTTGAACAAGATATAAAATTTAATATTAGCTACAATTTCCCTATATTCTGTGATCTTTAAATAACTGTTAAGTGTGAATTTTTGTTATTGAAATCCCTATTTAAAACTCACTCAGGCGTGAAGTCATAAAATCCCAGATAATTATCTGTGCAGGCTTTGCCAATTTCATGCAAAGTGTTGCAGGAAGAACTATTAGTGCCGGGTGCATAAATTATAATGTGACCTATATTTGGCCAATTAGAACGCAGGAAAATCATTGAAAATTGTCTTTTGCCATGAGCAGATCAAGTTAGTTCATCTTGAGCATTCGTCTACTAAACGTGCGGTTCGCGTTCAAGACGTTTCTCTTGGGTGAACACGTTAACAGTGCGAAAGGTGTACGAAAACGTGGAACTCTGTGTGAGTTATTCTACAGACCCAAGTAATTCAGTTTGAATAAATAATATTGTGATTTACAAGTATCCGTGTTAGTCAAGATATCCTCATAGGGAGATCTACTGACCGCGGTAGATCTGTGTCACGCGAGGACACTTGAAGACGTGCCGGAAGGTGTACGCCTATACACCGTTTTCCATTAAACACCCACGTTACACCTTGAGATACGTAAATAAACTATAACATTTTAAAAACCATTAACAATCATAATCAGTGTTATCGCAGCGAGGCCGTGTTGCAGTTCGTCGAGCAAGTTTACCGTCTGTATCATCAGGACACCATCCCAGCAGAATCCACGAGGGAAGGACATGTGAGATATACGCATCGCCATCAGCCATCTCGCCGCATCAAATTGGAATATCTTCACTCAAGTAACTAATTCAGATCTGAACTTTATATAAACTGTTTTCAAACAATATTTCAAAATTCATAACATTTGTGTATGTTTAAAAATATATCGTATGAACTACTATTCAATTGGTGTGCAATAAATAATTATAATACCTCCAATTATAATTATAATATTTGTTGATTTATAAAACACACACCATATTCCTATGCGCAAGAATTAATTCAATTGTGTTGTCGCAATACATATATATATATATATATTTGTTTAATTTGAGAATAATATTTGTTATTAACGTCAATATTAATGTAAATATATGTACTGTCATTGCAGATTTCATAAAGGTTTACCTGTTATAAGACATATTACTCACTGAAATTTTATTAAAAGGTTCTAAAATATATTCGTTTTAATAAACGCGTCCCACAGAATGAAAATATTTAATTGAAATTTATTACATGCGTCTAAATAATTTACACTAAATGACTTATTGTTTCCATTACCGACCCTTCGTATTTGCCACTATTTAGTACAATTACCTTCCGAGAGAATTTAGGTGGTCCGTTTAGCGGTGTGTGTGTTTCTTCCCATTCAACGTTTTAATTCACAGAGACCTTTACGGCCAACAATAAAGCTCACCTCTACCGTAGCCTTTTGTTTCGCTGTAACAATGGAGACTTTTGTAATGAGCCGTTTTGTGACTATATAATCCTCGGAGTGTGTTTGCGTCTGAAATGGTTGGAGTTGGGTGTGGTTTCCACAGACCATTAATTTGGAACCGGAAGCCAACGGTAATCCGTAAGCACATACTTTACTCTTATTTTACGTAATAAGTTACAACTGTCTGTTTCCTGATCTTATTTACGTTACTAATGCTGCCACGACAGTACGAGCAGTAGGAGCACTTTAGAGCACAATACTTAGTAGTGAAATAGGTTTAACAATTTTACTTGTATAATCAAGTAAACAAAAACTGTCTAAGACAGTCATAGGCAACCTTTGACTTTATGGGGGCGCATAAATAACTGAGGACCAGTTCGATGGCCGCCTCCTCACCACCCAATCGATGGTAAGGTGAGGAGTTCTATAGCCGGACGTTACAAACATTAACTGTCGCTGTATAATACTCTTGCGCTTATACGTATTTACCGACGTGGAACACCGAATCAAAAAAAAAAGCTTTGCAGTATTTTTCATATAAATATTTCATATACATTTTCACATTAGGAGTAGGTCAGCAACAATCTGTCATCACGCACACGCACGTTAAAACCAACAAAACTTTAAACGAAAAAAATTGTGAAAAAGAAAAACATTTTAATAAAAATAAATTCTTTGATTTCGTTGTCCATGACGTGGCCGTTACTTAACAAAATACAAGTATTTCATTAACGACTCGGAACACGAAGTTTTTTATGAGTAAAACTTTCATAAAAGTTCGTGAGGTTCGTGGACCATCTGACGAAGCTTTTTAAAAGTGAAAACCGGTTCGGGTTGTACGGTAAAACTTTATGTTTTTACTCATAAAAAACTTTGTGTTCCGTGTCGTTAATGAAATGGTTGTATTTAGTTAAAAATAAATTAAAGAACTTACCACAATATCATTAAATATAAAATTTTAGAAAATCACATTTGAAACATAAATGAAGGTTCCAGTTAGTTCTTTTCTTTAAGAAAATTAACTCACAGTAATTATTGTATTAGAAAAAAATAAAATTCTGGGCCACAAGGCCGACAATCGTATTGGGGGAAGACGTACGCGGTTCGGTAAACGGCTTGTACTATTTTATAATACAGTACTTTGAATCAGGTACACTGTAGGTGTTGTTTCTTTGTCTAAAAGAAAAGAAAATTACAAATTGGTTCGCGGGCGCGTCAAACATTATTGGCGGGCGCTGGGTTGCCGACTGCTCGTCTAAGATATTTGGAAAGCCACCAGTTACACAAAAATTTTGAATAACTTCCGTCATAAGAAGGTTTTTCTGCCAAACTAGACGTAAGAACAAATGTTTCCATGTTTAATATAGTAAAGTGACAGTATATAGTAATTTGGGTGCATATTGTTACGATCGACGGCCTCACTGATCGTCGTGTGGTACAGTGGAAACAAATAGGCCTACAGACACCAAGGAAGTCACTAATTACCAGCTTTAATTAATCACAGATAACAATTCATAATCAACACATACAATAATCCCAGTTAAAGTTTTCCACACGCAATAATAATGTCAAATTTTAGAGTTCCACGCTAATTATAACACAATAATAACTTCGCCACAATACTCCAGAATTCAGTTCTATAAATCACCACTTATAACTGACTAAGAGTTAGGCCTACTCCTATACTAGCGTACACAGCCGAAAAAATAAATCCACCTAAAAGTAAAGTGACAGTATACAGTAATTTGGGTGCATATTGTTACGATCGACGGCCTCACTGATCCTCGTATGGTACAGTGAAAACAAATAGGCCTACGGACACCAATGAAGTCATTAATTACCAGCTTTAATTAATCACAGATAACAATTCGTAATCAACTCATACAATAATCCCAGTTAAAGTTTTCCACACGCAATAATAATGTCAAATTTTAGAGTTCCACGCTAATTATAACACAATAATAACTTCGCCATAATACTCCAGAACTCAGTTCAATAAATCACCACTTATAACTGACTAAGAGTTAGGCCTACTGCTATACTAGCGTACACAGCCGAAAAAATAAATCCACCTAAATGTTAAGAAGTTAAAAAAAATCGTCAAATTTTTCGTCCCCTCTGGAGGGGGGTTCCGTTGCCCCCCCCGCGTAAATATGCCCTTAGGTTAATGTTTGTTATAGATACATGGCATGCTAAAAATATCAAAACTATCATTATCGCAATTAATATCTTACTAGAAACATAGAGCATGTCTTAAAATGTATTTACATGAGAGTGTTTATATCATTTTGTCGTACCGTAATTATGTAGCTTTTGTAGTTATAAAAATAAAAGTAAAACGCTGGGTTTAAAAAACACAGAAACAAATACAAGACACATTGCACAATAAAATTGCTGTCCATAAAAATTTAATATAATACATGATTTAATATATTGTTACGACGGGCTCACTGATCATCGTATGGTACAGTGGAAAAGAAAATAAAAGACACCAGCGAAATCACCAATAACTAGTTTTAATTATCGCAATTAACAGTTTGTAATCAACAAGTTATTCAACAAGATTATACTCGTACAATAATTCAAGTTAATCTGTCCACACAAATAATAATGTCAACTATAAAGCATTTACGCACTATAATCACTTTTCACTAATACACCACTTGAGACGCACTGTGTAAATCGCCCGACAATAACTGAAAACTAAGCGGCGGGTGTGGGCTATTTACAGTCTGCAGGGTTCCTTAATATACGTCCTTTACAAGCAATCGAAAATTCTAGAGGTACTTCAGCTCAGCCTTGGCAGAAACACGCACCGTTGGGCTAGTTGAGAACCTTGTCGAACAACACCATCGAATGTACGAGAATGTTCCGTATTACGTAATACTGCCTCGCATGTTAAGCGTCACGTACGCACACAACGTTACAGCTGGGCTCTGTTGGGATAGCCGGGAAACATGTAAAACATTCTGCGATGACAAAACAATATGTTATATTAACAATACAATAATGTTTAATAGTGTATTCAAAAAATAAATTTCATATTTTTAGATTCAACAATATGCACGGAACACATTCACTGTAAAAGTGATAAACGGAGATTAAGGTTAGCGCGAATACTAAATCTGATATACGATTCATATTATGTACAACTAATGACAAAGGGACGTGAAAAGGGTGGACACGTAGAATGCAATATTAAAACCCACACAATACAAGTCTACGGCAGTTTAGTAATCTTCCGTTTCGGCTTATAGTTCGCGTACTCAGGCAACTTATGCTTCTGTTATTACTTCCGGTGTCTGAAACAACTTTGTGTCTGTTACAGCTTAAAACTGAAATGACGTTTAAGTAGAAGCTACTCTAACTTGCATGTTCAGTGTTTTTTTAATTAAAATTAAGTGTCTATACAAAGATTAGCACGATGGAAATAAGTAGGAAACTAGGAGTATGGAGATGTAGCTTATCATTCCAAAATTCTATTGTACAACATATTTTTAACATTAACCATATAAGATTAGAGAGCTTCTTCATTGCTGACAACTGCGAAATTGCATTTTATTTCTAATGAAGATGTTGTTATGACAATCATACGGATTGTAATTTAAAACAAAAATATTAGTTACTAAAAAAAAACACATTCTCGCCAAAATTTTTAATAAGACTTCTGTTCCGGAATGGCACTCGGATTATGTTAGTTCTCGTAGTTACAGAATCTTCTAATACATTATTCAGTGCTTTTCGGTTCTTCTACTTAAATATTCATTCCGTATATTTATTTGCTTCACGTCTGTTTTGTGAACTTTTGGTTAAGTGGATGTGACTTCTTGTTACAATGTTTTATTTGGTGTTGTTTTAAATTCTTCTACAATTAAGTAAATACATTACTTGAATTTTAATTGACATAGTTTCTGACAAAATGGGACCGATCTGAGTTTAGTAAAAGTTGACAACTTCTCTTGTTAGTACGCTCCTTTACACTAACTGTGTCATTTATACATTATAGTAATATGATATTCTATTATTAGATAGGTCTGGGGATGTGCACAGGGAATCAAAAATGAAAATATATAGGACTGTCATCAGCCCGGTGCTATGCTACGTGTGTGAGGCATGGACAATCACACAGAAAACTGTCGACATAGTAGACACCTTTGAAAGGAAAATCCTCAGACGCATTATATGCCCAATACAAGAATATGGCTCATGGAGACTGAGATACAACAACGAACTGTATCAAATATATAAAGAGATACGAGTCTCAAAATTTATAAGAATTCAAAGATTGCGTTGGGCCGGACATTTTATGAGAATGGAGGATGGCAGGAACCCCAAGAGGGCTTTGCTGGGTTCCGAGGGAGGGAACGAGACCTAGAGGTAGACCGAGGAAGAGGTGGGAAGATGGCGTTGCAGAGGGCGCGAGAGACATGGGGATAAGAAACTGGAGGAGGGTTGCAGTGGATAGAGTGGATTGGAGGCGGAGATTGGTGGAGGCCAGGGCCCGACTTGGGCTGTAGCGCCATAGGAGAGAGAGAGAGAGAGAGATTATTTACAGATTATTGCTTAACATTTCTTTTAAACGCCTAATTGATATACTTTCTTAATAAATTGTTTTGTATCGTTGCCCTGAAGACATTTATATTAATATTTAAAATGAATAAAAAGCCATGCTTTACTTAATGTTACGCCTACATTAATAGCGATCTTTGTCGACATTGCTGCTTACCTTGGTAATTGTTTCTAATTAAATGTTTTGCCCAAACCACAGTTATAATTTTAGTAAATTAATTTTATCACTCTGTATTAGTATGTAACTATTCTTTTACATTTTGTAACCTCAATTGGTCACACCTTTATATAAACACTGATGCTGTTAGCCTCAGAGCAAAACTAATTAAACATTCCCCACCCTTTTTAATTTACTAATTAAAATTATTTAATCCATATAAATATAATGCCACCTGACGCCAATTTATGTACGCATTTGTGAAGAATGCAGCAAGATTACCTTCCGAAACTTGCCTTGAATTATAAACCTTTATAATGTATCATAATGTGGGGCGTCCGAGGAAAAGACGGTTTTCCGAACATGCAGTCCAACGTAATCCGTAAAGTGGAGATAAGATAAAACAAATATAAGGAAAATATAATATAAAAATATAAGGCGTATAATCGTAAACATAGATTTCTTAAACTTTCATGGTTTCCAACTTGGAAGTGCAAGTAGTAGAACAAACAGACACAACAGTTATGAAATAGTACTTATATGGAAAGTGTTCGTTGTACATTACAAATAATTACGGAATAAAATAGCTAACACATGCCTGACACTGGACTTAGGATTGCACTCAATGGAAGACTATGTCTGCTAGAACCGTGGAAGAAAGCTGAGCGCTGAGCAGTAGGCCTATATTATACCGTCACAGCAAGACGGCAATTTAGGGCGGAGCGGCAGCGGTGTGAAATATTGCGGTATTCTGCCGTTTCTTAATTTAATTTTACGTAAGAAATAACGAAACACAACACATAAATTATACACGAGTTACTGAGAAACATTATTTTACGATAAATAATGTTGCTGTAATTGAAACACATGGAAAGTAGGGTTGGAATGCCTGTACTAACATCTAAACGTTTGCTTTGATCATGTTTGTGTAGGCTATAGATTCCGAATTTAAATTGTTTGCAACCTGGATTAAAATACACTTTCACATTTTATTAGAAAGTCACAGTCTGACGAATAGTAGAGGTGGGCCGATATAACTATAACAGGTACTTTGGAACAATTTTTTTGTGTAACGGATATGTGACAGTGACTGAAAAGTTGAAATACCTTTTCCGATTCAACGATAACTGAAAACTGAAAAGTCTAAATTCACGTTCCGATTGCTCGCGGCCTCGTAGTTCCGAGTCGTGGGAACCCCTACGCAACTAACGAATAAACAAGTAAATGAGTACTACAAATATTACGAGTACACGAGTGCAAAGCCACTTTTTGGTGCTGAATACTTCATTCTGCGCATGTGCCGATTGCCATACAAGTACAAAACGAAGCAAAGCAGTGAGGTTCAGAATGTCTCTATGCCAAAGAGACGAAGCTGTTTTTAATAAATGAAAAAGAAGAATTTCGACGAAACCGAAACATCGAAGCATGATAATGTTTTTAGGCTTTTGAAACGTATAATGTGCATAAACGCCAGACTCTCCTGTTCAGCGATTGTTTAATTCGCTCGACGTTTAATTTCATCTGTTTCATATCGCCTGTTTGTTCAGTTTTCAATCTCTTCTTCTGGCGATACTGCTTGGCTATCGCAGCATTCTTTCGTTTCTTTTCTTCTTGTTTCTTGTTTTGAAACGCGCGAATTTTCTCATCTTGAGTTGTATTTTATGAGAACGGAGTATTCATCAAGAATTCATTTAGTTCTTCACGATCCCTGTCTTCGTGTTGTCGTTGACGCAGGCGTCGCACACGTTCAGTGGAAGACATCACGACTAACACTGAACAATATACACTAATATGCATCTTATTTCACTGTGACCAAATTTATTTATTACCAACATCACCTGGAGCGTTACATGTTTCGATGACGTTACACATTTTGCATCACGCATTTTGTGGAAAACATCATGTTTTCTATATAACTATGTAACAAATATTTACTATATAACAAACATTATCATGTTAAAACGACAGAGACCGAAGATTTCTAGACTGTGGGGAATCAAAAGTGTGGAAAAAATCTAGTGTTAACATCACATTTTGTGGAATGACCCCCAGCCTAAAAAAGCGATATCTCTGTATACAATTTCTAAAGTAATACTCTCTGTCTGTCTGTCTGTCTGTCTGTCTCTCTCTCTCTCTCTCTCTCTCTCTCTCTCTCTCTCTCTCTCTCTCTCTCTCTCTCTCTCTCTCTCTCTCTCTCATTTTTCGATGACGTTACATTTTTGTGGAATGACCCCCTGCCTAAAAACATTATCATGTTAAAAAAAATCATACTGATGTTACATTTATTCTCGTCTGTTATGCAGATATATAACACAGATTATAATAACAAATCATATATTATACTAGCCACCAACGTTGTAAATTTTGAAAAACCGAATTATATTGTGGCATAACCTACAGAGTAACTGATAGGGCATATAATACTTTTTGTTAATGCGATTTCGGAGATGATTTTAACTTCACCGATTATCTCACGTTAATTGTTTTGATTTTCTTTGTTTTGCAATAGAGCACAAAATTTACGTGGACTCTAAATTTTATTGCCTGAGTTTTACAATTGATTTGTCTAACCAAAATGGAACCAATAATTTAATATTAAATCTATGTGGGTTTTTTACTCCTAGTGAAAACGTAAATTAGTATTAGTAAAGGTAGATATGCCTATAAATTCTCTTGTTTCTTATTTTATTTTAAACAGTACAGCCTAATAAAGTCGCAGTGTAAAGTAACACTGTAATACTTTTTAATTATAATTTATTTCTTTTAACAAATTATATTATACATGTGTATGTAAATTAGGTATATAATAACAGGTATTTGTAAGTGTTATTTCTTTTTTGGAACGGTTTGGTTCGTTTTGTTATTTTCAAATACTAGTTTAGCACACCTACATTGAATACTGAATATCAAAAACTGAATTTATATTTCGCAATTTATCACGGCCGGAGTCATTATTAAAATCGTTTACGATGTCCAGGCTATCAAGCCGTGGTCGACTGTTTTGATCTGTCATTTTCTAGACGGTTAGGCCACCCACCGGAGGCGTTTTTCAGTATAAAAGTTTATAAAATGTTCGACGAAGGGTGGACGGTTGAACGTACCCCTAACCGAGGTAAAAGCAAACATCGGTCAGGGGTACGTTTTGTTATGATCTAGTGAAATACTAAAAGATTCCGTTCTTTAGAAAGTGAAATACTTGGTTGGATTTAGATACAGAACAAACATAAAGTGTAAATAGTAAATAAGACACATCTGTACAAGTACGCGAAAAGCAAAACAATGTCCATCGAAACGACCTAAATGTCACAATTTCTCTTTTCCATCTATTTATGAAAGAGCAACAACTGTCAAGCTGTAATATTCAAAATTTTAAAAATACTGGCAGAAACTAAAATTTAAATATTTAGGTCTACAGAAAAATGATTATCAAGGTATTGCGTGCCGATGGAAGTCATGAGTAATCACAATTAAGAAAACTATATAAACAGATAACATGGAAAAGTAGACTATGACTTGGAGAAAATTAAAGAATATATAAATAATTGAGGCAATTAGTTGCATAAAACAAGAAGGAAGATAATTCGGCCACATAAATAGTATGAATAAAAGTTGATGAAGAAACATGTATACGTAAAAGATAAATCCGAGGAGAAGAAAGTTGTATGAAGCTTGAAAAGTAACAAAACATAATTTATTATAGAAAATGCGAAACGATCATAGTCCCATAAATGCACAAATAAGTTCGACACCCAAGAGAAAAATAGAGAGAGAGAAATAGAAAGATAGATAGAGAGAGAGAGAGAGAGAGAGAGAGAGGGAGAGAGAGAGAGAGAGAGAGAGAGATGAATTTTTATAATTTTATTTACTTCGGTTTTACAATCTACTCAGCATAATAGTGTAAATAAGTAAATATCATTTAAATTTCTTTAAGTTAAGTGTTTATAGTTCGATGATCGCCACCTTCACCACGTCAGGTCACCTGACCACTTCCTCTTCAACATTCTTGCTTCCGGTGGATGATTGAGTATACTCGGTGCTCCGTTGATGTGCCTTATGTTGGACAGAACATGTGATGAGAAAAACGGTAAAGAAATTTCCGGGGTGTAAGCGTTTGGAGGTCAGAGACTAACAAAGAGAAACAGATGACATTTCATTTAGCAAGTAGGTCATATGGTGACGTACATCAGCAATTCCTCATCTCTGGCCTTGAATGTTTCCGCACTTTACCCCTTTGTTTCACAGAAAGTTTCGTGTGTTAGCTTTGTTTACAAAAGTTTCCATGGCGGTAATTGTATTACAGTCAGAAAATGATTATTCAATTTAATGGCAAACGAAACATTTGATGTCAAAACCAATCGCATTTTTTAGCCAAAATTAATTAACTGAAATTATACGTTCCCATAACGAACGTTTGTGTACTTGACGCTCAGATTCAAATTTACGAACCACAAACGTTAATAATTAAGCCACACACCGCGCATGCACGCAAGTAGTGTACTTGGGCCATTCTAAAATTAAATTGCGATTGGCTGACGAATTAAATCAAATATATAGAGAGAAACATATATTAAATATTGTGTGTATTTAATACAAATATATGTGTAATATGAATTTTCTTTTTTCTTTTTTGTTCTTTATTCCAGGATTACGAGACATCGACTGTTCCAGTCACTATTTACAAACTATCTTTATTTATAATTATTTCCTATATAATACGTACACACAGTCAGCCAATAACATTCATTTTAATTTATTGTAGGATTATCAAATATTTCTGTGTTGCTCATAATACGTGTTGATGATGACTGTAAGTTTTTTTTAAAAGACTGGTCAAAATGTTTTTAAAATTGTGTCTACGTAACGACCGAAACTTTCATTCACTTTCATTTCCACAGGCAGGACGTTAAGCCTGAAGGTGGCAGCCCCACCATACGTCCTACCCTGCGATGTGCTAGTAACATACCCAGGGGACATATTCACTACTAAATTACCTCAAATAAGGACTAGCCGGTCGGATCGTTGCCTAGTTGAGACCGGAACAAACCATCCTTGGTTAATTCCGTGAAGATGATGATGATGATGATGATGACTTTCATCTCCAAACTATTGATAACGTCTAGTACCAAGAGACTTACTCGTATGCCCCACTTTGTCTATTAGTATACTTCTCAAACGATTGTTACAATACAGAGGCCAAAATCTTCTTCTTCTTCTTCTTCTTCTTCTTCTTCTTCTTCTTCTTCTTCTTCTTCTTCTTCTTCTTCTTCTTCTTCCTCTTCCTCTTCCTCTTCCTCTTCTTCCTCTTCCTCTCCTCCTCCTCCTCCTCCTCCTCCTCCTCCTCCTCCTCCTCCTCCTTCTTCTTCTTCTTCTTCTTCTTCTTCTTCTTCTTCTTCCTGTTCCTGTTCCTCTTCCTCTTCTTCTTCTTCTTCTTCTTCTTCTTCTTCTTCTTCTTCTTCTTCTTCTTCTTCTTCTTCTTTTCACTAGGTGACATCACATGTTCCGGTCTCTGTTTTCAAGCCATCTTTTGAATGGTCTTCCAACATCTCTTTTCTCTTGAAGCGCATATTATAAAACTTGTTGACGTAGCCTTTTTGCTTCCATTGTACCTATGTATTCAATCCGTTTCAGCGTGCATTCCACGATTCTTGTATTTACAGAGAATATACCCGATTCATGTTTTACCACAGCGTTTCTAATTCTATCGTTTCATGTACATCCCTTTACGTATCTCAAGCAATTCATCTCTGCAACTTGTATATGACTTGTGTCTTTTGTAGGTAATGCCCATATTTTGGAAGCGTGAAAGAGTATTTTGGAAGAGTGAAAGTGAAAGGGTACTGCCATAACCCTAGGTAATACTGTTACGCCGTTATAGAACGTTCTACACGTAACTCGGCTTCTAACGTCCCAGCAGAACCCAGCTGTAATGTTTGTGTCCATCCATGACACTTAAGATGCGTTAACGGTCGGGGCTGTTCCAGACGTCACCGGTCACACACTGAGTTCTAGGCCCCAATCAATTATGCTCTAGCGTTTCCGCATAGTGTTGACGCGTATTATGGAATATTCTAGAACACTTGTGCTATCTATTTACACAACGACAGCTGCCGCTTACAGTTCAGTTTAAGTGGCGATTTATTCAAGTAAAGTTCTAAGTATTGTGGCGGAGTTTTATAATTTTGCGGGACTCTATTAGTTGACATTATTATTGTATAACTCGCTTGTAAACTGTTAATTGTGATAATTAAAGCTTGTGACTGGTAACTTCATTGGTGTCTTGTATTTTGTTTTCCACTGTACCATAAGACGATCAGTGAGACCGTCGTAAGAAATATCCATGCTTCGTATAAAAGAATGTGGACTGCCATAGCATTATAGAACTTCATTTGAGATTCCTTTTTTTTTTTATGTAATATTCTTTAAATAATGCCACAAATCCCCTTAATCTGTTTATCTGTCCTCTTCAGTTTAATGTGTAATATCACATCCTAGGTACTGAAAGTGGGATATTTGCTCCAGATTCTTTAGAGACTTATGAGTAAATGAATATTTAACGTGAACGGGATACAAGCCCGCAGCAGAACCCTAAACCTAGAGGGCACAGGTACCTGAGTACAGGTAATTTGTACTCAAGGTTTTCTTCCCATAGTCTTTGGTGATTGCACCTAATTGCAAGGCAGCAACATTGTTGTAGCCTAGCAGGGGCTCCTATATTAACCCTAAAAGCCGAGACTAATACTTTTTTTAACATTATAATTACACAATGAGAGAGAGAGAGAGAGAGAGAGAGAGAGAGAGAGAGAGAGAGAGAGAGAGAGAGAGAGAGAGAGAGAGAGAGAGCGAAGGGTGTAAGAGTGAGAGAGGGAAGAAGGGAGACAGTGAGTGAGATGTAGAAGAGAGAGAGAGAGAGAGAGAGAGAGAGAATGGGGTGATAGTGAGTGATACATCGATTTCAGGTTAGAGTGAGAGGCTGTGAGAAGGACTGGCAGGGGGAGCATGGGTGAGAGAGAAGGGTGAGTGTGGACACATGCATAAATTACATTATTCTATAGTACTCTCGACTATATTTTACAATATGATTACAATTATTATCCAAGTTTACCTGTTAGTAAAATTTACCAGAAACTTTTGTTTGTAACCTTTGTCAACTATCTGAATTAAGTCGTAATGTTTTACAGTATTGTGTAAATTGTATGTTTCTAAATTATGATTGTTTGTTAACACCTGTATGGAGTGAAACATGGTAAAAATAACTTTTAATAATTACGTAGTGAACATCCTCTAATCTGTTTTAGTTATAGGTAATATATTACTTTGCTATATGTTGACTGTTGTAAGTATAAACAATTTATGTGCCAATCTAATATCCAATTGATGATTACTGTTTGTTTAATTAATTAAAATAACATTACATTTAGTAATTTAAATTGTAATACTGTATACATTAAGTTCTCTCATACTATAATTTGCTCGCTTTCTTAAAGATAATTTGAAGATGTAAACAAACTATCATAAGTCTTCACATAAAAAATGATACATACATACGCACGCACACACTCACATCACCAACACGTTCACCCAAATATTTAATTGTTTCGTTATGTTTGATATTTCTATTGTATTTCATACACAGGTCCTGAAGATGACAATAAATATTGGCGAAACGTCGACGCAAAATAACTAAAATTTGTATTATTGACCGATCCTCACTAACCATCCACTAAAACATTCATTGATTGACGGTCACTAAAAATTTAAGGATTTAATTATAATTACCCAAATTGAGGCACGTTTTGTGGCACCAGTTTAGCAGCCCTTTGCCGAAGACCGTTGACGGCCTGGTTACTGAACCTCAATAGCTGTTATAATCAGACAGCTCTCCATTCGCTTAAAATTTCTGGATAGCCATTCAGACATTTATGTTCGTGATGGCACCCTATTAAGGATTCCACCACGCGGAAGATCAGTCTCACTTCGGTGGTAGCAGAAGTTCCGTCCGTGTATCTTTCCAAAAGTCATACTGTTTGTCAAAAAATCAATATTAAGAAGACATAACCGACGATGATTATCGACAACGATGTGCCATACTACTTGCAGAAAACGAGAAACACACACACACAATTGACAGAAGACTATGGTTATGTTTTGTAGGTCAGGAGTCGAACAAAGTTAAAAAATCGGAAAGCGGATTGGCGTATTACAACGTAAAACGTTTTCGTAAGCTTATCATAAACCGTGTTGATAGCGCAGCAGTTTTGTCTACATCGCCCACCCTGAAATTAATTGCGAAGTAGCCCTAAAAATCCCTTGTTTTACAGAAAATAATTGTAAACCAATATGTCCGGATTTATATGGGTCGGCTTATACTTTTTATACAGAGTAGGACCTGTAGCATAAAGAAGTCGACTTGTTTATATTATCGATTGTTTGTTTTAATATTCAGCGGCGCCTCCTGGCTGTGAATACCGCAACTAGCGGCTGGCGACGCGTTGAACTGGCCATGCAACCGTCACACCAAACACAAAAGCCGCGCGGTATGCCTTGGTTTTTAGGAATTGTTCAGCACAGGTTTATTTATTTTATTATTATTTTTGTTTTAATATTGCTACAAAATTATGTAAGGCTCTCAAAAAGCAGTCAGGTGCAGTTATTACGGAAACGTTGTACACTACAAATTACATTGCCGAACAAAAAGTACCCACTAGACTGTTCGAGGGGACTTGTAACTATGCAAATTATATTAGCACGCGGCCTGAGAATAGATAATTATGCTGGAGCTTCTGCTGACTGTATGTAAGCAATAGCGGGCGGCTTAGTCAGTCAGTTACATTGGGCGATTTCATTAGTACGGATCAAGTCATTTTTGCGGTTCAGTGGAAAGCGATTATTGTGTTATAATTAGGGCGGTACTCTTAATAGTTGACAATTAATTATTATTGCGTGTGGACAAATTTAACTTGAATTATTGTACAAGAGTACCTTGTTGATATTACATTATTATTTGTTACTAATTAAAACTGGTAATTAGTGACTTTATCGGTGTCCGCATTTTGTTTGCACTTTTTTTATAATTTTATTTTACAGCATGCTCCATTACAATTGTGTAATACCACATGCTAATTTTTCTTGATTGAATTACAGTGTGTTTACATGCAGTAACATACAGTTACATCAAGTAAGAAGAAATATGTATTGCATAACATAGCCCATAATGCTTATATGTCAATATTTCGTTATTTACAGTAAAATAATTTATTCGATTTTTATTGCACTGATAAATGTTTTAAATTCTTTTAGATGTTTCTTTATAAAATCTACTTTTGTAGGTGGCCAAGTTCCTGATTTTTTTTACACTATTGATTAATTTTTGTCTCTGATTTTTTAACATCTCACACTCATATATGATGTAATCCACGTTTTGTTCTCCTCCATTGCACCCAATGGTTGGGTCGTTTTTTATCTTGAAGCGGTGAAGAGAAGATTTCGTTTTCCCGTGGCCAGTCTATATTGCCGTAAAGTTGGGAGTCATTTTGAGTTTTGTTTGTAATCTGTCTTTGATATTAGGGAAGAACATTTTAGTTACTGTACTTTTCGTTGTTTCCTTCCATCGTTTTCCGACTTATGTGTAGTTTCTTCTGTTAGTTCGTGAATCACTGCACTTTTGGGTATTCTGTCAATAGAGGTTGCCAGTCCATTATTCCGTGCTGGCACTGTAAAATACGACGCTCCGTGAGACCGTCGTCACTATGTATTATTATTGTTATTATTATAAATTAATTATTAATTATTAGTATTATTAATTAATTATTAGTATTATTATTATTATTAGTGTAAATGGTAGTAAATGTATTTCATAGATGATGTAGACAATAGACAATAGGCAATGAACAATCTGATAAAGAAAAGTAAAATACATTTAATTAGGAATCGGTATGAGAAGTATTTGTATGCTAATAGATCATACCTGAACAATTATGTGAATGTATGATACACCAAAACCCTTTTATTAATAATTCTAAAAGCTACAAAATCCAATTAAAATCACAGGATATTACTTTTAAGTGTGCAATTCAATGAATGATATTAGAGATTGTAAGTTTCTGTCTTAAATATATCCGTTTCTGTGGGCAAATTACAGTGAACCAAACTCAATTACATGTTGTACGGGCCATGACGCTCATCAGTATTCAGAACGAGCAAAATATAATTATTTTGCCGCTCTGTGTAATTCTATTAGACTTAATAAGTTAAAGAAGTGAGCTGAATAATAAATTTTATGGCAAAAATAAATTACAAAATTTTTTACTTTACCAATAAAAATTATACTTTCGTATAATATTCAAACGTCATTTCTAATAGAACTGTACTTATTCTTTGTACACATCTTGAATACATTTTATATGTGACTTTGAACATTCGTTTAATTTACTGACGGAACAATCAAGGGGGCTTATTGTATCCGTAACTTTGCCCAGCAAGTAGAACTTGTTTTTCGATTAATCGTATCTACGTTTAAAACCTGGATGGACAATGTACTTCGTGGGCTTGCACGGCTGGAATTTCTGGATGGACAATACTCAGGAAACTAGTTTCAGAGTACCAGAGATTCACTGTTCAGAGTCGGATATGGTTGGGTTGAATATATATATAGTTAGTTAGTTCGGATATCTATTAGGCCAAATAGAGAGTTTTACCAGTCTCTATGTTCATAATAAAATTCTTAATAAACATTACAGATTACCAGGTAAGACTAGACTTACCAGATTAAGAAATGGAATTCAATTAAAGTCTTGTTATGAAATTCTGGTTACTTGCGCACAACTGTCTAAAAGTTCTAAACAAAACAGTTGTTAGAGTAGATAATATTGTACACTTCCTTGTGCAGAGAATTTTACATTCTTTTTTATACCACTTTTATACTTATCTCCATCCATATGTTTTCATTGTTTAATTTATATTTTGTTTCCTTTTGTCAGTAGGCACAGTTTTGTTTGCTTTTGTCCATTTACAGTTTGCAGTCTGTTTAGGCAATTTTTGTCTTCTTTCCTACCCAAATGATAGATATATTCTGAAGTACATATTTTGATTCTAAGTTAATTATTATTAATGTGGTTCCAAATTCTGTCGATTCCTACGTCATGCTTTCTACGTTACGCTTTAATAACAACTGTTTTATTTTTCTTGTTTGAAGTTGAACATTTATTTTTGTTTGTACTCAATATTCGAATTAGCACATAAGAGTGCGGGAGGTATAAACATGCAGAAAAATTAAAACTTTTATTATCAGTACCGTTTATTATTTTTTCTTCAACTAATTTTGAAATAACTGTCTAAATATTGTCTGACGGATCGGCGTATTGTACAGTGGAAACAAAATACAGACACCAGTGAAGTCGCTAATTACCAACTTTAACTAGTCACAAATAACAATTTAAAATCAACAACTAGGCTAAGTCTTGTGCAGTAATTTAAGTTGAATTTGTCCACACGCAATAATAATTTGTCAACTACTAGAATCCCGCACTAATTATAACACAACAATCACTTTCTTCTAATCAGAAACCATCACTTGATCCGCACTCTACAATATCACCAGGTGTAACAGACTTCGAAGACGGCCGCTGTTGCTTATATAGGTCTCGCAGGGGTTCCAGAATAATTTTACATCCTTTTTGGCGGCGTGTGAGCATAATTTACATAGTAAAAGTACTCGAACAATCTGGAAGGTACTAGGTGCAAGGCCTTGACAGAGACGCTGTATACCTGCTCGTGTATTCGAGAAACGTGTAGAACTTTTAAGTAGGCAAGTGCCGACTTTTCTATAGCGTTACGTAATTTCGTAGCTTATTCATTTTATGTATAGTCTCCAGACCGCTGTTAGAACCAAATTTAAATAATTTACCTTATATTTAATCCGCTAAGCGATGTTCTGTTATATGTTTTTACAACATGTTTCGGGGATAAATCCCCATCCTCAGGTAAAATGTTTATTCACCCTAATGCATAGGGGTCGTCGAAAATGTTAACGCACATAAAATGTAACACATTAAACTAGATAAAAACACATAAAACATATACAACACACAAGCGCGCGATACGTGACCCAGTGCACTGGTCCGGCTTCCGATCGTCAACTAGCTTTTACGCGCTTTCACTTCTTATTTTCAATGCGGTCTCATAGAGCGCGTTAGACTTAAATATCAGCTGGTCATTAAGTAATTGTTCTTTATGTAATTTTGAGGCCCTGTAACAGAAGATAGTTCAGGTGTGTACAAAATTAGATGTAGTGAATGTGATAGTTTCTACATCGGACAGACGGGCAGAAGATTCATCGATAGATTTAGAAAACATCTACCAAAGAAGAACCCTAACAAAACGACATCGAATTACGCACCTTCACCTTATAAATAAAAACCATAATTACACCGGGTTTAAAGAAAACATGGAACCTATACACATCTGTAATAAAGGTCATCTTTTGAATGCCCTAGAAGATTTGAAATTTACAGGGCCTCAAAAATACATAAAGAACAGTTACTTTATGTGCAATAGGCAGTAGCGGTCTAAAGGGGGGCGGACCGCTTAGGGCCCCACTTAATTGGGGTCTCAAGATTTTGGAAAATTAAGTTTTTGGTACTTTTTTTAATTTATTTGCAAATTTCCTATTGTCACGTTCTGAAACGCAACACTAGGAGCGGTCCAGGATTTAATCGATCGGTTCCAAAGATTGTTTCATATTATTTTGAAATTTACCTTACAACCGTACCTCGTAGAATATTTAGAGATGTTAAAAGAGGTAAGTTTATTATTAGAAATATATTAATAGAAATATAACGTCATAAGTTTATTATGACGCTAAAAAGGAAGCGTCAGTCGTACCTGGAGTCAATGCCTCACCATGGAGTCGGAAGTCGCGAATTGAACCTCAAACAGCGCTGCTAACTGACTTAAAAAAATTTCCCAAGTATAGTTTGCAGCAATTATAATTTATTTTTCAGTGTGTAAGTTTATTGTGTATTATAAAATATTGTAATAAATTTAATGTAGTCTATAAATAATACTATTTTTGTTATTTCTTTAAACTATGTATTTACAATATGAAAGTGGATTTTTATTTTGTATATAACTACAGCTACTTATAAAGTTTCCTAACTAGATGTTTCAATACAGTAATTAGACAATAAATATAAACTAGTAAAGTGTTTTTTCTATGTATTACGTACATATAAATTAGATTATAAACACCCGTCTTATGGGAGGAAAGAAATCCTCAGAAAGAAATCCGCCCCGGGCCACCAGTGGCCTAGGTACTCCACTGGCAATGGGCATAATATTTTAGTATTTTTCCACCTAATAAGTTTCATAAGGCGTTTATTCCATTTTATTTATTTGTTTTTTGTACAAGAAAGTAACTTATTAAATACAGTTAAGAATAATAATTGTGTATATATATATATATATTACATTTAATATTTATAATGAATTTACCTCAAGATATATTTTTTTCCTTCCTTAGGAACATGTTTCGGGTACCATCTTGTACCCATCCTCAGCCTTCCGGTTTTTGTGTCTGGTGAAGTACATATGTGTTGGTTGACTATTACTATTGTGGCTTCCTGTTGGCTTCTGGTACTTCAAATTTGTTTTATTGTGTGTGATTGTGGTGTATGTGTTAGTTTTTTCTGTATTTTCGATGTTGAGTGCTTTGAATATTGTGTCATGTTTTGTATTGATTTGTATTTGTTCAGGTATTAGTTTGTTTTGTGTTTTATGTTTGTGTATTTGTAAATTTTCCCAAACATATGTACTTCACCAAACACAAAAACCTGAAGGCTGAGGATGGGTACAAGGTGGTACTCGAAACATGTTCCTAATAAGGAAAAAAAAGGTATATCTTGAGGTAAATTCATTATAAATATTAAATGTATTATATACATCAAGAAACGGACTGTAGCAGAAAGTGATTGAATATACTGTATATATATATATATATTGTGTATTATACAAATACAAATCAATACAAAACATGACACAATATTCAAAGCACTCAATATCGAAAATACACAAAATACAAAAACATATACCACAACCACACACAATAATACAACTTTAAAAGACCAAAGACCAACAAACTACCTTAATAACATCCAGCAGCCAACACACAAATACTTAACCAGAAACAAGATGGCGAAGGCTGAAGATGAGAGAACAGGAACTCTCGAAACATGTTCCAAATAAGGAAAAGAACATGTAGAGGTAATATAATTATAAATTTTAAATACTATATATATATATATATATATATATATATATATATATATATACACACATTAGGTTAGAATATAACTTTTACGAATACATTGTAGATTTATGTAACGTTATTGTAATTATAATAACAGCATTAGACACTTGCACGTGTCATAAACTTTGATTATGAAATACAGATGCGATCTTAGTCTATATTTACTTTCTTTCTAGGTATTTGTTTGGCGTGTAACTGCGTACATTAGGCTGAGCTGCTGATCTATTGGGTGACGTCATAACTCTACAACGTATTTTATGGTCATATCCTAAACTGTTTATATCTACAAAATTCTGGTATGTTCTCTTCACTTCAATATTGTTGCAAACCTGTATTGACGTTAAATACGCTTCCACCCTCTCTCTCTGTCACACACACACACACACACACACACACACACACACACACACACACACACACACACACACACATTATAGATATACAGGTACAATATATGTTGCAGTAGGTACCTCTAATACATACTGTTACGACGGCCTTACGGATCGTCGTAATGTTCAGTGGAAACAAAGTAATTACCCGCTTTAATGAGTCACAAATAAGAGTTTGACATCAACAAGATACTCTCGTACAGTAATTCAATTTAAATTTGTTCACACAAAATAATAAGATAATGGACTAACAACACTCATAGTAATAACACCTGAGAGTTGTCAAACGCCTTATGACGCACTTGATTGACCAGCCTGGAATCTGACATTCTGCCTAAGTGTTCTCTCTACAGTTGTTTGTAATATTTTAGTCTCTAATCTCTAAGCTGTGTGTCAAACGCCTTATGACGCACTTGCTTGGTCAGTCTGGAATCTGACATTCTGCCTAAGTGTTCTCTCTACAGTTGTTTGTAATCTTTTAGTCTCTAATCTCTAAGCTGTGTGTCAAACGCCTTATGACGCACTTGCTTGGTCAGTCTGGAATCTGACATTCTGCCTAAGTGTTCTCTCTACAGTTGTTTGTAATCTTTTAGTTTTTCATAGTTTTTCATACAGATTAAAAAGTTGTAACTCTTCTTCTAGTACGGCTTCGTTCCCTGTGTAAAATTTTGCAAATTAAGAATAAACTCTAAGTTTAATACTAAGTTTTATACACTAACGACTTTGTATAACGACTTTGCTCCAAGCAGTTAATCGATGAGGTTGGTAATTCAACCCTGCTCTGAAACCACTGTACAAGACGGGTAATAAAAGTTACAAGACGGGTAATAAAATTCTTGTAAATCATTAGCGGATAGTCACTATTCCATTGCGCTACCCTAAAGTTGAAAAAATATTGTAAAAGCATCATTAAAGTGTCGTTGTTTAATGAGCAAATTGTACTTGTACACGGACGTTTATATACATAAATGGCATAGGCTACTACAAATATTAAAACGCCATTGCCACAATGAAGACCACACACAAACATAAAGTAGACATACAAATATATTTATATGAAGCTGCTTATTTCATTTTGTCGTATTGTAATTATGTACATGTTACAGGTAAAAGAAATACAATACTAAGTTGTATATAACGGAAGTAGACGCAAGCCACGTTGAAAACAATCTCTCTCTCTCTCTCTCTCTCTCTCTTTCTCCCTCTTTCCCTCTCATCCTCTCTCCTTCTCCCCCTATCTCCCTCTATCCCTCTCTCCTTCTCTCTATTTATGCACCTACGCATTCAAAGAATTTCGACGAAACCGAAACATCGAAGCATGATAATGTTTTTAGGCTTTTGAAACGTATTATAATGAATATTAATGTAATTTACATTTGTGGCAATTAATTATTTAATTGTGTTTGCCGTGCCCCACGATGTTGGATCGCCATTAATATAATGAATATTATATTAATAATGATATCAAATCGATATAATTGATTTATAACGTCCTACGTACTTTGGGCGTCATTAAAATAATGATATTTTATTACATTTATTTGCAATAGATAATATGTAGTTACTTGCATTAATTGATTACTTTCATGCCGCGCGTTAAGCAGCCATTTAATACAATGTATAACTATTCTGATTATTCATAAACACATACTTGATATCATTTAATAAATTAATGTTGTCAATTCATTTACTTATTTGAGCAAAAGAAACTCTTAAAATTCTACTTTATATTTCCTTCAAATTTTAAGTTAATATCTGGGTTGTATTTGGTAATAATAAACGCATATATAGGATCAACTTAAATTACTAGTTTATTTATCATTCACAATAAATTATGATCGTACATATGATACGTCGCTGTACCTGAAATACATACATATTTTATAAGAACAAATTCATGTTTTAATATATGCTGAAACAAAGAAAAACATACATACATATATAAATCAAATAATATAACAATTCATATTCTACTTATTAATGCGTTCATTAATCCCAGATAAGCTTTTGTTAATATATTTGTTAATTACGTTTTAATTTCTGATTGATTCATTGCGTTTATTAATAATTTCTCAGGGATGAATTGTTTGAAAGAATCAGGTCAGTAGAAGTAACTAAGTAGTAATGATTAAAATAATGGTTACTTGATTTATGAAATATCCATTAGTCGTTGGTGAAGTCTAGTTCCAGTGATGAAGATGGCATGGAGACACATTTCGTTGAATGCTGTTGTTATCACAATCACTTACACACACTCTTCCGGTCACTCGCGTTGGCGTTGGTTTATGTGAATAATTGATGTTTAGTGTTCAATTAAATACTTCATCTTACGATGTATGTGGTGTGTTCGTTTTAACGTTAATGTACATGTCTAGTTCCACTTATATCGCTGCTTTATCAAATATTCATGTGATTTAATACTTAGTTTAATGTTTCATGTTCATTATGGTGTTAATAAGGTGTAGTAACACTGAATTAAGTTCAACTGTTCAGTATATTATTTATGTGGTGATATCTGTTCGTGTAACGATCTGATTGTTCACTTTGAATAATTCTTATCTAAGTCCGTTACATCGCACTTCGAAATTCACTCTTAAAAGTTTACTAAGTCTGACTATCGTGACATGAAGATATTACTAAGTCTTTTAAGTTACGAGTTAACGTACTAACCCCCGAACTCGAGTTAACTCTTCGCACGATTAATGTACTCTTGTAAACTTAGAGTAAATCTAACTCCGAACAATTAGAGTAAACTGTTTGAAAATTTAAGATATACTGGCTCCGAATAATTGAATTGAACTGTTTAAAAATTTGAGTAAAAACTTCCTCCCGAACTTAAAGTGTATTACTTGAAAATTTTGAGATAAGACTCCCTTTCCCCGTCTTGGACAGATAGTTTTATTAATTCGTCCCTACTCAAAATTTTGTCCCTGGCGCTGTTCACGCCTACTTCATTTCGTGACTGGTCAGTTTTGAGTTTTCTTGGAATATTTTGTCCCACTATGTCAAGATCCTACGTCATAGTTCTTCCGATAGGTTCTTCGTTTCTGTTGCTACGGAAACACTCCTCTCTACCAGTTTTCTCCCTGGCTTTTGGCTTCTGATAGGTTCTTAGACATCCCCCGATTTTGCTCTGACGAACGTTGACCCTTTTCGTAGAAACTACGGCTATTAGACGCTTGTCCATCAACCTATTGTCTGAAGTAAACTCAGTGTTTCTCTAGATTGCCATTATCTGTACTTTCGGTTCTACCGGCGTATTGTTCTATGTTATACCCCTTTTTTGTAGCTATTGATAATTTTGGACATCTGCTGGCTGGTGAAGTCACCCCAACTTTCCACTCGTAAATTCTGTCTGTCACTTAGACGATAACTCCAGCTGCGTAACATGACTTGAGTTTTTGTCTGATCTCAGCTTTCGTATTGTTTCTTAAGGAGCAGTGCATCCGTTCCATTGTAACATATAGTTTCACTCTTTTTGTCGTCGATCGTATACTGACGTAACCTAGTCGAACATCTGCCACGTTTCTCAGTACGAGTGTGAACGACCTCGCCCACATTGTTACAGCGGTAGAGAGCAATAATTCTGAACTAAACTTTCCCTGTCATCTTGTGCAACCAATTTCTATAGTTGGTTTGAGCTTAACGTCTTTCTATTGTCAAGTTAGCGACTCTGCTCTGACATCTTCTCATTACGCTTTATTTATTGCGTCAACTATAAGTCGTTGACACCGCCTCGTGTGAACGCACTCCGTCGAGGTGAAAATTTAAAAAGTTTTAAATTTTTTGCTCGTTACAGTATAATGTGGATTACGTTTGGTGGATTACGTAAATCATTTCCAAACCACAGACGATCACAACAGAGCATGTAACAAAATTTATTCTCACAAAAACGTTTGCTAAACTCAATGTCAGCAGCGATTATTTCTGTCTTGATGCGTTTACATATCAAATTTCTAGACTGTGGGGAATCGAAAGTGTGGGAGCGTTACGTTTTTCGATGACGAATTTTGTGGAATGACCCCCAGCCTAAAAACATTATCATGTTAATAATATTTTTTATTTATCATCATCATCATATCCACAACACGGCATAGGCAATGTGCTTGCCTGTTCCGCCTTCAAAATTCTCCATCCATCTCTACCTGGGTCTACCCACACACCTCTCTCCTATGCGTTTGTATTTCCAGACTTGTTTGGCTAGTCCGCAATCTGACATTCTTCCTAAGTGTTCTGTTCAAAGTTGTACGTAATATTTTAGTTCTTCATACAAGTTAAACATCTGTGACTCTTCTTCTCGTATGGCTTCATTCCTTCCTTATACGGTTAATTTTAGAACAACTTTGAAGTGCTCTTAAGAACGCCTTTTCTAAGGCCTGCATTTTATTGTCTTGTTTCTTGATTGTTGTGCATAATTCACACTTTCATTTTGTATCTAGACGTACCTTGTTTCTAAAAATACGGTTGATTGCTCCACAGATCGTTCGGAAGTTACTTAAAATCAACACCGTAATTTCTATCATAACCAATATCATTTCCCAAATAATAAAAATTGCTTACCTGTTCTAGAATTCAATTATAATTATTATGTTTGTTCTTATTGTCTTCTTTCCTTGAAATGCACTGTTTTTTTTTTTATATTAGAGATTTTTATTTTGTATTGCTTGCAAATCTGATGAAGTTTCAAAACAGGTTTTTCCAAAGCAGATTCTGTAGTTTTAAGTACAAGCAAGTCGTCAGCAAACAACAGCCAATTGAAATATCTAGGTATCTTAGCACCAGGGTTCACTAGATGTTTTCATTTCCTTGCCAGATCGTCAGATAAATGTTAAAAATAGTAGGTGTTATGCTGCTCCCTTGTCTAACACCGTGCTTGACAGATACTTGTTGAGGTATCCTATAATTATTTTTAAGAGCTATTCTTGTTCCTTTATATAAGCTTTGTACAGTTCTTGTAGTATATATTGTTGTATAAGTTGTTGTGGCTATCCCCGTTCTTCTAATATTTGCCACAAAAATTGTATCTACTCTATCAAAAACGTTCTCAAAGTCAGCGAAAGTTGACACAGTTTCTTGAATAAACTCGCGATGCTTCTCTATGATTTTTGTAATAATAAAGCATTGT
This sequence comes from Magicicada septendecula, assembly GCA_034769895.1. Classification (NCBI taxonomy): domain Eukaryota; kingdom Metazoa; phylum Arthropoda; class Insecta; order Hemiptera; family Cicadidae; genus Magicicada; species Magicicada septendecula. The sequence goes on from CM068373.1 coordinate 36,559,032, forward strand.
CAGTACAAGATCTGGTTTTTCTGAAACCGTTTTGTTTTTCCAAAATAAGATGCTCGGAAATAGTCTACAGACTGTGGTTTATGATTCTTGCATATATTTTGTATCCAGCATCAACTAAAACTATTCCCCTACAAACAGAATTATCACTGTTGCACACCACTGTAGGAAAATTATTCGGATTAGCGCTTTCAAGCTTCTCAGTTCACCGTCAGATCGGAATTCCGATCTGACGATGAGCTGAGAAGCTTGAAAGCGGTAATCGGAATAATTTTTCTATAGTGGTGTGCAACAGTGATAATTCTGTTTGTGATTATAACCACTTACACTTTCTTCATTAAATATTCCCCTACAGTTATGCAGTCATTCCTGTTTCCTTTCTTACAAGTAGATGCCACCCGACCACTTAACCAATCTTATCGGACCTGTTGTATTATCCAACACATATTATAGGAATGTAATAAACTAAGTTAAGTAAGATACTCACATATTTAAACAATTGTACGAAGAAACCATCCCATCCTGTTGTGTTTCGATTTTCAGGTCTTCCAAGGGCTTCTTCAAGTATAAAAATAAAAAAGTATTTTTAATGTATATTATAATAATTATGATATTATTCAATATATTTTCTTCTGCAAGTAGTGTACTACGTCAGGTGTTGTTAAACACATGACGCATGTTTCACTGAAAAGTAACAGCATCATCAGAAGGTTGTAAATAAATCAACAACGATAATTTATTAAACGTAAAAAACTAATAATTGTTTGTTTTTGAAAACATGTGTTTCCACAAAAAATGCGTACATCTTGTAATAGGCCTATATTAAAAAATTAATTTTATACTTTTAAATACGAGAAACAAAGTACAAAAAGCTAATAAAATAAAGTAATAATATACGTGGAGAACAGCATTCAAAGTATAAAATCCTGGAAATTAAGAATATAGTCTAAGTTTAATATACGACTTATATTGTACATGCAACTAACGAGAAAGAAACGTGAAAAGGGTGGACGCGTTGAATGCAATATTAAAACCCACACAATACAAGTCTCTACGCAGTTTATAATCTTCTTTTCGGCTTTCAGCTTGCATATAGCTGTACCCGTTGTTATTACGTCCGCCCGTCTGATTAAACTTTCGGTCTGATACAATTTAAAACTGAATAGTGATTTTGTAAAATCTATTTTAACTTACATATTCAATCTTTATTTTATTGCAACTAAGTGTATATATAATATATATATATATATATATATATATATATATATGTTCAAACTCTTTTTACTACAGTCCGTTTCTTGATTTATATAATATATTTATTATTTACATAGAAATTACCTCAAGCTATTTTATTTTCCTTACTAGGAACATGTTTCGAGAGCTATTGTGCTCTCATCCTCAGCCTTCGCGCTTTTGCTTCTACTGAAGTACCTATGTGTTGGTCTGTCGCCATTGTGGTCTCCTGTTTGTTTCTGGTATCTCAAAGTGGTATTTTTGTGGGTGATTGTGGTGTATGTATTAGTATTATGTGTATTTTCTATGTTGAACGCTTTGAAAATTGTGTCATGTTTTGTATTGATTTGTATTTGTTCAGGTATTAGTTTGTTTTGTGTTTTATGTTTGTATATTTGTAAATTTTCCCAAATGTTCATTATGGTCCCTTTGTATGGTGTGTGCTTTATTAGTGTCGTGTTGGTTATGTCTGGGAATTCATGTCCAGTGTTTATTGCATGTGTGGCCAACTTAGATTTTTATTAGTGTCATATTGGTTATGTTTATATTATTATATTTCGTTTACAGAGTGACACTCGAATTGTGTAACTTTACGTTATTATAGAATTTGATTATGCAAGCTGTACACCAACAATAGTAAAAGTAACTCCAAAAATAATTAGAATAATCCGAAAGACAAATAATAATTAAACATTCTTAGTTACCTCCACGCGGTACCACAAATTTGTGCAAGTCTTCTTTTTCTTCTTCTTCTTCTTCTTCTTCTTCTTCTTCTTCTTCTTCTTCTTCTTCTTCTTCTTCTTCTTCTTCTTCTTCTTCTTCTTCTTCTTCTTCTTTACCTTCCTAGTTAGGACTCTGTCTTGTTCAATAAGAACGGCCCACGTCACTTCTTCCTTGGCCGACCAATTCCCCCCTTGGTGTTTGGTTGACTATCTCTAGCCTTTTTCACTATCCTTGTGTCAGCCATTCTTGGTATGTGTTCATTCCATATCATTCTTCTTTCCGCAATCCAAGAATTAATATCTGTCACATTACACGTTTCTCTTATACTATTGTTTGGCAACCTATCGTACCTTGTACCTATTCTCTCCGTAATATAGTCAGTCCTATAGTTTGTCGTTTTCATTGATCTGTTGCTATATCTGGCTTGGTCTCTGACCGTAGTATATTACTGGACGTATTGTGCTTTGGTAAACCCTAATTTTTGCTTGTTGTGTGAGGTATTTAATACTGTCACAGTATTGAATGTATTGTATTGAATGTATGCATCCAGCAGTGTTTCTTGCTTTCATCAATTGAGGTTCCAATTTTTCATCTACCCTATTGCTACTTGTAAGCCTTGTTGCTAAGTAGTCTATCTGCATCACTTTTTCTATTATCCTGTCATTTATCACAAGCTTACACCTTAATGGGTCACGTAAAATTGTAATTGATTTCTCTTTCTTTTCTGCTATTTTCATGTTATGCTTTGTTAAATTTATACATTTTTGTCTTTGTAAGTCATCTTCATTTTCCGCTATTAAAATAACGTCATCTGCATAACATATAATGTTTTAGTGGATGGTTAGTGAGGATCGGTCAATAATACAAATTTTAGCTATTTTGCGTCGACGTTTCGACAATATTTATTGTCATCTTCAGGACAATTGTTGCTGACGCCAAACACACAACTGTGACAATAAATATTGTCGAAACGTCGACGCAAAATAGCTAAAATTTGTATTATTAATCGATCCTCACTAACCATCCACTAAAACATTCATTGATTGACGGTCACTAAAAAAAATATTTAAGGATAAACATATAATATTAAACACACTTCTAACCATCCTGTATCCTCTCACGGAACGGACTTCCTCGGAATTGTGTAAATCATCTCATGAAATTAATTTCTAAAAATACTTGTAAATCAGACTGCTGTTATATCTATTCTGACGATGTAATGGTGCGTAAATTTTAAACGCTCTTTAAATTTTTGTTTGTAATATGTTTATAGTGTAGGATTTCATATGACCCACTGAGCAACGTACCCAAGCTAGAGTGAAACAGAAATAGTGTGATTCGTTTTTGAGCTGCCGTCTAGTCTATTCAACGTAGGCCAACAACCTAAACCACGGAACTTTGCTTTAACTCATTGAAATCGCGGTCTTCTCAAATAAAAATTCAGCTCTGTTCAAAAAACAAGTTCCGAATTATTTTTTATTTATTTATTTATAAGGTTGCTGCAACAGCTTTAGCGACCACAAAAATTATAAAAATAAACTTGCAAATCTTACAGAAATTCTCATACAGATGCAGTAACATATATTAAACTAGAAAGTGCTTAGTAAAGACAAACATTGCAGCAAATACACAGGAACTGGTATGATTTAAGAAGAATGGGCCCCAGATTTTTTAGAAAATACATATACTAAAACCTCACTTGATTAATCAGTCACAATTAGATAAATCAAATTTATCAAATTTGATAAAATTTAATAAAAGATTAGAGTAAATTATAAGTAATTTAGTAAATTTATCAGAGTCAAGCAGAAATACTGGCATCAAGATTGAAAGGAAAGAATCTTATACAGAAGAACACTATAATAAGTATTTTACCTGCCAGTATTTAAACATTTCTTCTCCAGTTACGAGGACTTGGCGTATTCCAATGACGTGGATATCCGGATATTTCCGATCTGATGATGAGCTGTGAAGCTTGAAACCGCTAATCGGGAATCATTTTCATAGTTGTATTTAACAGTGTAGCTTCTGTTTATATGTTTATAACACGTGTCTTAATATGCTAAGCAGAGAGGAACAGAAAGAGAAAGTGGGAAAAAAGGGAGTGAAGAAGGAAACAGAGAGAGAGAGAGTGAGAGAGAGAGAGAGAGAGAGAGAGAGAGAGAGAAAGAGAGAGAAGAGAGAGAGAGAGAGAGAGAGAGAGAGAGAGAGAGAGAGAGAGAGAGAGAGAGAGAGAGAGAGAGAGAGAGAGAGAGAGAGAGAGAGAATAAATAGAATGTTTCAATTTGTCCCGGCATCTAGTACCGTATTTGCTGCAAGTGTAAAACACACAGTCCTTTCAGCAGAATGCAAAGGAAATCACTGCTATTTGTTCAACGTTTTGACCCGGGCAAATACCGCACACGATGTTTGCTTCAGCAAGAATAAAACTAAGCGCTTTGTATGCACGTGCAGAACAAATACAGTGTAAAAGTTCATTCGCTGCAGCTGGAGTACCACAATCTTTGTTTAGGATCATTCGAGTTCTGCTACACTGACATTTGTTCTCGCGTATGTTTCCTAGCGTAATTCACGTATACGATGGCAATAAGCATATATCACTTACTCTTCTTCTTTCTGTATTCATGTGAGGTCAATTTTTCTGCAGCTCGTCTACATTTGTGTACACATCTCCCACTGATAGCTGCTTTTCCCTCACTCCATCCCTTACACAATCCATCCACCTCCGTTTAGGCCTCTCCTTCTCTCACCTGCACCTTCATCTCCAAAACCCTCATCCATATTCTCTTCACCTCACATGAACATACTACTGTAGTCTTATTTTTTACATTTTCTTCAATATCGATACTACCTTAATTGTTGCTCGTATTATGTTGTTCCTGACCTGACCCATGTTGGTTACTACACACAACCATCTGAACATGTTCATTTCTGCTGCATCAAGTTTTATATAAGAATTTATATCACTATAAGATATAAAATTATATTGTTACGACTGTCTCACTAATCGTCGTATGGTACAGTGGCAAACAAAATACAAGACACCAATTAAGCCACTAATCACCAGCTTTAATTAATTTCAATTAACAGTTTGAAATGAACAAGTTATTCAACAAGATTATATTCGTAGAATAATACAAGTTAATCTGTCCACACAAATAATAATTCCAACTGTAAAGAATTCCGCACTATAATAAACTTTTACTAATACACCACTTGAGACGCGCTGTGTAAATCGCCCGACAATAACTGACAACTAAGCGGCAGTGTAGGCTGTTTATAGTCTGCAGGGTTACATAATATGCGTCCTTAACAAGCAATCGAAAAGGATACTTCACCGCGGCCTTGGCAGAAACACGCACCGTTGAGGAACGTGTCGAACAACACTATTAAATGTATGAGATTGTTCGTATTACGTAACACTGACTCGCATGTCAAGTGTCACGTACGCGCACAAACATTACAGCTGGGCTCTGCTGGGATAACTGAGAAACATGTAGAACGTTCTGTAATGGTTTAACAATATATTTACTTTAACAGAGGCGGGAGTGACAATTTATTTTTATCACGCGCGCGCGCACACACACACACACACACACACACACACACTTTGAATTATCTTTTTTTTTTAAATTATTTTCTTGTCGTCCTTTATCAATTTTTTAAAGACTATGAGCACAATTTGTGTAATTTTTTATTTAAATTATGTAAACATAAAAACCTTAATTGCACAATTTTAATTTTTACATTTTCTCATAATAGCTTATTATAAAAATTGATAAATCATAGAGCCTCTGCAATGAGAGATAAATAAATATCATATTACGAAGCGTAGGCAAGCGTGGCGCCATTGATTCTTCTAGTCTCTTCTACCTGATATAATAATTATTCCAGGTTTTATGTCTACGGACTCTAAAGGTTTTAGCTCTTAAAGTGGAATTTCACGTTATTGTGGTCAAATAAATTATCGAATGTCAGAGAAATTGATGCTCACAAGTTTGTGTACAATTTTGTGAAACAAAAGCACTTTATTACAATAGTTCCCCTAAATTATCGAAACTATACTATAACAATTATGATGAAGAGGTGGGGAATAATGACTAATGATATGGGGGGGAGTAGAAACAGCTAAAACAGCTGTAATACACGTACTTTTTAATTATGTTGAGCATGTTATCTCTTCTACTGGTTTGTATGCTGGACGCAAGGAGTAACTTAGGTTTCGTCGACAGGGCAAAGCGTTCAGTTAGAATACTCGTCTCGTTTACATTCGAGAACGTCCACTGGCTAATAGTGTTGTTAACAAAGAATTAAAACGGAATAAATTCTTATTTAATAAAAGTGTAACAAAGAGGTCGATTACTACAAAGTACTTGAAAACGTTCAAGTGTCTCGTGACTCAAGTGTACATATAACGGCATCGTCTATACAGTTCAAAATTCCGTTCAAGTTAATTAAAATATTTTTCGTGTATATAAGTATTAAATTATATACTTATCAAGGTAAGTATTGGGCACTTGGTGAAACATATTAATACAAAGGTTTTTAAGAATATATGAACACTTATTAAGTTTCACAGATTTTATTTAACTCTGACAGCTGTTTCGACTTCTTAAGCCATTGTCAAAGAGATGAGTGAACATTAACAGAAGATGTAAGGGTGGTCGACGTCTGTTTAGGGCGTGTATTGGAACATGTGTGAGGTGTGAAGATGTAGAGGGGGGTTGCAGGAGCTAAGGTCATGCAGGATTTGCTGATCATTGCTTACAACACAATCGCTTCATAGATACAAAAAACATAACACTACTCTACAACACACAAAGAGGTAAAAAAATGGATTTGTTAAAAATTCTAGAAATTAAAAAAGCAATAAAAAATAACAAAAAATTAACTAGTGAACAAACTAAATTCTCAGTATCCCCTTTATTAAAAGCTGTAATTTAGTTTAGTTAATTTTAAATTTTGCTTTCAGACTATACTTTATTTTTATGGATACTTGACCTTCCCTTAGCTCCTGCAACCCCCCTCTTCATCTTCACAACTCGCACATGTTGCAATACACGTCCTAAAGAGAGGTCCGCCACCACCCTTACATCATCTGTTTGGGTTTTCATTCCTCTTTTTGACAGTGGCTTAAGAATTCGAAACAGCTGTCAGAGTTAAATAAAAAAACTGTGAAAAGTACCAAGTGTTTACATATTTTTAAAAAACCTTTCTTTATAATGTCACATTTCTTAATGTGACATTACTAAATGTCAACAAACTGCCAATTTAAGACCAAGGCGAATAATGTGGTGAAAGTTTTCTAAGCAACAAACGAAATACGAAACCCGGTTTCTCATTACTTTTACATAGGTTGTCTTGTTCTTTCCGAACACCAGCACAGTTTTTGTATTTTCTTATTAGATCGACAACACTATAAATCGATACTTTAATCAGAAACACCTCGTTATATCAAGTATATAATTTACTGTTTATGGCAATTCCAGTGTAATGAACTACAATGTACAAGAATTCACTGGAGCTGTAGGGAAGGAAGGGAACGCCTTACACGAAAAGACCAGATCGCAATTGGTAGCGCCATTTTTTTTTTGTGTTTGAGACCTGTCCCTAAGGAAAAGACTCAGGCTGATCTGAGACAAGTCGCCTTCAGCCAAATGGAAGGATATGAGGAGACGCACGCCAGTGCAAGGTCGGAAGCGGAGAAGAAAATGGAGGCACTCTGGAGGTAGAGTAGTGCGTGTGGGTATATCTGTGTGTGAATGTAGAGTGGAGCCAATTGGATAATGGAAGTGCCATAGAATTCTGGTCATGTGGGCAGCCAAGAGGAGGATGTGTAACGCAATGCGCCAAAGCTGGAGGGAGGCGACAGGGAGGTGTCAAGATAAAGCGGGGGACTCAGATATGAGGGCTATAAACCGGGTAAATAGATACGGAGAGTTGTGTGTCATCATCGTCATCTTCTTCTTAACGCTTTTAGGCTTTAGCGGCCTGTTCCTATTCCACAGTCTACCTTTTCTTAGGTCTACCAACTTTCCTTCTGCCTCTAGGTCTGTAATCTTTCGCTGTCTTCGGTATTCTACTGTCTTCCTTTCTATCTTCTATTGAATCCATTTTCTTCAGTATCCTTTAATCCTTTCATTAACTGCGAAAATATCTAAGTCACTTCTTATCTCCTAATTCCTTATATAATCTCGTCTATTACACATTTTAACTCATCTCAGAAATTTCATTTCTGCTCTTTGTATCTTTGTTCGTCTTTTTTCTTTATGACCCAATTTTCAGAACCATACAGTAGTGTAGGTATTTCCAATGTTTTATAAAATTTTATTTTGGTTTCTTTTCTACATTTATTTTCCAACGTTCTTAAAAATCGTTCCACACATTCTTGTGAAATTCGTCACTTTATTTTCTATACCTATATAGAAAACGGCTACATAGAGCCGTTTGGACCGGAGCCTCTATCTGCTCAAGACCGTTGTGCGTGGTGAAGAGCCACACTATTTTCGAGGTGGTCCTATAACAGAAAATGACGGGTCTAGACCAGAGAAGGTCGATAAAAAATCTAGTCGGCATAGGGTTGGTTGCCCTATACGGTGGTCTCAATCAATAACTCACAGTTCCAACAGTAGCCTTTGATACAAGAAGTATACTTGATGGAGTACCTATATACGGGACCACCATTGGAGACAGCGAGATATAAATTTGTAACAGAACAATATACATGCTTGTATGAGTGTTTTAACAATTTATTCTATATTTTGACTTGAAAGCAAGTGTAATACAATAAAATGCTACGATACAATCGTTATACATCATTTGCGTGTGTTTTTAATTAAAATGTACACGATCGTGCGTATAGTATTTATTATTTTAAACAAAATAATATAAAGCGGAAATGAGAAATTCATTTTATGAAGCCTGTCAAGTTACTCTGTACAAGAAATTCTCTCTTTACGTCTAAACTCTGGTCTGTTCCACTGAGCCATTGCATCGGGCCCTAAATTAGTCTGCTCCCCTCTCTCTCTCTCTCTCTCTCTCTCTCTCTCTCTCTCTCTCTCTCTCTCTCTCTCTCTCTCTCTCTCTCTCTCTCTCTCTCTCTCCCTCTCTCTTGCTACTTATTATTAGTGTCTACAAAATTGGCGCAAACAATGCCCGTTCTCTCTCTATTCGTACAGTTCACTTTGCCAACAGCCATTAACACCCTTTCTCATTTCCTGCCTTCTTTAATCGCGGCAAATAACTGACACAAATATTGCTGTTGTAATGTGTGAACTTAATACCGTCAAACAGTTATAAGTATGAATGGCAGGAAGTAAATATGACATAATTAAACAATGTAATGAGAGAATTTCTAAAGTCGTCGAAAATACAAAACTGTTATTATATTTTTTTACTAGACATTAAAAATGTAAATAAACTTACTTAAAACACAAAATTAAAATAATCATCCTAGTTGTTAAATTTACGTAGCCTACTAGTCTGTAGGTAAATTCGAAAAAACTGGAAAGTGACTAAAGGCCTACGTACTGAGTGTAAACAGGTCAAAACTATTTTAAAATTTGATGTAAGCTTAGATTAATTCGTAGGCTTGCACGGCCGTGGTCCATTGCTAAAGTTGAGTTCCCGGGCTGTCTGGCCGTGGTCCAGTGCTAAAGTTGAGTTCCCGGGCTGTCTGGCCGTGGTCCAGTGCTAAAGTTGAGTTCCCGGGCTGTCTGGCCGTGGTCCAGTGCTAAAGTTGAGTTCCCGGGCTGTTTGGCCGTGGTCCAGTGCTAAAATTGAGTTCCCGGGCTGTCTGGCCGTGGTCCAGTGCTAAAGTTGAGTTCACGGGCTGTTTGGCCGTGGTCCAGTGCTAAAATCCATAGGAAACGTTTCGGCCGTGCCATCTAACGTGAACACCCTACGTTAACGCAAAATCAAATTGTGCACTGAAGATGGCCCTCGATGACTCGGCCGAAACGTTTCCTATGAATTTTAGCACTGCTGAGCCACGGCCAAACAGCCCGTGAATTCAATTTAATAACATTAAGTAAGCTTGCCAAAAGTTTTAATTGCTATTATATTGGAAATGACACGGATAAGGCTGTTTGAAACATCAAAAAACCAATTAAATTAGGTGAAGGTATTTCAAATGAATAAATGTTTAGTAATACAAAACAGATGAAAATTCATAATGAGGAAGATGTGAAAGGAAAGTACAGCAGTTATATAGAAACAGCTATTATAATGGGTGTTGAAGCAGAATATTAGAATACATTAGAATATTATAATGCATTACAATATATTAGTGCAGCAGTTATCAAGATATTAGAAGTAGTATGCCAATGGCGTTTATTAGAAAAAACTGTAGGCGATTTTGTGTAGTAAATTTAATAGGGATATGAGGAAGAGGCTTAAGCAAATATTGATTCAAAATGCTTATCTCAGGCTTTATCTTGACTAGCGACTATCTTCACAGAAGCGTATTAAAAACAAGCGAAGGCAGTGAGACCTCAAGCTTATAGAAGATTTAAAGTCACGCAAAGATTTTAATGAAATGTGCTACAAGTTTTAGTAGGTGCCCCATGTTACGTCAAAAATCAGACGCTTTATTATACAGACTGGAAATTACCATTCATAAACGACGAAATCCAGAGTATTGCTACAAAATACAACATCACATAGCAGACGACGAAATGAGTAAATATACCAGGTTTCGGGAAGAGAAGATCGAATGGATGAGGAAAGGTCAAAGCTGTGATACTTATGAGTGGAAATGAATGGAGACAGCGCATAGTCATCCCAAAAAACGTTTTTTGTAAAATTCGATAGTGCCCCTGTATTAACAAACCTGAAATATCATATAATAACGAATGTTTAAATACAAGACAGACTATATAAATTTCACACAATCATGTTATACCAATCATAATACCCCGTCACCCACAACGATGTTATGCCAATTAAGAATTTTTATCGATACTGCCCTCCTTAGAATTCTAAGTGTGTTCTGGCAAGGAAATTCCCACCGACCTACATATTTCGCCTTTACATTGCAACAGACATTTCTAAAAAAATAATTTGTACAATCCTGAGACTTATTTAAGTCGAGATACAACTTTCTAATTATGATATAACGTAAATAAATTGAATGAATATTTTTAAATATTAGGCCTACTTGTGTATGGTTCATGTTATCCGGGCTGTTTGGCCGTGGTCCACGGTTTATTACTAAACCAAACGTTTCGGCCGCTCCAATGACTGCCATCATCAGTGGAATAAAAATCCTGAACGTCGGGTGTCTACGTTCAGGCCCACAGTACTGTGGTATAGGCATTATACCACATGCCTATACCACAGTACTGTGGGCCTGAACGTAGACACCCGACGTTCAGGATTTTTATTCCACAGATGATGGCAGCCATTGGAGCTGCCGAAACGTTTGGTTTAGTAATAAACCATGGACCACGGCCAAACAGCCCGGATAACGTGAACCATACATCTGACACCGGCCGTGAAAGCCTGAGGAATATTTTATTAGGCCTACTTTTTTTTCTCGGTCTGCAGATTGCCCGCAGTAAAAAACGTAGTCATAAAGCGTATGCACTCCCCCCCCCCCCAACCACACATAAACAATTACAGACAGAGACGAACAAAGTCATATTTAAACCACGAATTTTAAACTGTATCTAATCCTTTTGGGCGTCGCCAACATTGTTGGAAATAAAATCCTGGCTATTTGGCCGTGATGCACTAAAGCTGTTATTTTCAGACATTTCTGCCTCACACCTGGAGGCCATATTCAGTGAATAAAACGATTTAACACGACTGACACGATGTTCGTCTGTAACCCCACAGTACTGTGGAAAGAACACAGAACTTTCTTTGGCACAGTACTGTGGTTACTGGAAAACATCGCGTCAGTTGTGATGAATCGTTTTATTCCAGAGATGAGCCAGAAGCGTCTGAACACAACAAGTTTTATACACCACGGCCCAGTAGCCAGGATTTTATTTTCAAGACTTTTAATATTTTAAAAGTATTAAAATATTAATACTTAAAAAAATATACGTCAGAATTTGGCTCATACACGAATGCGGACGTGTGTGCTTAACTGCGTACATTGGCCTTTTTTTGCCTTATTTTCCACTCAAAAAGTTTTACAACACATGTCTGGACTTTTAAGATAACTCACCTAAAAATTCAATTATGGAACGGTAGTATCGGAGAAGTCGTTAAATTTTACGGCGTTTGCTAAATTGCCTTGTTGTTGTGGCCGCCTAACATTCTTTACGCCGAGTACACTCCTGCCAACTTCTTAACCTGTATAGGCTACCTTGTCACTAACGCAGAGACAATCGTTTAAAATGTATACGCATTAATGTTGGTTAATTTAATTACTTTGTTAATTACGAATGTGGTTAAAAGTGAATAAGTAATTTTGATTGAATAAGTGATTATTGTACAATATAAAGCACTGTATCATGGCCGGCTCTAGTTGAAGACGGAACGTGGCAACAATGGATCCAGCTGATATTTGAGGCCGACTTTTAATTTATGCGTTTCAATAATCAAACCGCGTCATTTTTAATTGTCGGTTAACAGCAGTTTTGTAATTCTTTATTTTTGGCAAATCAAAAGTTTACTATGTGAAATACTGTTATATTATTTAAGAAATCATTTATGTGATGCGAATTCAATAATTTAAACGAAATTAATTCATTAGGCTTCAGTCTAATTCATTAATTTCTTCAACTTTAAAGTAAAGTACTAAGTGCGCACAGACCTATAATTTAGATTTAGTTGTAAATAGGCCTACTGATGATTTTAATAATACTATGAAATTAAATAAAAATGTTCACTTTAGACATTTTATTACACTGTGCTTATAGGTCTCAGCGATACGTTGCCACGTTTAATATTCCGGCCTTGTACTGGAGCCGGCCATGAATGTACGCATGTGTACATCAGTGCTGTCTAATATTTTAATTTAAATAATAGCAATTACATTCAAATTAGATAATATTTCAATTATAATTTTTTTGTATAATTACTGATTAAGAACTATAGGTAAGTTTCAGACGATCAGTGGAACACTCAACCATATTGTTAGAAACAAAATACGTCGAGATAGAAAATTAAAGTTTTACAAAGTTGTGGCAGTCCCCGTACTGTCCTATGGGTGTGCGAATGATGGACAAAAACCAAAAACAAGACAGTAAAATATAAGCCTTTGGAGTGACATTCTTAAGAGGAGTTAAAAGGTGCTCTAAACATGACCGTATACAGAATTTGGCCATAAGAGAGGAGTTACAAATTTTTAACTTGAATGAAAAATTAAAAGATTACAAAAAACTGTGCAAAGAACATTTAGAGAGATTGTCAGGTTCCAGGCTGGACAAACAAGTCTGGAAATACAAACCTATAGGACCCAGGATGGAGAATTTTTGAAGGCGGAACAGGCAGCACCCCACATCTTCTTGTGAAGATGATGATGATATTGCTTAACGGATAATTATAAATTTTATAATTTTAGTTGTATTGTAAAAGACTTAACCTATGCAGATTATTTTTATTTCCTTTAGTTTGTTGGTAAAATTTACAGACAATTGAAATTTAAATTGAACCAGCTACTGAAATTTTGAAATTTGAACAGGGCATTCGTCTCTCTTTTATTATAATATATATACAAAAATATCTACTGTAGAGCAGTTACATGTCCATACACATATGACCTATGAAACTAATGTAAATATACTTTACCACTTATAGTGTGGAAAATCAAACTTTTCTTTCTAGTATAATTTCCAAAAATTCAAAATCAATAGAATCATATTTTGCTAATTTCACTATTATTCAATATTGAATGGAATATTTATTCAATGTCTGAAAATATAATTTATTATATTGCGATAGCTACATTGATATGTTTGTCTCGAAAATTGGAACTAGAGGTATGTTAAAGTCTAGTTAATAACCATTAACTAGACTTTAACATACGGTAATATATACGATACAGTTATGCCCCAAACTTCGCTATCATATCAGACATACTTCTACAAAAACTCGATGAAGTAATAATAAATATAATAACATCAAACGACCCATTATTATGTTAGTTTTCGTTGATGATACGTTGATGACACTCTATACATATCCCTGAAAAGTTGTTTCTGCGAACAAAAACTGTGGATAAAACTTAGTTTTGCTTCGATGGGAATAGCGACGGGCGAAACACAATGTGATTAGTATTCAGACGGGAAAATATAATGTCATTACCGCTTTCAGTGACTTTGTTCAACTCTACATTATGCACAAGTACGTGGAATAATAAGAACAGTAGCAGAAAGGAATTATTAAATTTCAGTTCAGTAGTAGAATTTACTGCTTTAATTTTAAGTCAAAATTTTCTCGAAAAAAAGAAATTCTGTCTAGTGCCGAATCTTCTTAATACATACTTTAGGGTCACCAACTTTTATTTAGTTTAGTGGTAGTGTTTTGAACGGTTATATAAAGAATATTATTATGTTTTTGGCTTGTCAAGATTCCTGTGATCTGAAGCCAGCGTAGTACGTTACTAAAACGCGCACACAAGACAAGGCCTTCCTTGCATTTTTATATATTTACATGCGGTTTCTAATTCTAGGGGCGTTACACATCCTTCAAAGTTGATTACCATTTTTTATTATACACAATTTTTTATACCAATATCTAGCCGGTTGGACGTACCAGTTCTATTCATTTAAAAAGTCCCAGTTTGTCTATAATCTCTTCTATTATTGTAAAAGGTATAAGTAAGAATTTCTCTTTATAAATAACTCGATGAGTTCTTACAGTATTATTGTATAATATATAAGTAATATATATTAGTAAATTTATGATGATAGACACAAGCTAAATCGGTTCTATGTAAAATGATTTGTTATTTTTAAGATTGGCCTTACAGTACTCCTGAACTCAATTGATGATACACGATATAGATGATATCTAATTGAGAATGCAATTCTTATTAAAAACAAAGAAATCTTAAATTTGTACATTGGCTAGTTCTGCTCCAAGATAGCGATTTGGTTAGAATAAACATCAGTATTTTGAATCTATATTGTCGGCTGCCAGTAATATTACAGTAATTGGATCACTTTAAGACGAAGAAAGTATTGTCAACATTTTACTGTTATTAATTGAAATGCTTAAGAAGAAAGAAATACTTTCTTGTATTTTTATTATAAACTACTGCCCTGAGGAAATAAGAAGTTTAATTTACTGTCTGCCCTGTGTAGCTCAGCTAGAAATGTTTTTAAAACAAACTAAATTAAGAAATAAGAAATCTCTTTGAAAATTGTTTAAAACAATGGTTTAATATTTTATTAAAGACTGCAAACCATTCTGTGACTGTCTGGTTTTTATCATACTATGTTTTTAGGAATAAATTTTGAATTTCACACGCCCAACGCATATATACAAATATACAAAAATTTCCAATTACAAAAATATTCTTTCAGGGTTTGTGAGGATCGGTCAATAAGTATAATATAAATTTTAAATTATTTGTCTGAACGTTTCGACAATATTTATTGTTATTGTCAGAACCTGTGTATGACTACAAAAGAAAATGTCAAACACAACAGATCAATTATTTGTGGGAATGTGTTTGTGTAAATGAGTGTGGGTTTGGGGGGGGGGATTATGTATGTATCCGTATGTATTAAACATGTACATAATTGATCCGTTGTGTTTGACATTTTCTTTTCTATTCATACACAGGTCCTGTTGATGACAATAAATATACTGTCGAAACGTCGACACAAATAATTTAAATTTGTGTTATAGGCTTACTTTTTGACTCATCCTCACAAACCCTTCACCGAAAAATTCATTGATTGACGGTCACTACGAATTTAAGGATTTTCAAAAATATTAAGAATGTTTGCTTTACAAACAAAATTATAGTTTGCGCATAATCAGTTTATATTTTCTTGATTTATTACATTATTATTAATATAATCGTTTGTAAATATAATCACATACGATGAGTACGGAAGATATTACAATGAATTCAAATTAAATAAGAGAGAAAGAAAAATCAAGAAAATTTAGAAGAAACGCTTAAGAAACAATACGGTCTGTATAACTGAGAGAAAATAATATTGTTGTTGACAAGGTATAACAGGAAAGACATACGAGACATATCGCATAACAACTGAAAGAGGTGGAACCCCTATAATACTAGCGTAATTTAGTACACCGAATAACTTACATGGTGTACTCGTTCTAACGCAGGGGTACGTTCGTAGAACCCAATAATTTAAACCGAACCACCTAATAGTATCAGTACATTAGGATTCCACAGGTAAAAAGATATATAAAGGTCACTGGTGTAGACGGCCCTTGGTATCGTCGACATGGAGACGACGGCTTTTGGGATGCGAAAACAAAGATATCCAAAGAGGCCTTACTTGAAACATTCGAAAGACAAATAAAATATTTCCCTCAAAAATAAAGCCAGGTAAGATAATAATGCAGCCAGTGTATAGGCTAATGTGATCCACTGACGATGTTTAGGAAAAGAAACAAAAAATTAAGCTTCTGAATTCCTAATAATTCGCATGCAGATGGTTGTACACTCATCGAATCAAATCTGCAAGGTTTTTGGATTACAGATCTCGACTCGAAGACCAAGGTGAAGAAGGTGACAGATTCTTATAGAGCTGATCCCATACGAGAAACAATTGTTGTAGAAGATGGTACTCTTCCGGAACAGGTCAGTCTGGGCTACAACGTGTTTTACATTACTAACAATGACGTAGTGATGAAGCTACGTAAGTTAAAGCATACCCGTGGGACAATCAGGAGAACCCTAAAGTCAACGAATAAAGAAACTCTTTTAAAGATCAACAAGGTGATGACCCTACCAAGACTTTTCTATATATACATATATAATAGGGTTGCAACAGCTAGTGCCGTCTCCCTTCCTTCAACCTGGCTTTCCAATTCTCCTGATGTTCCCATTGTCCTTCCTCAAGTCGTATACGTTGCATAGATTCATCCACTTCGTCCCTCCAAGATCTTCTCGGTCTTCCCCTTCTTCTCCTTCCTAATGGACTCCATTCCGTCACTTTGTTGATCCACCTATTTTGGGCTTTCCGGACATGACCGTACCACACCAATCTTTTTTCTTCGATGTAGTCAATTACGTTTCTGTCCTCCAATATTCCATCTCTGTTGCAAGAATCTTTCTTTCATTCTTTTTGTTAATAACCCATACATCATAATGCTTTGGACTATGGTCTGATATATAATTTTTTTGGTGCTTTTTCTAACATCTTTGTCCCATATAACACTGTGTAATTGTCTAATCCCTGTTCTAGTCTTCCCTAGTCTACTTTTTATTTCCTCTTCCGTTGTGCCTTGTTTACTCAGTGTGAATCCTAGGTACTTGAATTTGTCTGTTCCTCTAATTTTAATATTTTCGTCTACTTCTAAATCCGCTGTCTTCGTCTCTAATTGCCAAGTATGCAGTCTTTTTTATGTTTATTTCCAATCCCATCTTTGTGTATTCTTCATTCAGCTTTCTGACCATGACCAAAACTTTTCTATTAGTCTGAATACTGGTCGCCCAGGCCAGTCGTGTTGTTCAAGTGGTCGAAACGAGGTATCTCAGGCACGTGGCAGAATATACTTTAAAAGTTCTCAAAAGAAATAGATTAACGGCATGAACTAAATATTATAACTACAGTATTGCCCAATATTGGTTAAGCGGTGGAAACACGTTTACCAAATGGATGACTGCCGCATTGCCAAACAACTATTGACTTATAAGCCGAAAGGACGGAAAGGCGTTGGGTTGACCATCTCTAGACTATCTGCTTGAGACCGGAACTAACCATTTTTGTTTAGCCCTTGCTGAAGGTGATGAATTCCTAATAATCTAGGTTGGAAGTAAGCAGCGTAGTACCCCTTCACTTCTTTGTAAATTGTACAGTAATAAATATATTACTCTTCCAATGGAACGGTAGCCTAATCAATCGACTGGTGTTTTGTATATTTATATTATTGTTTCAATCACTTTCTGCTACAGTCCGTTTCTTGATGTATATAATACATTTAATATTTATAAATAAATTTACCTCAAGACATACCATTTTTTTTCCTTATTAGGAACATGTTTCAGGTACCATCTTGTACCCATCCTCACCCTTCCGGTTTGTGTGTCTGGGGAAGTACATATGTGTTGTTGGTTGACTATTATTATTGTAGTTTCCTGTTGGCTTCTGGTACTTCAAATTGGTTTTATTATGTGTGATTGTGGTGTATGTGATAGTTTTTGTGTATTTTCGATGTTGAGTGCTTTGAATATTGTGTCATGTTTTGTATTGATTTGTTCAGGTATTAGTTTCTTTTGTGTTTTACGATTGTATATTTTTAAATTTTTCCAAATGTTCATTATAGTGCCTTTGTGTGGTATATGTTTTATTAGTGTCACATTGGTTATGTGTGGGAATTCATGTCCTGTGTTTATTGCATGTGTGGTTAAATTGGATTTATATATTTCTGGTTTTTTGTATGCGTTTAGGTGTTCAAAATAACGTTTTTTCAGCTGCTTTTTTGTTTGTCCTATGTAACATTTATTGCAATCTTGGCATTCAATTTTGTATATACCGTTAGTTGTATTATCTTTGTTGTGTGGGATATTTAGTTTTTTTTAATTATTTTTATTAGTTTTGTATGCTATTTTTATATCTGTGTTTTTAAATAGTTTTGTTAGTTTTGTCATTTTATTATGTATGTGAATGTGGCCCATTTTTTGTTGTTGTTATTATTTATGTGTTGTTCATTTTGATTAATTCTTAATTGTTCAGTTTTTATTTTATACTTGATTTTATTTTCTATTTTGTTTACCGTATTTTTATTGTATCCATTTTCATAACCAATTTCTTTGTCAGTTTCTTGTTTGTTTAGGGGAATTTTGTACATTCTGTTAAATAGCGAATAGAATGCTGACATTTTATGTGGTGGTGGTGGGTGGTCAGAATGGTTAGGTATAATGATGTTAGTAGAAGTTGGTTTTCTATATATTGTATGTGGTTGTCGTATCTTGTGATGGTTATGTCTAAATAGTTGATTTTGTTATGTTTTTCTTTTTCTTCTGTGAATTGTATTTTAGGATGTATGTTATTGATTTGTTTCAGGATGTATTAGGATGTATGTTCTCTGCATTTGTGTTTTTGTTATTTGTGCAACCAACACATATGTACTTCAACACAAAAACCGGAAGGCTGAGGATGGGTACAAGATGGTACCCGAAACATGTTCCTAATAAGGAAAACAAAAGGTATATCTTGAGGTAAATTTATTTATAAATATTAAATGTATTAGATTTTTGTGTCTACGTTACTTACGTATATTCTCCGAAGTGCTTCAAATTATACTTTGATATGGATTATTCTCCATCCGGAGTTGTATACAAAAATACTGTGTCCCGTGTTTGCAAAATGTCTATTTTATTTCTATTAATTAGAGTTTATGTATAAGTACATGTGAATAACATAGTTATGTCACAGTAATATGTGTACTCGATATGTAACGTTTTTACGTAAAGGTTCAATTATTTTAAGCATTAATTTTCCTTTAGTAGCCGTGATTTATTTGAATCTTAGGAATTTTGCCTTTCAAAAAACTTATATGTTTTAAATTTGAACAACAATTTCAACAAAATTTCATATAGAGAAACATAAGAAACAAATCAGTTTAAACTATAGAACATTTTTAGGGAAATCCTAAAATTCTAAAAGTAGGCCTATTCACTTCTATTATTTTTTGAGCAATAACAGAACTAATAGTTAAAACTACAGATGTAAAACTAAACTTTAGACTTCAAATATTGCTAGCAATCGTAATGGATGATATTAAGTGCACACACGTAACAAGAATTTTAAAGAAGAAATAAGAAAACATAATAAAAATTAACAAAAATATTAGACAATACATCTTTTGAAACTTTCTTGTATGAAGAAAAAATTTTATAATTGCTAATAATAAAGTACTGAGTAAATAGAAGTACTCATTATTGCATCGTGAGTTAGAGAGTAACATGCTCTTTCTATATAGTAGGTTTATTTTAGACAGGACAAAACTTTATATTCTGTTTTAATTGTAACTTTGGGATGTCGTCACCAGCTCTAGCTTTCTGTCGTAAAGGTGGGGAGGACAATAGCAGCTTAAATGGAATATTCTAAGAATTGCATACTTTTGATACATAACTCACCTCAGTCTCGTTTAACTTTTAACACGATAATGATTGTTTAACATCGTATACACTTATTTTACATATGGAGTTTAATGTGTTTTAATCCGCTTTAGAAAAATTTGTTTCTTATATCTGGCAGTGTTTATAACTTATAAGTTAAGTTTATAACTTATGAACAATTTGCGGTTTCGTATTTTTCATTTACGTAACCTGCTGCTGCAAATAGCTTCCTTACATTCATAAAGTCAATTTAAAACTACGAGACTAACGTAATGTCTACATGGAAAAGTATAGATAGTAAATGCAACAGGTGAAGTATGGTCTGGTGCAAGAGCAAAACCAGATGTTTTCAGTGAACTGTACATATTCTTTTACTTAAAACAATTTTTATAAAGAAAAACTCTTTATATTGAATCAAGAACTGATAAGAGTACAAACGTTTGGCTGCAAAAAGACTTAATGATATTTATTGAAACTGAATCTACAAAGGCGGTTTTTTGTCTTAATTCGCAACCACTCTTCATTTATGTCGAAGATGTTTACAGTTAAACCAAATCGATCATTTTAATCATTTCTTTTTGTTTTAAACAATTATGTTGTGAATAACAGTAACAGGAAATAAGGTGCAAAAATATTGTTCAAAATCGTTATCTGAAAACCATTCCGTCTATGTACGTGCCGTATCCACTTTTACTGCATCCTCTTTATTCTCGGTATTATTTTACGGCCCTCATTAATCTCCTCGCTAGTCACCCAAAATCTAAAACACATTTTACCCGCCCTTTGTTATACCTATATTTTAAATCTTTTCAAATGTATTTTTGCTTTCTTTCTGACTGATCATGTTTCAGCCCAATGGAAGACTACAATACCACACTTCAATAATATCTTTTTCACACTAAGCCGAATCCTTTCTGCAATCAGTAAAATTTAAAAGTTTTATAATTTGTATTATTAATACTACCATACGGTCGTAGGCGAAGAGGAAGACCTAGCTTGAGTTGGAGAGAAGGCATCAATCGGGCAATGAGAGACCGGGAATTGGAAGAAGAATCTTGGTTAGATCGAAACCAATAGAGACTAGGGATCGAAAGACGTAGGATAACGTTATGAACCGATTTATATATATATTATTAATACGTTTATCTTAAAAATTAAAAAAATTGTATTACTAAAGTTCTTAATATATGTTGTACGAGGTTTGATGGAAAAGTTCGGGAAATTTTACAATTTTCTCCGCTACATGTGTCCGGTTAAAAAACTGTTTTTATGTTGGTATGCATGTTAGTGACATCGTCTAAAATTTTAGCCCTACTTAATGCATAGTTTAGATTTCACAGCTAATTAAGTAAGTCGTCCTTAGGTGTATTATACGATATTTCTTATTCTACAAAATGAAAGATTGAAGAATCTGGATTAAATTTTGTGTAAACTGTGAGATAAACTGCTCTGTCCTGGAAAACCTGTCCAGAAACCTTCCGGCAAGACTGCTGTGCGTGAACAAGCTGTTTACAAGCTCCAAAGACTGCCGTAAATGAGTTGAACATTTTGGTTGTCGAATGAAGTTTTTCTGTTCCACGAAATTTGATCGCTAGGCGCTGAGGTAAATAAATTAGGACATTTGACGCCATTTGTATGAAGCTATTCGTAGAAAACGGCAAGATTTGCGAAAGAATAATTTATAAAAATTGTAGCTGGACGCACGTTATTGCTTGTTATGAATTTTGCCAGGCTAGGCAAAAGAAAATGTCTTCATGATGACACGGCTTCTACCGTATTCACCACATGTGTCCCAACGCGATCTTTCCTCCTCCCAATAGTGATAATTTCCACGAAAGGATATAGTTTCGCGATTGTTAAAATGAAAATCGCTAAGAAAACTTAAAGCTGTACCAAAAAGTGCTTGCTTTGAATAATTTTGAAGACTGTAAAACGGCTGATTTAATCGTGTGACATTCGAGTGAGACTACTTTGAAGGGGGTAGTATAAGTGTCAGCAAATGAAAGCATAATTTTTTAAGTAAACAAGAACTGCACGAACCTTTTGATCAAACCTCGCGTAAGATATAACTATGACAAAATATATGGAATTTAGTAATTTTTGTATTTTGTACTTCAACACACGCTTGAAGTACGAATCCACACAAATATGAATATATGTGTGCTTCTGTGTGTGAGTACTGCAAATACGGTTACACGATTACAGAATGTTCAACATGTTTCTCGGCTATCCCAGCAGAGCCCAGCTGTAATGCTTGTGTGCGTACGTGACACTTAACATGCGAGGCAGTGTTACGTAATACGGAACATGCTCGTATATTTTGACATGGAATCCATAGGTATGTAAAGTCTTACTCGCACGTTTCGCGAAAATCGACCGTTATGTTTCAAATGTACTTTCGGCATACCACTATCTCACGAACCGCTCAACCAATCCCAGCAAACCAGGTGTCAGGTGATCGAGTCACTCGGCCCCCTTCCACCAATAGTACTGAGAATTTTGACAACTGACTTCAGTCGCCTCTAGGCTTTGTCTGCGTGAGGGTGTTTTTGCGCCGATAATTTCTAAATTGCTCCACTAAAACTTAAATATCTCGGGAACTACAAGTCCGATCGCAAAAATACAATGTGCGTTGTGATCCTCAGAACTAAGTCTCTCCAATAACACCAATTCCGAGTACCAGAAGCACTCACAGAAAATAATAACATTTGAACTCAAAATTTTGAAATGCTTCGACTTAAAATCGGGATAAAACTCGAACCAAAAATTTCAAATCGAAAACCGGCAAATCCTATGCAGAGCGTCAACAGGCATATCGTTTGAGACTAAAATCAAAGAAATCGGCCGAGAAATTAGAAAATGACAACCATTTGAAGATTGACGAAACCCCGTCAGCGCCCAAGCGGCCCGCATCTCCGATACCTGGGTCATCCGGTGTGCCCCCACTTTCAATGTATTTTATTTATTCTGAATTTTCAGAATTTACAGAGTCACCTAACGCTAGTTGATGGAATATGGAGCGATGGTAGCTGAAGTACGATACGAATATCTCGGCGAAGAGTTGCATGTTGCGACTGAACGTCAGGTCTATGCTCGTGTTTCCGAGTGTAGTTGATGGTAAGCTATGGAGTTGTAGGCCGTACTCGTCATTGATGTCCTGTAGTAGGTTCTCGTGATCGGGTGCATGCTTGTTGAAGTCGCCGCAGAGCATTATTGGTGTAGTCATGTCGGCGATCATCTTAGGGATCACTTTACTGATGGACTTGCCGTATCTGCCGAGCCCGCGATGTATAAGATACAAGACTTCGGTGTCGGGCTATCCAGGGTGTACGTAGACTCCGACGAGAACGAATTTGTACAGGTTCTGGTAAGTGATCTCCACGGCTGTGATGTTATCAATGAATTCATTCTTCATTCACCAATCAATGAATTTATTCTTCATTTACCAATGTACAGATTATAAGTTAAATGTAGTCGCATTCATAAGCGAAGTTTTATATGTGTTCTACGTTATTGACAACAAAGAAGTAGTTTCTTCGGAAACTCACCGGTTCCCATTTTCGATAACTCACCAGTGATCGGCCGAAAATGTGCGACACGTCCTTATAAACATTTTCAATGTTAAAAGCTTTGCAGTATTTTTTATATAAATTTGTAAACTTTTTTACATTACGAGTAGGTCGTCAAGAATTTGTCATCATGCGTTAAAATTAACAAAACTTTAAACGGAAACAATTATTAAACAAGAAAACGTTGTAATAAAAATAAATTAAAGAACTTGCCACACTAACACTATTTATTTTCATAAAGCGCACAGAAATGTAAAACTTGAAAAAATCAGTTTGGGGAGAAAGGTGTTTACAGGCTCTGGGCGATAAGCTCGACAATCGTATTGGGAGAAGACGTAGCGCGGTTCGGTAAGTGGTTGGTACTATTGTTTAATACAGTACTTCGAAGCACGAAGCACGTATAATGCGGGTGCGTACCATCGTTCAAAAGAAAAGAAAATTGCTAGTTGGTTCGCGGTCGCGTCAAAACGTATTGATGGGCGCACTGGCGTCCGCGGGCGCAGAGGTACCGACTGCTGGTTTAGATTTGCGAGGTGAAGGCGAATGTATGCAAGAAGCTGTATTAATAAAATATTTAATAAGAGTTATACAATGATTTACTTTGAGAAGCAATTTCCATTAGACTGTAGATACTCTAAACCCTTCAGAGTTGAATGTTAGATAAGGCAACATAATAATTGCAAAAAATTCCATTGCAACACAAGAAAGCAATTGTTACGTAGAAAAGTCTAAAAGATTGTATAATATTGTTAGACTAGTAACAAACAGAGAATAGAAGTGGACAGAACAGATGTAGAAATAATAAATTTAGTAATAGACGTCTGATGATCATATTGTTATTGGATGCGATGCAATAGGTATTAAAACGTACAGTTGATGGACGTTTGAGAGCCACAGAATGTAGATGGATAACAAATCTGAAAGATTTGCAGTCCTCAGACATTAAAGTTTTTTGAGGGGAGTCCCTAATGAAAATGGCTAAAAGCTGATAAAAAATGAAAAATGTTTTTTGTCCCAAATTGTTCAATGATTAGTTATTTATATAAAAACCAGCTAAAACATTTTTCCGAAATATATTGTAGGTAAAAACTAATTGTTTGGAAAAAACCTGTCACCTAAGCGACATACATTTCATTTAGGTATTATAACAAAATATATTTGTTCCTATAAATTATTAGTAATGCAAAATAAAAATTTTATTTTTTATTGTATTAGAATTTATTATTTTAATACCCATAAATTAATTAAAAAATCATATCAAGCCTTTGTACTGTATAAATATTTAATTTTCCAACGGAAAGGAATATTTTTAGAAAATCCGAGATTCACGCAAATTCAATTTTTCATGTTTTTATACTTACGTATTGTCTAATCTAATCAACTACTCACTGCTCCAAAATTTTGCACAGGTCTTGGGGTAAAATTACGTAAAAACCCGTATTTCTATTTAATTTGGGCTTATAGTTCCTTTGTAATAAATTTTGTTTATAAATTTAAAAGTTAAAAAAGTATATTTTTAATAATTTTCCTCTCAACAAAATTGTTTTTAATTACACTCTAATGAAAATACTTGTTTTTTTAAGATACGTTAATCTCCTTCAAAATGACATCTTTCAAAAGGTTTCTGGTTTTTTTTTGAAATATTAATTTGAAAATTATTCCAAAAACTTTGCTAAAAACCGTTAGAAAATTCAATTTTTAGTACTAAAAACTTTTTTCTGTTACAAAATGTTACTCCTTATTTAGTACAACAATAAATAATACAAAAATTGGAATAAATTTAAAAGTTACAAAATAAACATTTTTGGCATATTTAATGGGTGCTCCCCTTAAAGGAATACGGCTTAAAGTTAAGACTGCAGGCTACATTACTTTTTATAAAATGAGTGTTAAATGTAAAATATAATGTTTACCAACTGTCGTTCATAGAGACACTTGTTGTAAAGGGCTGGAGGTTGTTAGACGCTAAACGCTGGCTGCTCGTTTAGCTTTTATTATCTTAGTTAGCAGTTTTTGTTTAAATTACAAGCCTGGAGAAAGGGCTGTAGAACAGAACACAGAGAAAGAGACAAGGACCGTAAAGAATACAAGATGAACAAAATGTTTTTAGTGTACTCGACTAATCGCTTTTGTGTCTAGTGAACAGCGCATGAACCTTTAAATAATATTGCAGGGAAATCAACTGGTGTTTATTTAACTTTATATAACCAAACTAAATATATGTAACGAATGGTTCGATTAAACTGGAATAGAATTAAACTCTCTGTGGGTGCAGCGTAGAAAATAAATAGGGCTCAACGTTTAATTTCATGAAACCAAAATACCACAGTCTTTGTAATGGGACATGTGAGTTCAGATCCTTTGATATTGGTTTATACTGAATTTATTCCCCTGAAATTCACGTTAATGCTAGCAATACACGTTGTGTGTGTGTGTGCTTGTGTTGACGTACCCTTAAATTGTTACGGCGGTCTAGTTATCGTCGTGTGGTACAGTGGAAAACATAATACAAGACACCAATTCAGTCACTAATCACCAGCTTTAATTACCACAATCAAAGAGTTTGTAATCAACAGGATAGTCTCTTACAATAAATCAAATAAAAATTTTTTAAACGCAATAAAATGTGAACTATTATAAATCAAAATTTATTGTATTACAATTGTCCCGCACGATTATGAAACACTTCGCCACAGTAATTACTTTTCACTAATAACAACTTGAACGCACAGAGTAATCGCCCGACAATAGCTAACTACGAACCGCAGTCGAATATATCGCAACTCAAACTAAAATGAACGTCGTTGAATAATTGTATTTATACCCCGCAGAAAATCCAGAAACACTCACTATGCATTAACAATAAAGAAAAACGTTAGAGCGTAATTCATTGCGGCCTTGACACAGTGCGCATTGCCGCGCAACTTTTGGTACAGTCTAGCTAATGCGTTGAGAATCACGTACGCACACACATTACAGCCGGATTCCACTGGAACATTGGATAAACTTGTAGAACGTTCCGTATTACGTAACACTTTTTCCGCATTACGTAACAATATATACATTACTCGTATAAAATCAGTGTCTGTTTATTTACGTTATTATCATATATAATATGACAAAGTTGATTTTTCCATCGCTTTGAATCTTCTTCTTATAGTTCTTATCCATTTCGGATGTTGGATATCATATAGGGTATTTTAACTGTCTGCACTGCTGTACGGAATAAGTCAGTGGTATTCATGCCGAACCAGGTCCTTCAATTTCTCAGTCGAGGAGGTGTAGCGTTTCAGTCAAGGCCGCACTCAAATTATACCTTCCAGATTGTTCTGGAGATCACTTGAAATAGCTGAGTTCTGAATAAATGAGGTATCAGTTAAAATGGTACCCCCATGTCAGGTAGGTGCAGACTATCCTCATCCTTCGTGAGGAAGGACTGTACTTTTGGATAAAATGTTTGTACTGTAGGTCGAACGAAGAGCTGGCCAAAGGGAGCTGTGATCTGATTCCTGTAATGAAATTGGACTCTCGTTGCTAGTTATCGGCCGAGGGTAAATAATGTTTATAGTGTTATCAAAATCTTTCCTGTCAATATTATGTTAGTCATTTTTCTGTTTTAAACTCGAGGCTTTCTTCTATTCCATTCGTCTTCTGATTTCCTGAACGACGATTCTGTTCACTCGTATATTTACAAATCTCTTAGCAGCAAAACATTTCTTTCTTAATACGTTTGAGTCTTCTGTTTAACACCCACCATTCTGATTCATGTCATAACGCTATATTCCACACAGGCTAGTAAATAACTAGCCCTCAAGGAGGTCAAAATATTTTCCAGGAGGGGCAAACAATTTTCCAGAGGAGAAAAATGTTTATATAGTTTTCATACATACACACATGCACATATTAGTTTGTAATTCTTATATCATAGTAGAAATAAGTACAAAAATATTATTAATTTTTTAAAACATTTACTGCTTTAAAATATGCATAAAATGAATGGCTTGTAAAAGTTAATGTTTGATCTCCATTAAGTAGTGATCAAGTTTCCAAAGTTTTAATATTATGATGTCCGTAATCAAAACATCAGAACAGGTTTTAGTGTGTGTGAGGGTACACCGTGGACAAAAATTTTCAACATTCCCTATGGGGCGTTGCTCAGAGTAAAGCTGCGAATCTGCAGTGTACGTTTCACAGAACAAACACGCGGAAAAAAAGAGCGCTCCGAAGTTTCTCATGGACCCTGAGCATCTTGCAGAGGGCTCATTCCCTAAAGACAAAAAGTCTGTCTATGAACCGTTCCTCTGTAAACACGTGCTATTACACTGGCCAGCGATCCACAGGAAGCAAAACGCTGTCCACGCTGGACACCTTTTCGGCTTGCACGCGTTGTGTTGGTGTGGGTTTCGGCACTTTCCATTTAAAAAGCGTGCAAACGTAAGAAAATAAACATGAGTGAGGCCAGAAATCACGTGAATTGTGTGTGTTGTGTGTGTGAGTGTCCTGCCTGCCTTTTTATTGCGGTAGTTACAAAATAAAACTTTGGAAACGTAAACATTACATAATTAAGATATGCTTGGCTGCCAGGAACGATATATTTTCACTCATATTATATGATTTAAATTAAAATGAAAAATTATAATTTTATTGCCTGGCAAAAAAATTCTTTTATTTTCAATAATTACCATGTTTTAAAAAGTTTAAATGAATTTTCAAGTACTTTACTCTTGTTATAACGTAAAATGTTGAAGGTAAACTACCCCTTCCCCTTAACCGATCTCCACCAAAATCAACAGACCTTGAGTCCTCTACAACTCAGGCAGATATGCAAAAAATTATTTGATTCTGTTTGAATTTGCGGCAGTTATCATTTGCCATAGAAAAAATGCTACACACAGACACACAGATACTTTTCAAAAAATGACTTTTCTTCAAGTTTTGAGGGAAGTACAATCAGAATCAGCCCCTATCTGGAACACGATTTTTTTCGCCATGACCATACTTCCATTTCCTTATGGAACATGGAAGTAAAATTTTTTTTACTAGAAATTAAAATTTTAATATTGGCAAAAAAGGGGGAAACGTAGCTTACAATGTTATGAATTTAATGCATTTAGTAAATGTGTTATTAATTATATAAATAGCAAACGTTGTATGCATATTTACGCTAATAACGTTAAATATTGAATATATTATCACCTTCTTCTGATGAATGGTTCTACGCCATTAACCCGCTGTTTCGCCACCACTCACCTTAGTATTCAGCATTTGTGAGTATAATTGACACTGGGGGAGAGAGAATTGGCGCTGCCACAATCCCTTTGTGTACTCAACACTTTACAAAAGTTCAATTTGCAAACAAAAGACGAATCCACGTGAAAACGAAGCGCGCTCCACCAAACGGCCCTTTGTTTCACTCCAACAATACATTTTCTTGATGAACCATTTGGGATGGTGATATAGTAGATATGGTTAGGAAACGATAGGAAGAAATTAACTTTTTACAAACACATTTTAATAAATAATAATTCAGTTTAAAAGGAGTATTAACGGTAAGTTAGAAAACTTACAAAACTTTGTCATGCGTCACACAGAAATTAACCAAACCATTTTGTCAGTGTAAAGGTTAATTTTTGTTTTACTTAAAATACGTAGCGACATTTGAAAAGTTTTAGCTTATTGTTATTTACATTATTTATTATTTTTGTTACGTAAATAACTACGTTACTTGCTTTCGTTATTACTTCTATGTTCCGAAAGGAAGTATAAAAGAAATGGAAGGAAAGGAAATGGAAGTATGGTGATCGCGAAAGAAATCGTGTTGGAGATGTAAAAGGCTGTTTCCGATTGTACCACCCTCAAACATGAAGAAATGTAATTTTTCCGAAAAGTATGTGTGTGTGTGTGTGTGTGTGTGTGTGTGTGTGTGTGTGTGTGTGTGTGTGTGTGTGTGTGTGTGTGTAGAACTTTTTCTATGGCGAACGATAACGGGGGGAAATTCAAATATAATCAAATAAATTTTTGCATATGTGCTCGAGTTGTAGAGGACTCAAGGCCTACAGATTTAGGTGAAGAGCGGTTAAGGGGGAGGGGTAGTTTACCTGCATTGTTTTATGTTTTAACAAAAGTTAAATACTTAATTTTAATAAATAAGTGCCCCGGAAATTAAGTCATATTAATCCACTGTAAAATGGTAAATGAGGTAATTATAAATGTAGTGGATAGTTGAAAGGGGAGGGGGTGATTTTTTGAAAATTACTTTGCTGATGTCAAGTGAAGTACGAGAATTAGTTTTGAAGCACAAGCATAGCGAATAGAAGAGAAAATGAGATCACTTAGCTAGTAAATGTGGTTCGCCGCAGTCTGGCGCTAGCATCGCCCGTTGTTGTGTACGCCAGGGTGAACCACGCGAATAAGTTTTAATACAAACACAATTCTGTATTAAATAATACTTATTTGAAACTCTCGTAAAATGTTTTTACATGTTGTAACAATTAAAATTATATTCACGGTACACTGCAATGCGTACAAATACAAAAGTATATAAGATTTAAACAATGTACTCACCCTAGGATGTCAGCAGTTCGAAACCTTGAAAATTTTCCTAGAGGATTTAGCCGATTTTGTACTGGTAATTTCTCTACGTTTTCCTTCGCACGGAAAAAGAATCGGCAATGGATATATTTGAAAATTAGCTTACCTACAATGTCTAGTGTTTGTTCACGGCAACATCCTATGCTGTCCGTTGCGGGCACATTAATTTCTTTGATTTCAACCAAACATTCATAAAAAATATCCTCCCACATACTGTTTGTTGAACTACGTTTTATCGTAACAGTTGTTTCTGCTTGCAATAGTACATGATAAACACCATTTGAAGGGTGCGTTAAATGAAATGTTTCTTCGATAGTTCCGTAATCTTTTATTTTTGTCCACACAGCAGCAGGTAGATTAGGAGGACGATCATTCCCCAGTGTAACAGCACAGTCACCACAGTCAGTAATTCTAGATGGTTTTCTCACTATGCATCCTGCCAAATGATAGACGTTCTTTCGGAGCACCAGTTTTAAGCTTAGGTAGTTCCTCTGCCCAATTGTAGCATTCCGAATCATTTAAAACTACCTTTTCCTTGATGAGCAACTCCATTGATTTCTTGGGGGCTTTGTTTTCATTTTCTACCTCCTTGCGCATTTCACGGATTTGATTTGCAAACGAAGTGAGTGGAGATTCACTTTTCGGTTCACAGTTTGCTCCTTTTGCCAACGTAAGTTTAAGTGGAACATATAGGCCTACAGGCTGTGACATATGAAGGTGTAGAAACTCAAATGTAGATGGATGTCATCGCATGACAAAGAGCGGAGAATCCCGAAATGGCGTTCTAGAAGATTCTGATTGAATTTTGCAGTAAGTACATATTTAAATTTCTTGCTCCACAAACATTCGGATGCCTTCAGAGTACATTTTAGAGTAAACCTGAGTGATTCTAGAGTTCTCTCTGAGGCGAAAATGTTGCTTCTGAATTAAGAATTTTTAGAAATTTCAATAATATATGATGAGACGCTGATCCATTGTAAATTCCCTTTGTAGGAATTGATGAATTTAATGCATTGACAAGGTCATTGATGTCTCTGCTGAAGCTTTCTGTTTTCTCACTACCTACAAACCCTTCACAGTTCGTGTCACGATAACATGTAATTGCGTTGGCTATGCTGTTACTAAATAACTGGAACGCCAACCTTGCATTCATACGTTGGAAAGATGTAGGATCAAGATGGGCTGCTGTCTCTTTAGGTCATGTCCTAAGTCTTGTGTTTTCAGCAGTAGTGTCCAGTTTGTAAACTAGTCTAAAGGATTCGTAGCTGACAATGTCGTTGTTGTACAATACTGACACTTTGTCATGGTAAAAGTTCCTCACACATTTTATTATATGGACAGCATCTGAAAATGCCCAAATCCTCCTGTCTTCGTCCGCCGGATTCGGAATACTACATTTAATCATACCTCTTTTCCCACAGATTCCTAGGTTCGCCCACGCCTTTTTGTTAGATTGACTACCATCTGATGTAAATCCAATTATTCTTACACTTCGCTGCTCTAACTGCAAGATAACCTGTACCAAAATGTTTGCCAGAATATCACCCGGGGTTGCATTCCTGCTTACGTACACTGCTACAGGCTGTACCCAGTTGAATAACAGAGGCACAAACATGAATACCAGGGCATGGTTCCCCAGAGAATTTTTCATGTCCTTAGGTGTATAATCACCAAAGTCTACAAAGCCATCAACTTTTTAAGAGGTTGCATTAAACTGAATTTCCTCCCTTAGCTTCACTTCGTCGAATATTACTACTCCGAGACGTCTCTTTTCATCAGTTTCTTCTTGCAGAAAGTCTGATATGGCATTTACAGCGTTATTGTTTTCTCAGTGTGGGCATTTTAAACCTTTGCACGGTCTTTTCAGGTGGCTTTCCGACGGGAGTGGCAATAAATCATGTTGCAAGCAATGTTTGTATCCCTTTGGAGATTTGATTTTAAGCAGCAAACTTTCCAGTATTAGCTCATCACAGTACCTCATTCCTTTGGAATTTGACAAATTAGACTTTTTAACCATAGCATCTACAATCATGTTCTGCTTTTTACTTAAATTCTTCATCCCTCTTTCATATGAGTCACATTCCTTCCTGGCAGGTTTCTTTTCTACTAAAACAACTTTTGCTTTCTTACAACGCAGTTTATTTTTATTTCGTATCAAAGTACGAGTTAGATTTTCTATTTTCCGTTTCAGTAAGATGATTTGGTTTTGTTCATCCAGTTGATCGTCTTGGTGTGTCTTGATAGTCTGGGGGTGGTCTGAACTTACTGTTTCTGTCACAGAACAGTTTGTCGAATTGATTTTTTTCTTGGCCTGTTTGTACTTCCTGTATTTGCCTTTTTGCGGGTGACTTTCGGCGTTTTAGAGGCTTTGTCAAATATGTAGGCAAATTCGGAAAGATATGAGGTACCGCTCCAGGCTTTAAGTTCCATCTCAGTCTTAGAATCTCTACCTTTTTATTGTTTGCAACAAATGAATCTACTTTCAAAATCAAATCATCAGAAAAATGTATTTGACAGATACAAGATTTATGCGTAAGACATTTGTCTTTCCTGGGAATTGCCCTCGCCCACTTTGCAAACTGATCTTCGTCCCTGGGAGGTCTACAGAAATGATTTTCTTTGTAGGAATATTTACCATAGCCACTCCTACATCCAGGTACAAAACAGGAAGGCATTTCTATTATATATTTTAACACACAACTTCTATATAACTGCACTACTACATAAATTGTTCACACGCACTCTTAACTGAAACTAAAAACTACCCGTATAAGAAAAATAACACACACAAATCATTACTGTAACCATTCATACATTCTGAGCATTTTTACTATATATATTATCACACGTTTATTACTCAGAATGTGTGTAAATCACTCAAACCTATAACTAATTGCAACTGAACACGATATAAGTAATAAGGCGCACAAACACACTTTTTACAACACATAAAACACAGCTCTTATTTGCACGTGGCAAATAGGCTTACCGTCTCAACTACAACAACCTGCGATCGCAGCGCCGAAGTTTAACGTGGTCACCGCTAGCCCTATTCACGACTATAGCACGCGCCCAGAGTGATCTCACCTTCTCTTGTATTCACAATGGCATAACATATCTTTGCAATTACATATGACAAGACTATTACCCTATGAAAGTGTAAATATCATTAATAGTGGTGATCGGTTTAGGAGGAGGGATGATTATCTGCGTAGTTCAGTTTCCTTATAAGAATAAATTACCTAATTTTTATAGATAAAGTGACTTTCAAAAATATCATTACATTAACTGGCTAGCCCATAATAACAAAAATATCTTTAATTAGTGAAAACAGTTTGAGGGTGGGCGATATTTTTTTTTTAGAAATTGTCGAAACGACTTCAAGTAAATGATTGTAAAAATAAATATATGGTTCTCCATACCGATATTTTTCATATTTGGTATAGTTAAAGTAATCTTTAAAGATATGTATTTTTATAGTTTTATCCAGTCACTGCTTCGTCTTCTTTAATTTGAAGCACCACGCTACAACTCATTCATTTCTTATGGTCAGTACCATCACACAAGGAACTAGATTATTGTGTGATTAGCAAAAATAGGTGTCGGTGCATATATAACTTATGTTTAAAGTTTTCAATGAAGACAATTAGACTGTTCCATGAGGCTAACTAGAATATATTGTAACGAGAATTGTATCGAACCACATTGAACACCCCAGAGTTTCCTTCTATTCGTCCCATTGTAGGTGACATTGTGTAAGACATTGTACCGTGTAGGCGATGTTTATTATCTGCTTACTACTCTGGCATTTTTAGAATCTAATAAGTTGCCTAGAAATCGACAATTACGATTGAGAATTACCCTCTTCAAACTACAAAATATTATGTACTTTTCATAATTTTGTTCCCTTTCCCATTGTAAAAAAGTATTATATACAGTTTTGGTTTTTGGAATTTTTAAAATTAAAACACATTCTTCAAGTGAATTATATTTTTTAGGCAAACCTATATATTAATGTAGGACCCATTTTCTTACGAATAAAACACCATCTCCAAACTAAGGGGCATAGGCTACAAAGACAGAATCGTCTTTAAACATGCTCCCCCTTTATTGTCATGAACAATTTCACCTCAGTATGTAAGATAGTTTTAACACGGGTTTTATGTTTAATTTTAATAATCTGTACGATTCAGAAAGCTTTAAATGTAAATTCTTTTTATGCCATTATTGAGTTACAAATATTAGTAGTATAAGGATACCCAAAAGGCATTTAAAAATAGTTGTTTATTAGACCTACTAGGAGAATGACCAAGTAAACATGCGACGTAGTGTGTGTGTGTGGGGGGGGGAGAGTTAGAGTGTGTGTGAGAGGGTGAGAGAAGCGGAAAGAAAAGAAGTAGTGGTAAAGTCTAAAATAGATCTTGGACTAAATAATAATCCAGCATTCTATGCTTATATTCCAGCTGCTTTGCACAGTGGATATTAGGCTTTCGGCCCTCTACCCCATTTTACCATTTCCTTTACATTTACTCGATTTTATTTTATTTTACAGCGTGCTCCATTACAATTGTGTAATACTACATGCTAAGATTTCCCTCATTTGAATAATGTTTTTATATACTTACATAAAGTAATTACAAATACGTAATTCACACAATTGGACAAATAAATAATGTTTTGAATTCTTTCAGATGCTTCCTTATAATATCTTCTTTTGTAGGCTAGCCGGTCTGCCAGTTTGTTACCATAAACTCCTACATGAGGGTTGATCCATTTGAAGTTTATTCTCCAGTTATTGCTATTTTGGATCGCTGTAGCTTTCCTGTTTTCTTTTATGAGGTAGTTATGGTTACTGGGGTTATCTCTGGCTATTCTTCTTGCTGCATGGAAGGCTGCGTCATGGCAGTTGTAGGCCTACATATATTTCCTCTCTTCCCCTAGCTGCTTAATTACTGTTGTCTATTATAGCTCGAACATCGACGATAGACGCAAACGGATGCAACAGCAAGCAACACTTTCGTAGCCTATATGCCCCAACAACCATGATATTACATGATATTATTTCGAAACACGCCAAGATAGTCAGCTCCTAGTTCTATGCAAACAACAGATCGCAAGTATCTCAGCATTTTTTTTATCATAAGATTGTCTGTTTATTATCCCCATTTGTTAGGTGGCGAAAACGTTAGAAAATGTTGTTACGACGGTCTAAGCGATCATAGCATGGTACAGTGGAAAACAAAACACAAGATACCAGTGAAGTTACTAATATGCAGTTTTAATTAATCCATTTGTAATCAACAAAATAGATTCTTACAACAACTCAAGTAAAATGTGTCAACACGCAATAATAATGTCAACAGTAAAGAATTCCCCACTAATTTTAACACAACAGCACTTCGCTACAATTACTCGATCCGCTCTAAAGAAATCGCTCTACACCACTGTACCTGACAAGCCGGATGCTATGGCTTTTTATATAGCGCACGTCTTCTAGAAAGTTTTCATCATCATTTCACGCCACTTAATGCGTATCTCAAGTGTTCTTGAATACAGTGGAACCTACTTTTGAGCGGCCTTGACTGAGGCAATATCTGCCGTACTTGCCGGTGGGCGGGGGGAGCGGAGAATGTTCTAGGCTGTTCAATAGGATCCTCGTTACAACACTGTATATTGTAAATATAGGTACGCTACAAAGATTGACACGTTGCAAAGTTCAGACGTTCGCTGCAAACGTACGTAGAAAGAAGCAAAATATACGAAAGTAAATAAATGAAAAAACAAAACAACAGATATAAATTTATCCTCATCATCCAGAGACAAGACGATAATTGGAACGCCTTCAGAACGAAAAATTGTGCTGTCAACGGAAAAGAAGTTTTCGCTTTTCTTACGAAAGAAAAATATTATTGTCATTTCCATAGACACTGCAACCTTGTTAAGAAATAAATGTATAATTTACTAACCCTTTTGCGTACAGCCACGAGTGTCTTTTAATAAATGAAACTAATTTATTAAAAGATAAAAAAAACTGAAGTAGGCCTACGCAGCTGAAAATGAAAATGAATATTTTCTTCACAATTTCTAGGGGACTGTGCATTTCTGTTTGTGACCGTAAGAATCAAATGAAAATAAACTTTCAGTGCTCACGTTATCTGTTCACAGTTTAGATATTAAAATAAAACAATTATAATATCTACGTTTTTTATGTTTTTGAAGTAATTTGTATTATGAAATATTGTTCGCCAATTTACGCTTTTAATATAAGATATATTTTTCATGTTCAATTGTATTATCATTTTTATCTCATTAGAATGCTGCTCACGAATATATTTCAAGGTGTCAGGTTCAAAGCTGACTGCACTTGGAGACAAAATATGGCTAAGGAGAACCATACATGACTTCCATGTTCTAAGATTTATACTTAACATCGTTTACTTGAATTCGGTTTGATAATTTCTAAAAAATTAGGTGGATTCCTTGTAAATCGAGTTTTATATGTGACTAACTGAAACGAAATGTTTTGATAGAAACTACTTCTTTGTTGCCGACAACGTAGTACACGTATAAAAAATTATCCCATCCCCCTTCAACTATTATTTTCATTTATAGAAAATTACCCCCTTCCCCTTCAACTACCCTTTTCATTTGTAGATATTTCATCTACCTTTCTACAGTGAATTATTACGACCAATATTTTGTCAAAATTAAATACTTTACTCTGGTTAAAACCTAAAATGTTGCTGGTAAACTATCCCTTCCCCTTAACAGATCTTCATAAAAATCAACAGGCTTTGAGTCCTCTACAACTTGGGCACATATACAAAAAATTGTTTGATTGTGTTTGAATTTGCGGCTGTTATCTTTCGCCATAAAAGAAATCTACACATAGACACACAAACACACAGACACTTTTCGGAAAATGACTTTTCTTCATGTTTTGAGAGTAGTACAGTCAGAATCAGCCCTTATCTCGAACACGATTTTTTCGCGATCACCTTATTGATTGCTTGATTTAATAAGTTTATTGATTATTATTTTGTATATAAATGATGTACAGTTTTATGTAAAAATTATGACTTTGAAAATATATTAAATTATTAAATACCAGAGCTATTTGTTTTTCAACCTCCGATAGACCAATAAACAGACACATGAATGACATCAGTAATTTTATTATATACAAAAGTTTCATATATATGTAAACTACTTTTCTACATAGTCACCACCATTGTTGAGGCACTTATCATAGCGAGGCACCAAGTTTTCTATGACCATGTTGTAGAATGTTCGCTCCTGAGTAGTCAGCCAATCTGCCACACTGGACTTTAACTCATCATTGGAGTCAAACTGCTGCCCACCTAACCACTTTTTCAAGTCAGTGAACAAATGGTAGTCACTTGGTTCCAAGTCTGTGCTATAAGGTGGGTGATCAAGGACTTCCCAACCAAATTCATGAAGCAGGTTTTGTGTGAGTGCAGCTGCGTGAGGTCGTGCGTTTGGGAACCCACCGAGCACAGAGTTTCCTATACCCAAGCTTCTGAGTAACAATAACATATAGAGCAGACCTAAAAATTTCAGGAAAATTAGCAGAAAGTTCAGTAATTGTGAAACGACGGCGCACTCGAACCATCTTGTCTACCATTTCAACAACATCATCCGTAGCCACGGACTTCCCTCCTTTGCCTTCCTTTATCATGAACATCAATTCGCCCTTCTTTAAATTTTCGACACCATTCCCGAACTGAACCATCACTCATCACATTTTCTCCATACACAATACACAACCATCGATGAATTTCTGTAGCACTATGACCTTCAGCTTGAAGAAATCTAATAACAAACCGAATCTCACACTTGGAGGCAATTTCAATTGTAGTTGCCATAATATTAAACTGTCGTCACCACAGTAATAGACAAAACAGCTATAAAACCAGTGGTTATAGGTTAGAACAAAGCCTCAAAAACATTAATCAACAATCAGATTGTTGCTATGCCAACAGAACCAGGTTTGCCAACTCACCGGATGTAGAAAAAAAATAGCCCTCATAATTGATAATTATCAATTTGAAAGAGCCTTTAATTGATTTATAGTTTTATAAATAGTTCATAATGCTGCCTTCCTTAATTTGCTGGGTTACGCTGGATTAGTCCGGACGATCTCGTGGCCCTGCTCCTGCTTTCACACCTTCCATTGTCCTCTTAAGCTGTGATGTTGATCTCAGGGTTTCCTCGTGGGCGTTGTGTCCGCCCAAGTCGCTCCTGATTCAGCCCTCGTTGACAGCCATCAGTCGTTGAAAATCTCGAACGCCGTGCCTGACTTCGTGGAACTCGATTCAGCCGCTCCCTCGACGAAACACCCCGACTCCTAGAGATTACGAGAGACTGACGTGAAAAACTGCGAAGCAATGACTAACTTACGGTTTACCCATGCGTTTATAGAGTTACACACATGACGTCATTTTTACGTGATGAAACGTTCTAGAGTTTACCACATGTTACTGACTATGAAAGGCTTCTACATCTTTCCAAACCACGTGTTTTCAACTGCACATGCTTGCATAGGTAATTGTTCTGTCAGCTGATTAAATGATTTAAAATTTATTTAATACTAAAATAATTAGTTATCAATAGTTATTCCAATTTGCACACTAACATAAATGACTTACAGAATTATTACTGTTGCACACCACTGTAGAAAAATTATAGTGGACGATGAGCTGTGAAGCTTGAAAGCTCTGATCGGAATAAATTTTTTATAGCGGTGTGCAACAATGATAATTCTGTTTGTGATTGTAACCACTAACACAACTTTCTTAATTAAATAAATGACTTATAGTGTGTCTGTAAATAGGTTCACTGTTAATTATCTCTACATAAGTCGTTACGGGCACAACACATTCACTTTCACACTGCTCTGCACTGCTGTCTTTTTTTATTATTATTTATAATCATCTTAAACTACGTTAACATTCAGTACTTATCCTAATAACAATATTCTCTTATAACATTTACACCCCTTTGCATAGGACACTAAATGTTTGTCTCATTGCTCTCTCTCTCTCTCTCTCTCTCTCTCTCTCTCTCTCTCTCTCTCTCTCTCTCTCTCTCTCTCTCTCTCTCTCTCTCTCTCTCTCTCTTTCTGTGTGTGTGTGTGTGTGATAAATAAATTAATTCATAAAAGTATATAATTAAGGTTGTCTTGTTTGTTCATCATCTTTTTTCACAGCACTACACTTTATATAATAATGAATTGACTTTAAAGTAAATAATTAATTGAGTTTGAAAGAATTGATTTCTACAATTATGTTTCTGAAGATGACAATAATGTAAACTGTCAAGACATTGTAAAACAATTTGAAATATTCATGTTTATAAAATACGTAATATTATTTTTTGTTAATATTTATATAACAAGAATAATGTGAACTCGGTTAGTAGGCTGCACGGCCGGTGTCAGCATTATTCAATTGTTAAGCTGAGGTCTGTTGCTGACGTAGTACTACATTAGCCGGCTAACGTTTCGAATCCAGCCACCGGTAATCTTCTCCATATCCGCTGCCAAGAGACAGAGAACAAGTGCGGCAAACGTTAGCCGAACAATACCCGAGTCGTTCACAGGTATAAGCAACAAAGCGGCCGGCGACACAAGGTTCTCTCTATAACCTAGGATACCAAGTCTCGATCGATCACAACGCCTTAACTTTGTCGAGTCCTGATAGGTTCCGACCACATATGGAGAGCTCGGATCCGCAATAAACCAACTCCAGAATTTTTATTTTTCAGTTAAGCATGGCCTTGTATGGTAAAAACTCTATATTCTTCTGTTCAACAACAACTCCATAGTTTTATAATTAGCCACTTGATGACACTATTGGCTGTAAGCAATTGGCGGGTAATTTAGAGCTACAGTGAACCAAGTCCATTTTGGAAGTGTAGATATATCAGCTGATTGTATGTTTTGTTTACTTCTGAACACACGACAATAGGTTTTAGATTTTGACTATTATTTAGATGTTGATTATTGTTTTTAAGTTTGAAAACAACGGATTTATTTTTTCTTGTGTCTCGAATGTCTTCAGATAAAAAGCCGTTTCCCAATAAAGGGCGGAACTTGAGTGAAGGTATGCTTCAACTATACTTTAAGGTTATGTCAGTTTTGCTTATCTTCATTTATTATATGATGGTTGTTATAAAATATATGTTTAGGTCAGCTGTCTTTAGATTGCATTAAATAACTTCATCACTCCAGGAACAGCTTGACTCTTACGTTAAGTGGGCAGAGAAATGGAGCCTGGCTATCAACGCCGCCAAGAGCATAGCCGTAATGTTTTCTAGACGCAGAATCCTCCCTCACAGACTCTGCGTAGGTGATACTCCTCTGCCCTGGTCTCGGGAGGTTAAGTACCTGGGCTCCACCTGGATCGATGTCTTACCTGGCAGACACGCTCTCAGCAAGTAGCCCACAAGACCGCGACTCGTTTTTATAAACTCCGTCCCCTGCTTTGGAGCAAACCTATGTCCCGGAGCCTAGGGAAGCTTATCGTCCCCACGTATGAGGTGCCTATGGTTGGCTACGCGATACCCGTATGCGGGGTCAGGAAAGCGAAAGCTTCAGTCTCTCCCGGACCGAGGATTGCGCTGGGCGTGTAAAGCCTACTACCTGACGTCGAATAAACTTATCCGAAAATCCCTGCGTGTCCGTTCCTTACAGTGACACGTACACCATCGCCGCACTGCCCGCCTTGAGGGCAATCACCTAATTAGCGCTCTCGGTCGCGCCACCCAGCTGTATCAATCTGGAACCTGACCTCGGCGTACATTCACCTTCAGTTAGGTAACTAATTGACCCCCCACGACCGGTGGAGGACCACACTCTTTAAAATCCAGAACATCTATAGTCCCGGTGGCTGGAGCTGTACTTGAAGCTCGGGACGCAGCACACGGGCAGTAGATGGGCTTGCCCTCTTGTACTTCGTCACTTGATTTCTTGTAAGGTTCGAAGTTTATCTATTAGTAATATCCGATTTTTTATTGTTATTTTATAAAGTTCAAACCAACTGCATTTAAAATAACTTACACGCCTTTAAAATTTTCCCATCATATTAACGCACTGAGTCTCATCAATTTTATGTCGTACTTAATTTGAATGGGTGAGAAGAAAAAAGAAAAAAATTCCACGGATCAACTTTTAGCTAAATCGCAAACAGAATTATTTCTGTTTCACACCACTATAGAAACGTTTTTCTATAGTGGAGTGCAGCAGTGATAATTCTGTTTGTGATTATAACCAATAACACAACTTTCTTCATTAAACTTCATTAAAATTTTAGCTAAATGTCTGAGTGAATGAAAAAACTTTCAATTACAAAGATACTCAATAAAAGGACAATTAACGGTTTCAAATTACATTATTAATACAATTTTAACAAGAAAACCACTATATGATTGTAAACTTTGTGGAATCTTTTTGATCTCAATTCCAACTGATGGAGATAGATTTTTTTTTTAATCTTAATTAAATATTTTATTATTGTTTATTACTATTGTTTACATAATTGTATACATTCGAATACCCTTTCTGTTTTCATATAACAAAATAAAACAACATTTTAAAATAACCAGGGTTTTTCTCTTGTCTGTTAGTAACACTTTTTATCGCTTTTTGTACCATTATAAAACAAACAAAATATATAAGGCAAAAGTAATTAGTCTTTCCATTTTTCAATATCAAAATCACTTTAATCACTTAGTTGCTCAGAAATTTCTTCCGAAGGGACACATTCCAGAAATGTTTTCCTTCTTGCACTCAGACAAATTTTCAGCCTGTTGATAACTACATTAAAAAATCAAGAAGTGTTTACCTTTTATACACAAACAGATGTATTTTTAGATATTAAACAAAACGGCTATCTTAATTAAATTTGACCAAACAGTGGAATTTTTCCTTCTTCTTCTTCTCGCCTATTCAATTATTATCAGCCGCTCAAATCCAGGAAATACAGGTAGATTTAAGTCAGCGTGAATGAGCAATAAAAACACGAAGACAGTGTTACTCGTATAACAAATATAGTTTAATCCAATAATTAATGCTCAAATATAAACATAATGCAGTAACGCAGTTTAACAACTGAGTTGGCCATTATATAACCCCAACGTCATTCGAGTACCTCTCTTGAGCGATAGTTCCACTTTTGTAGCGTTGACTTCGTCGCAAATTTTACTGTGTCTGTCAACGGTCACGGTGACATTATAATAAATTGATAAACAAAATGTAATTTAAAAATTTTTAATCTACTCGATATGTTGATGTTGCACTTGTGCCTTACAGTTGTGAAAAATAACATTTTATTATATCAACAGCACAGTACACCCTCTGTAATCCGGTACTGCGGTAGTCTAGCCCCTCCAATAGTCCGGGTTTTCAGGCGCGTGCTGGCGAGCGTGGAAGGTGAAACAAGTCGCTGACCATAGACGTCAGTTGCATCATTAGTATCATCGCTGTGATCAGAGCCGTTTACTTGCAGCTGTTTTTTTTCTTGGTGTAATTATTTGTACTGTTTACGTAACTTAAGATCGTGAGTAAAAAATGCCGTCACACGCTGAACTGCACGATTTGGGAGAAACAATCGATGAGGATCTAGTAGACAAAACAGGAGATTTCACAATGAACAGATGTGGCTAAGAATTGTAATTGTAAAAAAGTGGCTAGCGAGTGATGAAGATGGAAAAAACAGTTTATGACACGCGATAAAATAGTCGATGTATTGGGCAAAGAAGAGGAGGAGAGGGAAGAGGAAGAAGCTGCCACAACCGTGCATAGAGTTATAGTAGCTTCATATGGCATACAGTAGGCCATGATATGTGAACGCCTTCACAACTTCTGTAAGCGTGCAGAAGAAAATGACGTGCAGCTTGTGAAATTCTCGTGTTGAAAAAACTGCAAGAAAAAGAGTTAAAAGTGTAGTTTCAAGCTAGGAAACAGAATAAATTCTACAGCTTTTTCATTTCAATGAAATAGTAGTGTACATTGCTCTGCAAGTTTTATTTTTCCTACGTTTGACTGAATTATAAACATAAAGCTAATTTGAATGATTTTAAGAAAAATAGAAAATAATTTACTATATTGTTAATATGATGTTTTAATCAGGTGTAAGTTTTTTCATGTTTTAACATTGTGTACAATTTACGTTACTTTTTGCCATTTAAATGCGTTTTTATCTAATAACCTTCCATTAATCCGGTATTTCCACTGATCCAGCACTACCCTGGTCTGATATCTGCCGGATTAGTCAGAGTATACTGTACTTAAATGCTTAATAATTGAGCAGAGTAGTTAAAGAATATCTGACGCAGAAAGATAAAATTAAATTTAGCCAGCAACCCAGCAACAATTGCTTAAAATTACGTAAAAATAAAATTTGTAAACAATAATATTTAAAAGACTCCTTATAAATCTGCTGTAGAAAACCTTTTAACTTAAAACTTTTAAACGGCTTCCACGCTGGTAGTTGTAAAACGGAGTCTTTTGTTGGCGTGAACAAAGCGCTTTATGGAAGTAAGTAAGCTTCATTGTTGACTGTAAGAGTCTACGTTGAATTAAACCGTCAAAGTGGGACAAACACATCCTAGTGTGACAGTCCCAACGCTACTGTGCGGCACTAGAACTGAATTAGTAAAAATGGGTAATGGCAAAATCAATTACTAAGTTTGTAAAAAAAAAATCAGCGAGTCGAGAAGCGCGTACAACGACACTCTCTTCTTTTCGAGAAGGTTCCCGAATTGTCGTA
Organism: Magicicada septendecula; assembly: GCA_034769895.1. Lineage (NCBI taxonomy): Eukaryota > Metazoa > Arthropoda > Insecta > Hemiptera > Cicadidae > Magicicada > Magicicada septendecula. The sequence goes on from CM068373.1 coordinate 36,603,161, forward strand.
GCAATACGGTTAGGACTGCAGTATCGTTTTGAAACGATGCAGTTGAGGTGTGTCATTTTTTTTTTCAAGTTCCTAATAACCGAAAAGCAACTACACAGATGTGTGGAAAACCTTGCAAGTAATCAAAGGTAAAATAATAACAAAGGCAAAAATCTCCGTTGAATTGATTTTGAACTATAAATTCTGTTAAATTAAATTTTACTAAACGAAATTCTCTTTTCAAAATAAACACAAATATACGAATGATGTTAATAATAGTTTTTATGCGGTATTTAACCCAAAGGGTAAAATGAATCAAAGGGTGAGATAAAACTGGACTCGCATTCGCACTCGGAACAATCGTTTTAATATTTAACAATACGACCAAAAGGTTACTTTTGTGTGCCACTTCACGTGTTCGTGATTGCTTTGTATGTGTCTTGACATCCTAAACATTTAATTAAGAAGCGCCGGAATAAGATGGTTATATTTTACACCCTCTGTATTACATAGCCTTTGCTCTTAATGTTATCGCGTAATGTTACTTTATTGAGTACATTATATCTCATTTCCTTTTCCTCGATATTATGTACCGCTGTGTCTTTTCAGTAGCACAATAATGTAAGGCGCTAATCAATTTATAATAGATGTTTATTCAACTTTTATTGACGATTCCTGTCAAAAATACTTTTATTTAGTTTCAGTACACTCATAATGCAATTAATGGTTTTTTAATACAATTTGTTTCAATCTAAAAACCTCTAAAGTTTATTAAATCATTAGAGGTAGTTTTGTAATATGTATTAGAACTTAGATGTTATGTAATTAGCATTAACAAGACAAGGCTACTTAAGTCGTTTTAATCCTCCTCATTTAACTTATAGTAGAAGAACCGATTAAACTCTTTGATCTACTCTTTTTTTTTAACACAGATAAGCTTAATATGTGATTCTCAGTATTAAATATTGGTCCCATTTTGTAAAAATTTGTAAAAATTGTGGCTTGCATAGTGATTTTCTAATTGTACATTTCAATCGTTCTTTAAACAAATTACCTGTCAGTGAGATTGTTTTAAATAACAACTAATTTGGATATCAGTTATTAATTCCAGCAGCGAACACATTCAGTTTTAGTAAAATTTGTCCATATTTTGGTCCGATTTTATGACCTTTCACGTGTCAGTATTTGAAACAGTGCACCTGTGTAGCATTAATTATCAATGATTAGTAACCTGTGCGTATCGAATAAAATACGATTTTCGTTTGTTGTAAACCACCGTTTCCACATTTAGCTAAACCTCTTCAAAAACAAAAACCATTATCAGGACATACTGGACAAAAACCCAAACTGTAAGTAACGGTCGTAAACAGGGGACGATATGAAATATTTATACGTTCGCGAGCGAGCGCGTGTGATATCAATTTGTTTTGTATTACTGTCGCTTATTTGCAAACTTTCTTTCTTATTATACATACTAATTCATTGAAGTAAATTTTAATTTCACCTATTGGAACGTATCACACGATTGTATTCTTCCTCTATCATATTTGTAAACTAACAACTGACAGCGGTATACGTACACATATTAAAGAAACACTTAACTTTGAATTTCGTAATTAAACATAGTAAAAGTATTACAATAAGTTCCAAAATAATATAAGACAGTAATTTTAATACTAACTAACGACAACAGGAAATATAGTTTAACACTTTCTTAAAAGAGTACTCTTGGTTACACTTGTGGGCATAAGGCGTATGTAAAAATTTCCAAGCCATATGGGAATACGTTGACAGGATTTATGATAATTGGAAGCCACAACATTTTACCAGAAAGTTGCAGACAGGAATAGTTCTGTGTGGTGAACAATTTGCCTAACAACTTTTTGAAATTGTATGCTCTAGTTATATATATTTTAAAAGAAAACTTCATTAATTAGAAATAAATAGGCAAACTGCAAAGCGAAAAGTCGTTTAAAATAAAAATATACATTAAATAAAAATATAATGTGGAAGACTATTATTTTTTGGACATTTATATAGAATGGACGACAGTAGGTTAACAAAGCAGATCTTCAAATATCTGTGGGGGAAGAAGTCAACATCAAGTTGGATTAAAGAATTCCAAAAGGATTTAGAAAAAAATAATATACACGCAGGAGAAGCAATTTAAAGAGACGTTTTCGGGCAAAAGTGTTAAAAACGGAGGGAGTCCAGAGTAGAAGAGAGAAAAACGCAGGTTCAAATTGGACTGAAGAATAGAAATTAGTATTGTTACGACATCATAGAACAGTCTACGTGTTTATCAAACGTTCCAGAGGGATCCAGAATGTAATGCGGTAGTGTACGTGACTCTCGACGCATTCGCGAGACATTTATGGAAGCCGCCAGCCGCGCGGACTGTGTCCAGCCCGCAGTTAATTACGTCATACACACTGACGCATTTTGGAATATTTTGGTCTGTGAGCCTTGTATAAATACGAGTACTCAACGACGTTCAATTTTAGTTAGAGTCGCGATATATTAACGTGCGGCTGAGTTATTATCGGGCGATATTACTGTGTGCGTTCGAGTGGTTTTTAGTGAAGTGTTGCGTTTTATAATCGGGCGGTATAATTGTAATACATTTGTGTTTAATATTAGTTGACATTTTATTGCGTGTGAACAATTTTTATTTCATTTGTTGTAAGAGACTCTGTTGTTAATTACGAACTGTTTAACTGTGAAAATTTTAAGCTGGTGCTTAGTGACTTAATTGTTGTCTTGTAATTTGTGTTTCGCTGTACCTACGACGATCACTAGACCGCCGTAAGAGTATGTTGTCCTTAGACGGCCGAAACAAACAAAAATATATATAATTTGGTGCTATACTTAAAGTATATACAGTTAACAATTTACTCTGATGAATCTGAAGGTACATTAAGCTTAAAAAACACATTGTTTTAGTGTACAAACAAAACTATTGACGCGCATAAGACTCAAGCTGCAGAAACACGTTGACAAATTGTGTCACATAAAATATAAGTACACGTTGAATTACATGTTAAGCATAGCTACCTGAACGTTTTGTGGTTGCGCCGTGATGTTAATGAAAGCCACAATGCGGGCGACGGCGCAAAACTGGAGCAGAGGAAACGGAAGTGGAGACCAGACCAGATTGTAGGCTACAACAGACAGGACGTAACTGAATCGCATTACGCGGACACCTGGTGCTGTAATATACAGCAGTCCTTCCTCTCCGGCGCTTAATAGAATTTTGAAGAGAGAAATCTTGAAAGCGGCGAAGTAAATTGAAACAAGAAAAACAGTGAGGGTGATTTAATAAAAAAAAAAAAGGAAAAAGAAACATGTTTATCAAACAAGGGCGAATTTGTACATGTACAAGTATATAACTTTTTATAGTGTGTAGTGTTGGGTGTTTATTCTAATTTTGACTCAAATAAAAATTTGTCAAACATATTTTCTTTTATGTCAGAACACGTCTAGATTACCTAATTTCATGGACTAAATAAATAATCTTTAATGAAGATAGTTGTGTTAGTGGTTAACATCACAAATAGAATTATCACTGTTGCACACCACTATATAAAAATTATTCCGACAGGCTCAGCCTGGGAAGGGACATTGAATTATAGCTTGTTGTGTGTGAGCAAGGGGGGTGGGGTGGGGGGTGAATGGTTTGTTTTCAGGTTATTTTTTTCATTTCCGATCTGACGATGAGCTGTGAAGCTTGAAAGCGCTAATCGGAATAATTTTTATATAGTGGTGTGCAACAGTGATAATTCTGTTTGTAAATAAATAATCGTAGCAAATTTATACTGTAAAATTTCTCCAATTAGTTGTCTAATAATTCGGAATTTACAATAACTGAAATTACTCTAAGATTTCTTTATAATTTTATCACTATAAGAGATTTTATCACTATAATATTATTTCTATAAGAGATTATCACTAGTTTTGAAGGTAGTATAGAATTTTGTGTTTTAAATTACATCAGTGGCCTGCTATTTGGGAAGAACGGAAAATATTTGCAGAAACTTTAAAACCTGATTACTAAGACTACTTCACCGGGGTATGAGGCCGTGGTCGCAATTTGTTAACTCCAGACTTTTCAACCTTGCCACTGGAGGCCATCTTTAGTGTCTGAAGGACTGACACGGTGTCCGTCAGTAACACCACAGTACTGTGGCTAAGGCCACAGTCCACAGCCACGGTACTGTGGACACAGTGTCAGCAAAAATTTAATTCCTTCAGACAACGAACATGGACTGCAATGGGGAGGTTGAAACGTCTGGAGTTAACACGGCAACATAGTGTGTAGTGGGGGTGTTTAATCTAATTTTGATAAAGTTAAAAATTTGTCAAAGATATTTTAAAATATAATTAAATCAATACCCACTCGGAACACAAGTCGACTTGTGTTCCGAGTCGGTAGTGATTTAATTATATTTAGTTCAGTAACGGACACTCGTGGACAACGAAATCCAAGAAAGATATTTTCTTTAATGTCACATAAACACGTCTCGGGTACATAATTTCTTGGACGAAAAAAATAATCTTACAAAATTTATACAGTAAAATTTCTGTGATTAGGAGTTCCCATTGTCTGTTTCTTAGGTTTTTACGGCCGGCATCAAAATTATTAAAGTTATTCTTCTTCGGGCTTTAAGGCCGTGATCTTCTAAATTCTTCGTGCCGATAGGTGTTAATCGCTTGATCAGACTTTTTGGCCTCATCTCTGGAGGCTATTTTCAGTGTAAGGACTTCGATAAACTGATGTAGGTCAGTGAGGCCAAAACGTCTGACCAAGCGGTTATCACCTATCGGCATGAAGAACTTAGAAGATCACGGCCTTACAGACCGGATAGTAATTTCAATAATTAGGGCTTCCATAATCCGGAATATACAATAATTAGGACTACTCTAAACTATGAACAGTGAACTTCGTAGGCTTACACGGCCGGAGTCGATGTTGTTGAAACTCCTTCCCGGGCTGTTTCGGCCGTGGTGCTTTGCTTTCTGTAAAAACAGACGTTTCGGAAGTGCCATCAACTGCCATCATCAGTGTAAGGCTGACCGTAGTACACTGGTCACTAACGTATACCATCGCACGTTAGCGTACTCGATCATACACTGAAGATCGCAGTCGATGGCACTACCGAAACGTCTGTTTTTGGAGAAAACAATGGACCACAGCCAAACAGCCCGGGAAGGAGTTTCAACAACTTTGGTCAATGATTTTGAAGCTAGTATAGAAGTTTGTTTTAAATTCCGACAGTGACCTACTCTTTGGGAACTTTATTTGACAGTATCAAACCGCCCCGACTAAAATTAAACCAGTCGTTACTGACGAAACCTCTCTTTGTTCCCAAACCGATGATGGTCACCATACTGATTTATTATGATGTGGACTGGTTATTTGGTTCCTCTTCAGTTTTCTGGATTGAATTACAAAATTCAATTTAAATGTTCTGCAAATAAAAAAGAAGATGCTAAATTTATGCTAGAAATTATTTCTACCTCTCCTTCCGGTAATTTTATAGCAAATAAATACATTAAAGGGAAATCTCCATTAACATTTACGTAGTTTGAAAATCATTTTGTAATTATTTTAACAGAATAAAATGTACATTTTGTTTTGCTTTATTTCACCTGTATACCATACATTTCAACAACTTATTTTATAATTCAGAAATTTCCTTAGTTCTAGCTGGGTTTCGCCCCCATATAAACCTACTGTTACCTGTTTTACTGTAATTATTGTAACCAGTCGTGGGAGGTGTTATGGTTGGAAAGTTGAAGAACCACCTAAATTGGTCACACACGGCCTTGACTGAAGCAACACCTGCGACACGGGCCCCGGGGGGGGGGGGGAGACTGTTCTAGGCTGTTCGAACGGACTTTCGTTACACTAATTTATAATTCGAAAATTTCCTTAATTCTGCCTAAGCATTGCCCCTATGTAAACCTACTTTTCGATGTTTTACTGTAATTATTGTAACGAGTTGCGGCTGATGTTATGGTTGCAACATCAAACAACAACCAATTTACAAATACTAAATTAAGTAACACAATATGAAAAACTTACCCATTTAAAATTGTTATTAATTATAATGTGTGTTGCTTAGTTGCTATGCAACAAGATTCGTATTGTTACGACATCACAAAACAATCTACGTGTTTATCGAATGTTCCAGAGGGATCCGGAACGTAATGCGTGTGGCGTACGTGATTCTCAGCGCATTTGCTAGACTGTACCGGAATTCGCGCGGCCGCACGCACTGCGTCAAGGCCGCCATTAATTACGTCGTAGTGTAGTTGAAATAACGCGTAGCTGTGGAATGTTCTGGTCTGTGAACGGGGTATAAATACTAGGGGGGGAGCGGGTTTAGTTTCAGTTATTGTCGGGCGATTACAAGTTATTAACTGTGTGCGTTCAAGTGGTTATTGTGAAGTGTGGTGTTTTATAATCGTTCGGTATATTGTAATAAAATTGCATTTTAATATTAGTTAGCATTCTATTGAGTGAGAACAATTTTGTATTTGATTTGTTGTAAGAGACTGTGTTGTTAATTACGAACTGTTTAACTGTGAAAATTATAGCTGGTGATTAGTGACATAATTGGTGTCTTGTAGGCCTATTTTGTTTTCCACTGTACCATAAGACGACCAAGTAGACTGTAGTAACAGTATACAGTTGAACAGCGCCGCGTAGACTAATGGCGTACTGGCAAGCCCCAACTTTAAAAGTGTATGGCAGAGCTTTGTATACAAACATATGGGAGCAAGACACTCGCCACAATTTCTCAATGCTGTATATCTGAGATTAATTGTTGGTACATAATTTCCAATGTTATCAACGGCAGCTCTGTTACAAATCGTTAATTGCGTTGCTCTGTTTAAGCTATTTACACTGGAGTCTTATACAAATTGAAAGCCGTTACAGTTGCTTTTTACCGTTAACTAGTAACTAATGATAATTTGATGTATTTGTAATATAAACACACTTATTGTTCACTAATGGTACCTCTAATCTGTTGTATTGTATTTATTGTTCATAGCCTAAGGGTACCATACATACGATTTGCAATAAAATGTTTATTACTCACATTCTTAGAAACGATCGATTTCGGTCACAGACCATCGTCAAGTCACATACAGCACACTTGCGGTCACAATATCGTAAAACAGCCACTATTTACAAAAACGAATTCGTAGACACTGATTAATGAACGTGATACGTACGTCGTTGTCCGAAGTTTCCCGAGAATGTACTAATTACGTCGTTAACAATTACTAACTAGTAACTAGTAACTAGTTTTGCAATCTTCGTATGTTACCGTTGTTTTTAGGACCTAAGATTATGTTACAGTAACTTTTTATAACCGAGGTAAATAATATTAAATTTCATTTGTATTTTGCTTTATTAACATGTATATATATAATTTACTTAGAAACCTCTGATGATACTGATATTTTTCAGTGAAACGTGCGTCAGGTGTTAAAAAGAATATACGAATTATACTACTTGCAGAAGAAACAAATTGAAAACATCTCAAATTATATATATATTTAAGGCTTTTCCATGCTTTTAATATCGTATAAAACGTGTAAATACATGTTTACAAACACTTCTTCTTACTCATCGTCCTCTACCGGTCGGGTGTCGCGGTTTTTGAGAGAGCTGCGCAACTCGTCCTGTCCAGTGCCAAAACCCTGGCACGGGCCCAAACTGCTCCTCTGCCTTCTACACTCTTCTTAATGTTGTCTTCCCATTTTTATCTGAGCTGTCCTCTTTCTCTTCTACCTTCTGGTTTTGCTTCCTATGCTCGTCTCCTTTTTCTCGTTCATCCTACTGACGTGGCCAAACCAACCCCGTTGGGAGATTTTAATTTTATCATTTAAAGAGAATGTCTTCAAATACTTCCGGATGTTAACGTTTCTCGCCACATCTCTACGAGTTTTCTTCTCAATTCTCCTCAGGAATCTCATCTCCATTGGTTGCATTCTCTTTTTATGTCTGTCATTTAGAGTGCACAACTTGCAATTGTACGTCAATGTTGGAGCGCATACAGATTTGTATACTTTTACAAAGACTACGGGGAGGAAAACAAAACAGAAAAAACTAGGATAAACAGTCTTTTCCAAACAATAATTTAAACTGAAAAGTCTGGTGTTTGACAATTTAATATAATCTTTAGAACATATTATTGCAAAAACACTAACTGCCCGAGTGCCTGTGAATAAAAATAAATGCTTTATTTTGACTTCCGTAGTTATTTTTTGAAGGAGAATACCCATAGTAAAAATTTGATTGCAAGTATTAATCACATTCAAAAGAATACAAAACCATTAGTTGTCAAATATTGATTTAATGACTGTTCAAATACTATTTGCTCTCTTTGGTACAATTAGGTTTGTCTAGCAACTAAGCATTGAATGTAGACATAACTTGACTATATTGTATTCCACTACGAAGAAGTTCGCAAGCCTCCCTACCTCTTAAATATAAACAAAAAACTAACAAAGTACGTTGACACGCCCAATGTTTAAATGATCTCTTTCATTCCCCCATCCCCATGTTACATCTAACCACACCAACCATTCGCTACAATAACCCTAAAATGTTTGAACCACCAGTTGCCACTGATTTTAACTTTCCGTCCTTTCCTATTTATTGGCTTCGAGTAACATCTGCAATATCTATCTTGACTCTTAACTATAAAAGTGATTGTGTGCAATATACAAATATATCTTTAAATAATAACATAAGACTAACGCGTACGGCTGGATACAATACCTTTCTTTTGATTCTTTTAAGCTACTAGCTTACTAATACACAATTTTTTCATCTGTACAAAATTTACATTATACTCATAATCGTTATTGTATGTGTGTGTGTGTGTGTGTGTGTGTGTTCGTGCCGGTGTTCACTACCTTATTATAATTAAATTATATCACATTTTACATCAAATTTAAAATTTTATTTTGTATTAACTATATTAATAATAACGTCAATTCGCGTAAAACAATTCAGAATTGAAACTTAAATTTAAAAATATAATTTACTTACATTTAAAACTATTTCACTGGTTTCGTTATTATATTTCGAATTAATATTAGAACCCAATATTTCTTAAATATTTCACAAATTTAGCGGTAATTCATAATAATTCTACCAAATAGATTGTCTTGTAAAACAAATAAAATTATTGTATTGTTAAGACGATCCACGTATCGTCGTATGGTACAGTGGAAACAAACAAAAAGGAACCAAAGAAGACACTATTTAGCCTACAACCTATAATTAGTCAGAAATAACAATTTGTAATCAACAATGTACTCTCCTCATACAATAATTCAAGTTACAATTCTCCATACACAATAATATTGTCAATTATTAAAGTTCCACACTATTCTAACACAATAATCACTTTCCGCTACTCAGCAGCAACCACTTGATTTGCACTCCACAATCTAGTCAGGTGTAACAGACTAACTAAACCGGCCACCTTTGCTTATATAGGTCCCGCAGATGATCCAGAATCAATTTGCATTTTTTTTGGCGGCGTGTCAGCATTATTTGCGTAGTTACAAGTGCTCTCAAACAATCTAGAGGGTACTTGACTGCACGGCCTTGACACAGAGACTACACCTGCTCGGTTAGTCGAGAAACCTCTAGGACATTTACGTAACTGCACCTGCGACTTCTCGAGAGCGTCACGTAACTGCACCTGCGACGCCTCGAGAGCGTTACGTAATTTCGTAACATTATCATTGTTCATTCGTTTTGTGATAACGCAAATAATTTATCTAAAATGTATCCAGTTATGTAACACTGGATACTAGTTACGTAACTCTCTCGATTTTTCGACAGCGTCATTATACTCTTAAGTCTTACAGACTTGGATCTGCAAAACACTCTAGTTTTAGTGGTCCTGGTCGGAAATCGAAACGTCATCTCTTAATTTAGTAGCCAGGCGGCTGAACCCACTCGCCCACTAACTCCCTATAATATTGCTATGACGATTACGTAATTCTCTCGACTTTTCGAGAGCGTCATTCTACACATTTCACGGTCTGTACCGAGGCAGTGAACTAAAGTAGCGTCCAGACTGATCGAGCATTTGAAACAACGCAAATTATACCGGCACGCTGCTAAAAAAATTAAAAATTATTCTGGAACTCCTTCGGGGTATAGGCCTATATATAAGGGTCTACGGTTAGTTTATAAATTAGTTACACCTAGCGACATTGTACAGCGCGGATCAAGTGATTGTTGCGGATTAGTGGAAAGGGATTACTGTATTATAGTTACAGCGAAGCCCTAATAGTCGACATTATTATTGCGTGTGGACAAATTTAGCTTGAATTATTCTATTAGAGTGCATTGTTGATTTTAACTTGTTATTTGTGACTAATTACTAGTTACTTCAATGGTATCTGTATTTTTTCTTCACTGTACAGTACGAAGATCCGGGAGATCGTCGTAACAATATTTTAATGTAGGATACATTGGAATTTATTTTAAGAAAAAAATTATTGATTGCACAGATTTATAAGCTATTCAGGTCTAATTAACTCCATAAATCTTTAATGGCAATGTGAAACGTTACAAAAGTAAGTCTGCAAATATTAGCGTCTTTCAGAAGACGGGGTCGGGTAGTAAACGACTGATAGAAGGATACCGTAGGAAAAACTATATATTTTAATATTGTATTTGGTGTTCTGCCCTAAGGCAGGTATTCAAATGGTAAAAGCTCGCCAAGCTGTCCTATCGCATATCAGTCTATCCGTTTCTTCGTAGCATCCTCTAACTTTAATGATATCTATCAACTTTATTCTTCTACGCCATTTTCTTTTTTCTCCTTCTATGACACCCTCCATGGCAGTTGTAAGCAAGCAGTCTCTTCTTAAACAGAGATCTAACCAATTCCTTTTCTATTTTCTATTACCTTCATGATTCTTCTCTCTTACCCTATTCTTCTTAGAACTTCATCATTCCTTACTTTATCAACCCACCTCCATTGCTCGCCAAACGCACATCTCAAATGCTTCTAATCTTTTCTCATCCTCCTTCCTCAGTGTCCACGTCTCTGCACCATATAAAGCAACGCTCCACACATAACATTTGGCCAACATTTTTCTTAAATTCTTATTAACTTTGCCACACAGCAGTCTTTCCTTCCCATTAAATGCCTCTTTCGCTATAGCAATTCTTGCTCTAATTTCACGAGTGGATGACATATCTTCACTTATCAAGCTTTCAAGATATTTAAACAACTCCACCTGTTGTATTTTGTCTTGCCCTATCTTTATGTTTGCCTTTTTTCCGCGTCTGCTAATCACCATACACTTAGATTTTTCCTTATTAATCCTCAATCTATATTTCTGGCATACTAAATTCAAATCTCTTATCATTTCATTCATTGTCTCTTCCTTTTTCTGCTAAAACAGCCATGTCATTAGAAAACCTTATACATTCAGTTCTTCGATAAAACTATAAATATAATGTTGAATTTGATTTAAATCACATTTTATTTTTGAAGTAAAATTCTCATATAAACTCTCTTATAAAATCCTTAATTTAGTAGTGACCGTTGATCGATAAATTTTAACGATGGAAAGTTTATCGAGGATCGGTCAATAAGTGTAACACAATTTTTTTAATTATTTGCGTCGACGTTTCGACAATATTTATTGTCATCGTCAGGACCTGTGTACGGATACAAAAGAAAATATCAAACACAACAAGATCCATTAATTGAGTGAATGTGTTAATTATATTTTGACGACAAACTACGTCAACTCCCTCACACACACACACACACACACACACACACACACACACACACACACACACACACATCACCCAATTAATGGATCTGTTTTGTTTTTTATAGTTTCTCTTGTATACGTACTCAGGTCTTGATGATGATAAATATTGTCGAAACATCGACACGAATAATGTAAAATTTTTGTTATACCTTCTTGACCGATCCTCACTATACTTTCCATCAGTGAAATTCTTTTATTATAAAATGTTTACATTTTGTATAACAGAGAACATAAAAAAACATTGAAAAAGAAGAAGACCAGTATTTTTTTGACATTTATATAGAATGGACGACAATAGGTTAACAAAACAGATCTTCAAATAGTCTATCTGTGGGGAAAGAAGTCAGCATCAAGTTGGGTTAAAAAAGTCAAAAAGGATTTAGAAAAAATAATAAAAAACGCAGAAGAAGCAATTGAAATCTCGTTTGTCAGGCAAAAGTGTTAAAAATGGAAGGAGTCCAGGGTAGGAGAGAGAATAACGCAGGTTCAAAGTGGAGTGAAGACAGGAAGAAGAGACTTAGTGAAAAGACGAAAGAGTAATAGAGAAAAAGAAAAGTACAAGGAATAAAGAATTGAAATTAGCATGTGGTCCTCAGATGGCCGAAAAAAAAAACAAATAAAAAAAATGTTTACATTCGATAGCTAAACCATTTTCTATCGTAATTAAAATATTTCAAATAGCACGTATTACTTTATAATTTAATAACTTGGTGATGTAACTTGAAAATTTAATAAACTTGAAACAAATGTTTTCCATCTGTAAGTTAAGTACGTGTAAGAATGCGAAATGAAATTACGAAGTGCGCAAAGTAATTCTACATATGCATAATTAAACCTTACCTCTGACGGGTTAATCGTCCGCGGAACCGCAGCCAACGTGAAACTTTTCAACCGCTTCTCTACTCTTAGTCATAAAACGGCTCATCACAGAAGTGGTGTGCTTTGTTAGTACGAAACAAAGGGCTTTGTAGAGAGAGAGAGATAAGCTTTATTGTTCACTGTGAAACTCTTTGAAATGGCGGATACACACCAAGCCAGCAGTTCTGCCGCAAGGTAATTATATTTGAAACTGGAGTATATAACATGTAGGTAGTGACAGGCTTCGTTAGTAAGTTCCGATATAACGTTCACGGGTAGAGGTAATGAGCCAAATTTCAGGTTATGATTAAATTTCGTCCAGAAGGACAAAAAATAGTTTTACAATAATTTGACCTAGTTATGCAAAAAGGAACCATCCCATAAAACTTACATTTTGAATTTAGTGTTAACAATGTGTAGTAAAAGTCAAGTTACGTTTTGAAAAATAGAACCAATCGTCAAAGAAGTTAGTATAGCTATTAAATGTGTCTGAACTCAACCCTCAAGTCTTCTTTTGTATGTTTAGTATTCTGCAAAATGCATCCAGGTGGCATGGTTCCTTTTAGTAAAATGAAAGTTTGTGTTAGAACAGAACCATGAGGTTTGGTTCCTTTTTGCAAATCAGCTGTTTATTAAAATGTTAGTAGGTAAAATATTGTTGGTAGTTTGTATTTTTTACTCTTGTTAAAGTCTGTATAACAACTAAAATAAATTAAGAAAATATTTCAATTTAATGGAATAACAATAACAAGAACTATGAAGATGGTCGAGTTGTCTGAGAATCTACAGAATGATAATAGAGGTAATATAATACTAATTTTCTAACCTAAAGTTCTGTAATAGAAGTAAAAATATTACATATTAATAGTTTCAAATCTCTGATAGTGCTATACATGCTTATTATCTGTAATACCCTTTTAATGGATACTTTTGATGTAAAATGTTATAATTGATGGTGACGTGTAGTATAACACATTGTGTAGAAAAATACATTGTTCTTTAACATCATTGTCTTTATTAATTTAAGACTGTTAGCTACAGTCTAAAACTCAGTGGTACAATAATTTTAAGAACTTTAAGTTAACTTAAACAAATTTTGTATACAAAAATTGTTATACTTATCATTTTAGTACTGAAACTAATTAGTTGAAACTTTGTACAGAGGGTCTCTGACATTGAAACCAAAAGACGAGATGGTGTAATTTCGAAGGGGGGGAGGAAAATGGGTTGTTTGACAGGGAGTTGAAGGGACAAATAATGAACAGATTGCTTGCTAACACGTTATGCAAGACTATTGACATTGAACAAATTTAGTTGTTGCTTAGTATTAGAAGTAAACTCTAATTCGTTTATTTATTCAATATGGCAAAAGCGGAAACCTGTGTACAAAAGACACGCATTTGCACTACGTAACAGAAAATCGATTGTAACAATCTCTTGCGGATAACTTAAAAATTGTATTAAACGAAAATTACATATAACACTATTTTCATCATACAATTAACTTCAATTTCTTTAATTTTTTTATTTTTTGTTTTTTGTATTCTTTATATAGCCTAAAGGTACCATATGTATATATATATATATATATATATATATATATATATATATATATACACACCAATATATGGTACCTTTAGGCTCTATAAAGAATAAAAAAACAAAAAATAAAAAAATTGAATTATGGGTACCATTAATAAAAAAAAATAATTGTAAGTATAAAATACATCACATTATCATTAATTTCAATTTCTTTGTTTTTTAATTTCTTTGATAAACATTATTCTGATTATAAACAGTTAGTATTCTAAATGCCTTTTTTTTTCTATTATTGTTTTTGCTATTAATGTGTGTTGCTTTTGTTATTGTATTGTACAGTATATGTTTACATAGCGAATATATTATATTACCATATGCTTTTTGAAATGTTGCCAAGTATTGTCTAATATTTTGTGTACGTTTTATAAGCTATCTACTTTTCAATTTTTCCACACTCACACGCACGCTCTCTCTCTCTCTCTCTCTCTCTCTCTCTCTCTCTCTCTCTCTCTCTCTCTCTCTCTCTCTCTCTCTCTCTCTCTCTCTCTCTCTAACACACACACACACACACACACACACAATCACGAATACTACACACAACGTTATTGGAGTAAGTTTTTTTATAATTTCTTAAACATTTTCTACCTACAAAATGTCCTTGCTGGTAAAAAGTGTTATTAATTTTACAGAAAGACGTCATGCCGGAGTATATATAGTCTACTGTAACACTGTGTTCCCCTAATGGCTGTGACGTTTAACAACACCCAAATCCTGTTTCGACTTGCATCTTTTGAAATAGAGTTAATTAGAGAAATGTATAGGCCCATTAGCGAAGGTGGAGAGTCGAGAATAAGGTATAACAGAGAGCTGAGTTATATAGTGATATAGATTATGATCTATGATCTATGATCTATATTGTGCCGTCATTTAGGATAGCTAGTCAGAGATGGGCAGGACGTAAACCATGGGTACTGACACAGGGCGACCTGGTTCGACTTGCATCTTTTGAAAGGAAAATACTTAAGGAAATTGATGGGTCTATTAGCGAAGGTGGAGAATAGAGAATAAGGTACAACAGAGAGCTCTATGAGTTATATAGATCGCCTGATATTGTGACATCACAATAGTCTGAGATGGGCAGGACATGTACACAGAATGAATGAGGAGGTGTTTTTAAGACGATTATAAAATGCACACCAGAAGGAAAGAGGAGACGTGGAAGAATTATACTACGATGGATTGATCGAATCCTATAAGATGTGAAAGTACTTGGAGTGAAAAATTGTTGGACATTGGCTAAGGATAGCGAAGTCTGTAGGAAAATCCTGACGAAAGTGAGGTCCACTGTGGGCTGTGAAACTATTGATGATGATGATGAATCACAGAACGTTTAGTGAACACTTTTATTTCTGTTCTCTTTGTTTCTATTGACTATACCCCTAACGTCAGTGAATTGTACTTTTTGTTGAAAATTATCTTAGTGTAGAATGTAACGTTTAAGCACATTATTTAAATACTTATATTTAATGTATTAAAATATTACAAGCCGCATTAAACTCGTACAAACAATTTATAAAGGACAAATATTTTCATTTGATCATTTTCCACCACTTGTCCCTTACCACCAGCATCCGCTTACTGAACTTGTTCATAGTACTTTTACACAAGCACTCCTCTTCTTCGTGGGTTTTTTCCTCTTGCTACTGCCTGTATCTCGGTATTATGTTCCTTCAGGGTTTCATTCTTGTTCCATTCTTGTAATAAGCGTACTATGTTATTAGTTTTTGTTCTCTCATTCCCATAACAGCCTCCTCTAGTTTCATAACGTCTCCACCCCTTAACTTTTCATTCTGAGCTTCCTTATAGCTGTTACAAAATAATCCGTTTCTGTCAGTAATGACTTCTTTTAATCCGTACGTTGATCGTTGACTTTCCTGCTCTGGATTACATGATAGTAACAAAGAACGTACACTGTTTCTGTTCCTAGCTTAATCCTGATGTAAACAAACAGGCGTGGCATATCTGAAACGCTATTTGCTGCTTGAACTGGAGACGTGTTACTCTAACAGAAGCAGTACAGACAGGGTAGCTACATATAATGTTGATACTGTATAAACACATGTAATTTGTAAATTTGTTCTGACGAAAATAAAATTTGTGTGACAGTGTCAGTCTGGCAGTAAAATATTTTGTGACACCAGTTAATGACTTTCTTTTATTGACCGTTTAAATATCGCAACAAACAAAAACGTAAAGAAAGTTTATTTAAAACGAAAATAGAAGCTATGATAATTACCAGTGGAGGCGATCTTCATTGTAACGACTTCACGGACTGAGAAAGTGTACATCAGTACAACCACAGTACTGTGGCTAAGGCTGACAATACCTTGTCAATGCGTTAAGTCATTGCACTGAAGATGACAACGGAGGTGAGACCGAAATGTCTGTTCGAGTTAACGTTTTTCGACACAAAGGAAATGGAAGATCACGGCCTTACAGCCAGGACAGTAGTTTTAACAATGATTATAGAACGTATGTGTTGCCAGTCTTTGGGATATATATATATATATATATATATATATATAATCTTCCTATCTAAAAACAAAGGTATTGATAATGGGGGAGAAAATAATAAATATAGAGATTGGAGGAGTGAAGATAGAACAAGTCAAACAATTCAAATATCTAGGTGTTATAATAGACAGTAATGGGAAACAAGGAGCCGCATTAAATGAAAGAATTGAAAAGGCAATAAAAGTATACTATGCATTAAACAATAGATTTATAAATAAGAAGGAGATATAAAGAAAAACGAAAATGAGTGTGTATAAAACAGTATATAGACCGGTTTTAACATACGGCTGTGAGACGTGGGTGCTATCCAAAAGCCAAGAAAGTAAAATCCAGGCGGCAGAAATGAAATATCTTAGGAGAGTAGTAGGAGTAACAAGGAAGAACAGAGTTAGGAATACACAAATAAGAGAGGATCTGGAAGTGATATTGATTCTGGATTTTATTGAACAGAGACAACTATGCTGTTGGGGGACACATGCAGAGAATGGATAGTGATAGAATGGTAAAACTGGTTTGGGAGGGAAAAGCAGGGGGGAGAAAGAAGAGAGGAAGACCGCGACTGACTTGGGATGGAATGATGGGAAACATTTTGAGAGAAAGAGGCTTGGGCTGGAGGGAAGCGAAGACATTGTCAATGGATAGAGTAAGATGGAAAAAATTTGTATATAGTGTGTAGTTGATGTATGTATCATATATTGATGTAACCTGACAGCAATATGGTATAAGGGTATTTTGATAATAAATAAATAAAATATTCCTATGTATCCTATGTTCAATTCATCGACACGTTAGGACGAGGAGTGTAGTCGGTTGGTTAGACGACCGTTCTTACCAACCGTCTACGCCGACAAGTCAAGTGTTTTAATATAAGCATAAGCATATAATACATGGTTGGCTTGAGCCGTGAAGCCCTTCAATGTTATGTGAAATTCTAGTCATTCTGTGTGACATACAAAAAATGATTCAAATTCTACAAATGTATGTACTTATTCTGTTGCAGGTAGGACATAGAAATAAACAAGGGGTCACCAAATTGTTGATACCTCAGTGCTGATATTCTCCTGCAGGATGAAAACAGTTTCAGTCTCAATTTAAATACAAACGGTTACTAAACGTATTACCTAATTGGTTACCTTCTTGGAAAATTGTTAACCAGCCGAATTAAATGGTAAGCTTTACGTACAGATATTGCATTATTGTTTTAGTCAATAGCCGGTCAGACAACAACTAACAGATTATTTAACACCTCCACCTCAGTATTGATGTTTCTTAATATAATAAGCATTTACCGTAAGACATAGAGTGATAAGCTAGCTTTAAAATAAATTGCTACATGAGATAGTATATACAATTTTTTTATACCAACGTAATCATCATGAATGTTGCATTGTTGTTGTTGTATATCTCGAAGAATAAATAACATGAATAGACTTAGGCTGGGATCTGGAAAGAATAATACACCATGAAATAACATGTTGACTAAATTATTTCTACTTTCCATTATTTATAGTAAATTAATTCCTGAATTTTATTGTCCATGACGTGTCCGTTGGTTAGCTAATTATAAATATATCACTACTGGCTCGGAACACTAATTTTTTTAGAACAAGGATGTAGTTTCTAACAGAGATACATTGCAAACACGGAGGCACTACACTCCACTACCGAATTCATCTTTGCAAACCACCTCATTGAAGCAAACCACTCGTACACACACATAAAACTCCAAGATGGAAATTCTACACATACACAAAAAAGGCCGAAAAATAGACACCCTTGAAGGACTAGAGTACATAAAAAAGTATATAAAACTCTTTTTATGTACAATAAAAAACATACTTACAAGAAAACTACCATATTTGCAAAGACCACAAATGAAACAAATCTAGTAAATAGGACAAAAAGAATGTTTAAATATTACTTTATTTCACTGTAGGGAAAGTAAAATTTTAGTAGCGTTGCAAAGGTCAACAGCTTGTATTACAAGCTTAGTATATTGTAATAAAGGAACAGTATTATTAATAAACCGACTTCATTTCAGTAACATATATCACGACTACTTACTGTATGCGACACCTATACCTTGCAGCACATATATTGTTATGACGCTCTCACTGATCCGTCATATGGTATAGTGGAAAACAAAATACAAGGCACCAATTAAGTCAATAATAGCCAGCTTTAATTATCACAATTAACAGTTTGTAATCAACAAGTTATTCAACAAGATTATACTCGTACAATAATTCAAATTAAATTTGTCCACACGGAATAATAATGTCAACTAACAGAGTCCTGAACAATTATAACACAGTAACACTTCGCCACAATACTTCGAAACTTAATTGAATAAATCGTAATTTAAACGCACTGAGTAATCGCCCGAAGTAAGCTGAACTGTCCTTCACCGTATGCTTATATTTATACCCTGCTGAAATGCCAGAATAATCGGTCAGTTTTTGGATGACGTATCAAGCAAACTGCTATCACAAGCGTTCTACAATCTACTAGAAACCGTGCAAACTGTCTGGCCTTGAAACAGTGTGCCGACCGGTACGGTCTGGAATAGCCTCGATTTTTGACGCATGATAAACCTCACGTAACACTATTTGTCACCCTGGCGCGACATTCTGAGTTGTCTGTACATAATAAACTATTGAAAACAGGATTATCACTGTTTGCACACCACTATAGAAAAATTAATCCGATTAGCGCTTTCAAGTTTCACAATTCATCGTCAGATCGAAAATAACCTATAGTAGCGTGCATCAGTGATAATTCTGTTTGTGATTATAACCACTAACACAACTTTCTTAATTAAATGAACTATTGGTATATAAACAATTCCTTAAACCTCTTTGGACATTTGGTGTACAACTCTGGGGATGCACAAAGAAAAGTAATAGACAACTTATCCAGATATTTCAAAGTAAAGTACTGAGGTATATTGTTAATGCGCCATGTTACATGTTACGAAATGAGGACATCCACAGGCATCTGAAGACTGCTTCAGTCGAAGATAAAGTTCAGCGATTCGCCAAGAAGCATGAGAAACGTCTGCACAAACACCAGACATCGAGATGCTGTAACGTCTCCACAATACTGAACTTGTCCGAAGGCTAAATAGAATGAAGCCACTTAATTTAGTGTAGTGTGTGAAGTGACAGGCATCACAAGAAGAAGGTGATTAGTTTCTAAAACAATGCGCCATAGGACCATAATATTGCAAATTGTTATGAGATGTAAATTGATAGATGGGCTTAACACAGTCTCAATAAAAAAAGTTAAGTGTCACTACTTTCATTTCAAAGTAGCAGCAATATGCACACACACACACACACACACACACACACACACACACACACACACACACACACACACACACACACACACACACACACACACACACACACACACACACACACACACACACACACACACATTACAGCTGGGATCTGCTGGGATAGCCGTGATACTTGTAGAACGTTCCGTATTACGTAACACTATATACAAACGTATCGTTCCTGTGTGTGCGTGTGTACGTAACTTTGCGTTCGTTAAATGTAATTCCATTGAAACAATTGAAATTTTACAAATTAAATATTATTAAAAATTAATTTTCCAAAAGGTTGACTTGGAAGGAAAGTATTGTTTCTTTACACGTGGTAAACTGTCTCGCTCCCTACATGTAATTACAGTCTACGAGAATTGGCACAGACTAGGGTTGCACCTTACACATCCAATTCTTACGTGTCGTTCGCCAGCAATCATTAACACCCTTAGTTAGATGCGTTAACCTGATAAACAATGGCGACAGTTACTGCACGTAAATAAGATCACAATGCGGCCGCTCGAGACACCACACTTAATTGCAACGCACAATTGTCGTCAACACCAATGCAATTAACTTTTTACCTTCAGACATTCTTTGTTTACCAGCTGGCTGTTGTATCTCATTTCTAGTGCAGTTCATAAATCTGTCACTTAAGGTTTTTATGACTTACGTCGCTTATCGTAGTTCATTGTCATTTCAGTTCTCAGCATATTTAATATAAAATAAAATAAAATCTTGTGAAAAACTAAAAATATTGGAAAGACGAAGTATTAGAAAAATATTAGGCCTACGAAAAACTTTAGAAAGTTGGAAATTAAGAAGTAATGATTTATTTTTTGGACATTTATATAGAATGGACGACAATAGGTTAACAAAGGAGATCTTCAGATATCTGTGGGGGAAGAAGTCAGCATCAAGTTGGTTAAAGAAATCCACAAGGATTTATAAAAAAATTATATACACGCAGAAGAAGCAATTGTAAGACAAGTTTTTCGGGAAAAAGTGTAAAGAATGGAAGGAGTCCAGGGTAGGAGAGAGAAAAACGCAGGTTCAAAGTGGATTGAAGACAGGAAGTAGAGACACAGTGAAAAGATGAAAGAATATTGGAGAAAAAGGAAAGCACAGAGAATAAAGGATTGAAATTGGCTTGTGGTCCTTAGATGGCTGATACAAAAAAAAATCTTATGAAAACCTTTTCCATTTTTATTAAATTATTAAGAACATAATAATAAATTCAACAACTATGTAACTTTTATTTCTTCTTTACTGGTACAAAAATTTTGGTCAGTGAAATTACATTAATGAGAACAATTAATGCTTCATTCACTCCATGAAGCAAAATTACACTCGTTTTTCTCGATTTTTTTCTGTAGCAGGCGTTTTCCTGAATTACGTACACTGCTGTCTAATTACGGTAAGGGGAGAAACTCCTCGTTTTCCGTCTGCAGATTGGAGTAATTAGGAGGAGGTTACTGTACTGACTGAACAGAAAGAAACGGACTCGAGGAAATTACGTGTCATTAGTTAGAGTGAACAACTGTAGAGTAGCTAGTTACAGTCGTAAAATATTGGTGAACTGGATTGGATAAGGGAGTATAATGGAATCGCTTTATAAGCATTCTAAATATGATTTTGTTTTCATTCAATTTATGACTACATGCAATACATTGTTTTTAACATCAGTGTTTTGTACTAATTTAGAGTAAAAAAAACACAATATTTTTGATTATGTTCGTTATTCTTTTTTATCCTCTACATTCAGTGCTATCTAATACAATACTGATGCGACTTCCTTCTTAATTGGATGGGAATAAAACATCGTTAGAGGCAAAAAAATACGTTACTTATGTGCTTGGCTTTTCCCGCTACCGGTCGATTTGTAAATTTACTCCAATAAAAGTGGCAAACCAGGTATGCCTACAAAACGCGTATCTTAATTTTATTAATATAATTGCACATTGGTCCATTTTCACATATTTTTGTATATACGAGAAGGATTTGAAATGGTTCCGGCCTAACATGGAAGTGAGGCAGACAGATTAGTACAATTGGAGTATGTGATAAAGTGATTCTTGTGTGTACTTCAGTTGCAATTTAAACACCGTGGTGTAAATACTCTTTCTATTGTTGCATCTTGTGCTTGCTTCACGCGCAAATGTTGGCCCATTTTGAAAGTGTTTCCTTTCGTTTTTTGGTGATTGTCGATGAAACGTGGTTCCACCACTACGATTCAGAAACTGAAGAGCAGTCAATGCAGTGGCGACACACGGGTTCACCAAGGCACAAGAAATTTCGACAGCAGAAATCCGCTGCCAAAGTGATGGCGGTTGTTTGGAATCATCAACATCGATTATGTTCAGCAAGGCTCCACAGCGAATGCCAACTACTACTGCGATGTTCTGGATAAATTAAATCCAGCCATCCTAATTAGACGGCGGGAACAGTTGTTTTAAGTCATCATGTTTCTTCAGGACAAAGGTCCATGCCTCAAGGTGCTGATCGAAATGCAGAAATTGAACCAAATAAGCTATGGAGTCATTGACCGTCATTCTTATTTTCCGGACCCAGCTCCGTCAGACTTTTATCTGTTTCCGAAATAGAAAATTGACTTGAAAGGAACACATTTTGCAAACAATTATGCTGTCATCGATGCTATTAAGACTTGGCTTCAGGATAAAGACAAATAATCATTTTTTTCCAAGGGTTACAGTTGTTGTAGGACCGTTTTCAGAAGTGTATTGAACTGTGTCTCTAAACGGGAATACATTGAATAAAATGGTATCGCTATTGGTCTGTCTGCCTTCTTTCCATGTTAGGTGGGTAACTTTTCAAACCCCATCGTACTATACATATGGTTAATGGTACACAATCACAAAATTGTATATATTTAATGTAACAACTGAGAAGGGAACATTAAACATCTAAGAAACCACCGGATATTAATACTGTTACGAGAAGCGTAGGTTCTGTTACGAGGTGAGCAGAACAAACAAGTTGACAGAATATCTGAAAGAGAAAAATCTGTGAAAACAAATATTTCAAGGTTAGACAAAAGAAATAGTTGAGAATAAAATACCATAAATAAATCCTGAAGAAGATTCAAAATATCAGATAAATCTAACTGTAGTAGGGCCAGTTTACGCAAAGGGCCCAACATTTGATGGAAGCAATCATTGGGCAATTTATATTCGCCAATTTGAAGCTGCCGCTCGCTTAAATAAATGGACGGAAGCAGAGAAAGGACTTTCACTAATTCTTGCTTTAAAAGGGCCTGCCGCAGAACTAATACAGAGAGTGCCATCTGACAGTCAGAACGTCTATGTCGAATTAACAAAAGCTCTGGAATTACGGTACGGTGACCAGCATTTGCGCGAATGTTGTACCGTGTTCAGCTTAAAGCGAGGCGACAGCGTTCAGGGGAGAGCCTTGAAAAGTTTGAAGCGGATGTCGACCGACTGACGAGATTGGCTTATCCCGAAGAATCGGAGGACTTCGTGGATTTCTCCCATAATTGACGGTATCAGAGATAGTCAATTACAATAAGTGTTAAGAGCCTTGAAGAGTTTGAAGCGGATGTCGACCGACTGACGAGATTGGCTTATCCCGAAGAATCGGAGGACTTCCAGAAGTGGATTTCTCCCATAATTGACGGTATCAGAGACAGTCAATTACAATAAGTGTTAAGAATGCCACGGAATGATAATAAATCAGACGCTCTTGTATATGCTCTCCGTTTTGAAGCTGCCAAGTCGGCGACCTATATTAATCAAAGTATGTCATCACGTTGTAGCCAAACGGATCCAATATCACAGTATCGTTATAACGGTCAGAATAAAGAGACAATTCAAGAACAACAGTTTAAGAAGTCAGCAGCGCCAAACCATCTTTCGAACCAAAGAATAAAGACAGATGACCGAAACGTTACAACTGAGGGAAACGTGGTCATCTACAGGTAGACTGTTGGGAGAAGAAAATACCGAGAGAAGGGAGTGATTGCACCAATTGGAGAAGTGAAGTCCCAGAACAGCACACAGTTTCCACGCTACATACGACTAGTAGAAACCTGATAGTTACTGGATTTGCGGAAGGTAAACAAACATCATTAACAGTGACACGGGCGCTACAGTGTCTATTGTGCGCCCTGACTTATTCAGCAACCGACGGCCTCAAATTAGCTCTTGTACAATACATACTGTGACTGGAAGCCCCGTCAATGTATTAGGAAAGATAGACGTACGTGTACGCCTGGGTCTTCTCGAGTTTAGCCACCAAATGCTTGTTGCAGACATTTTTGATGAAGTGATTCTTGCCCGGACATTATGAATGCCTACGGATTCGTTATGGACTTAAGAGAGAAAGTCGTGAAGGTTGGCCAAGAGAAGATAAAGCTTTGCATAGCTAAAATGTCAGGGTCTGCCATCCATTCAATCAAGCAAGTGTCATTCGCCGAAGGAGAAGTCAACAAGTCTGGTCAAGGGAAACCTTTCCGGTTGCAGATGGAAATGGAAGAACTATAAGAGGAAGTACAAATAAGTGTAACGGCAAAAGAAGTTACTGAAAAGCCAACTATGGATGTCCAGGATAACCCCTTGTTTTTTCCTGAGTTAATAGAAGCGCCCGGGGAAAATTTGCTGAAGACGAAGTTACGCAAGAGGTTGTTGACGAGACTCAAACAGACTTCGATCAACCAGTGGTGTTTAGGTCATCAATACATGACCCAACGGGAGTGATTCCAGCAAACTAGCGGTTGAGCGGAAGACTTGTATTCCTGGGAACTTGATGTTCGGATCACACGAGACTGAATTTGAAGAACGGGAAAATTATCCTGCGCAAGGACGTCCACCTAGATCGTTTGGTCGAGTATTACTTCGGAGACCAACAGGCTTAATGAGGGGGCAGTGTTACGGCATCACAGAACAATCTACGTGTTTGTCGAATGTGCCAGAAGAAACTCGATGTAAGAGACCGAATTCGAAGGACGGGAGAATTATCACAAGGACGTCCACCTAGATCGCCTGGCCCAGTATTACTTCGGAGACGGTTTGCCAGTTCGGGACGAACAGGCTTAAGGAGGGGGATGTTACGAGAAGCGTACTGAACAATCCAGAACATTCTCCACTCCCCCCATCCTGTGTGGCTTGTGTTGCGTCATTCACGTAGGTGGTTCTAGTGAGTTCCAGGAACAATTGAGATACGCATTAACCAGCTGGTGTGCAGTAAAGAGGCAAACCTGTACTGTACCACTGCTGGGCCTATATAAACCCATAGCAGCCGGGTTGTCAGTTCAGTTACGTGAGCGATTTTCGCTAGTGCGGATTGAGTGTTTGTCGATGTGAAGTAGTAGTGTGTTAATAATTGTGTGAAACTATATTAATAGACATTGTTATTGCGTGTGGACAAATCTAGCTGGGAATATTGTACGAGTTAATTAAAAACTGTTTAACTGTGAAAATCAAAGCTGGTGATTAGTGATTTAATTGCTGTCTTGTATTTTATTTTCCACTGTACCTATGACGACCAAGTAGACCGTCGTAACAATACAGTGTTTATGTAAACAATAAAACTGGAAATAAACATTGACATTCTATAAAGTTGAAGTCAAATTTAAAGTTAGTCGCTTTGGTTTGTAAAGAACAATAATATTTTAAGAATCCTAGCTTACATAGAAGGCAAAACGTTTAATACAACACGAAATTTAATTTTACGTTTTGCATAACTTAGTAACACTAATCGTGATATTTTACTAATTTTACTGAAACCCAAAAATATAATAGGAAGACTTCGTCACTTTGAGATTTACAGTACTAGTTCAGCCTATTTGAGATGAATGTGGAAGCTGAGTAAAATAACCGTACCCATGCATATTGAAGCGTCCTATTACGGGCTATTCGTTTATAGAACGGTGAGAGTGGAAACTGAAACTTTTCAACCGCGTCGACGTCGGTCATAAAACGGCTCATCACAAAAGCGTTCCTTGTTACCCCCCCCCCCCACCCTCAAAGACTCTGTGAAAACAAGCGTCATTATTATTTGGTGTTCTGCCCTAAGGCAGGTCTTCAAATGGTACAAGCTCTCCAAGCTGTACTATCGCATATCTTTCCTTTCGTTTCTACGTAACACCCTCTTATTTTAATGTTACTTATTAACTTCATTCTTCGACGCCGTCTTCTTTTTTCTCCTTCTATGACACCCTCCATGGCAGTTGTAAGCAAGCAGTCTCTTCTTAAACAATGATCTAACCAAATTCTTTTCTTATCTTCTATTACCTTTACAATTTTTCGCTCTTCACCTATTCTTCTTAAAACTTCATCATACCTTACTTTATCAACCCCACGTCACTTTTTCCATTGCTCGCCAAACCCACATCTCAAATGCTTCTAATCTTTTCTCATCCTCCTTCCTCAGTGTCCACGTCTCTGCACCATATAAAGCAACGCTCCACACATAACATTTGGCCAACCTTTTCTTAAATTTTTATTAATTTTGCCACACAACAGTCTTTTTTTTCCATTAAATGCCTACTTCGCTATAGCAATTCTTGCTCTAATTTCACGAGTTTAGGACATATCTTCACTTCTCAAGCTTCCAAGATATTTTATCAATTCAAACTGTTGTATTTTCCCTTGTCTTATCTTTATGTTTGCCCTATTTCCTCCTCTGCTAATCACCATACACTTAGTTTTTTCCTTATTAATCCTCATTCCATATTCCTCACATACTAAATTAAAATCTCTTTATTGTCTGTACCAAAGCTTCATTATTGTCTGTAAAAATCTTTGCTAGTTAAAGCATAGAGAAGGGACAAAACCACGCCATCACACATATATTCCCGGGACGGTATTTAAATTTAAAATTATTAATGAAAGGGGAGGTGTTGAAAGCACTGACTTGAATTAGTTTTCAAAAAGTATATTAAATGCGAGGTACTTAATTATTTAATTCTACGATTATAATTTACGTTATTTAATTCTACGAGACACAATTTCGAAACACAAGTAAATATACACAGTATGTGTATATAGGCGTATACGTGAGTGCGCGCGGGCATGTGTACGCAAAACGACCTTAACCCTGTAAACGTTTAAAAGCTCCAAAAGTTCAATGCGTGTAGTGAATAACAGTACTGCTTCGACAAAAATGTAACGGTCTCGAAACCTCGGCAGGTAAGTAAGAGTTGTAAACGTTTCTCGGCAGGCGCAGTGTCTCCGTCAAAGTCGTACACTCAAGTAGCTTCAAGATTGTTCGAGCACTCATTATGGAAATTTATTCTGGAACTTCTACGGGCTATATATATAAGGCAAGAGCGGCCGGGTTAGAAGTTAGTTACACCTGGCGAGGTTCTAGAGTGCAGATCAAGTGATTGCTGGGGATTAGAGCAAAGTAATTGTTGTGTTATAATTTGTGCGGAACTCTACTAGACATTATTATTCCGTGTGGACAAATTTAACTTGAATTATTGTACGAGAGTACTTTCTTGATTAAAAATTTGTTATTTGTGACTAATTAAAGCTGGCAATTAGCGACTTCTTTGTTTCCACTGTAATACACGACGGTCCATTGTAACGGTCGTATACTTTCATTTCCAAATACAAACAAACAAGAATCAAGTTGGGAAATTTATTTGTTGTTATTATCATTACTACTTTTACTATTGTTATTGTTATTACTATTATGTTTATTATGTTACTTTATGTAGATTTTTGTTTCTACTGTTAACTGTTAATGTAAAGTAAACAGTGGTCCTTGAAACCCGAGTTTGTCCAGAAAATAACCTGCCAAAACGTTAATGTGTCCCAGATTTAATCTCGTTATCAGTTTTAAACTGACTTTTTTGATTACAGGTGTGAAAGTGCTTAGACAGTAAGACAGCTTAATTCACCATGGGCAAACTCTTAATTTATTGTAAAGCCTGAGTAACGATTCCACAGCTTCTGTTTCAGTCCTTGCAGGCGATTTACATAACAAAGCGTTTTCTGTAACAGGGCCTTTCCTAAGCGATTCCCCCCCCCTTCATAATCATGGACCCAGCCACTATAAAGAGTGGATTTTCCAGCAGTTGCCTAGTTTACCGCCCCTCCTGGGGTAGTCAACTGATTTGTGAATTGGTGACAATAATATATATACAAACTTGAATTGAGGAATAATCCCTTAGCACTCAGGAACGCAATACATTTGGGTTGGAGAAGTCGCTAATTAGCCAAGGGAGGCTGATAGAACTAGAAACAGACACCTGGTGTAAGACGGTGGACATAATACCAGAGAAAAGAAACAAAACTGCTATATTTGGATCAACCCAGGCCTAGTTCATACCAACCCGTTCATAAGGAACGGGAATGACAGCCTTCCTAAAGGCCATTTCACACCCCACGTCCATCCATCTCTCGGATGGAATGGATGAATGTTCGAAAACGATGCTGGGTTGTCAAATGAGACAGTTGACACCGACATCCATTCATCCAACGGACGTCCAGGAAGTCCAGTGGACGGATGATTTGAAATCGCTCTTTGCGAATGTCCATGTGGACGTTTTGTTCTGCCCACGGCAAATTCAACAGGTCCAGGACAGCTAAAATATACTGACGGCTGTGGCGGCTGTCACAATAAAACATCCGTGCATTCGTTGGGTGGAAATTCTCGGTGTGAAACGGTATTGGTGGACCTCCAGAACATCTAATCCGTCCACAACATGGATGGACATGCGGTGTGAGATGACCATAAAGAGGCGCCCGATGGGAGTCCATCCAGCCCCACTCTGAAGTCAACTGATAAGAGGCTAACGGAGCTGGTGAAACCAAAGAAGGTTATCCCACACGGACCTAACTTTTATAAACTAAGACACTCGTTCACAGAGTTCTCCAATTTTAATTGTCCAACACATACGTTACTATTTAAACAGTAAATATCATCTAATGTTTATAGTAACGTATATAACCTAACGTATAGTATTTAACGTAACGTATAGTGTTTATAGTAACCTAATGTAAAATAATAACTAATTTGATGTGTTTGCGCAAAGTTTGTACCAAAAATGCTCACAGCTAACCAAAAAAGATGCCCGGATGTCAATCGCTCAAGACCTGTTTGAATGTGCTAAAAACGATGAGAACGTCACCAAAACAATTGCAAAGTGTTATGAATCATTGGCTTATAGATACGATCTAGAAACTAAGGCCCAATCTCCAGTGTAGAAGACGGCAAATACTCCAATAGCAAAAGAGGCAAAACAGAGCCGAAGCAAAGTCAAGACTATACACACAGTTTTCTTTGGTCACAAGTGGATTGTTCACCACGAATTTGCTCCAGCAGGCCAAACAGTAAGCCAGGATTACTACATTTCTGTGTTGAGGTGGATGAAGGATGCAATTCAATAAACGCAATCTAATTTACACTGTCTCAATAGGCAATAAAAATCACCAAACACAAATGTCCGCACACAATAACGATTTTTAATTAACAAAGTTGTGTTAGCGGTTATAATCACAAACAGAATTATCACTGTTGCACACCGATATAGAAAAATTATTCCGATCACCGCTTTCAGACTTCACAGCTCATCGTCAGATCGGAAATAACAATAATAGGACAAACAACTTCTTAATACCCCCACTTGTACACGTTTTCGTAAACAAGCTGTAAGTTAAATTCTGTTTGTTGAAACGTCCCCTTTTATTTGTGAGGGGCGTTACTTAATTTTTAAAACTAGACACTTGTCCTAGATGGAAGAACAAAAAAAAAAAAAATGCACTGAGCCCAGAGTGACAGGACTTGCAATAAAACACTTATGTAACAGTAACAACATTTTTATTAGTGTTTCATTTTATCATCATAACATTTCTAATACAGTGTGCACACAATTGAATTCTTATATCCTTCGTAACATGTTCTTAATTTTCATTCCATCGACACCTACCTTTCAAGTTGTACTAATAAACAATTAGCAGTAATATTAACAAATAAAATCACACAAACAGTATCACAAGTAGATCCCTTTTACACAGTTAATCACGTAATTCACAAATATGTCTCCATAGGACACGTTACAACAAACTTTTAATCATTAGAAGTATGAATTTACTGTTTATAAATGTGTATTTCATTTCATGCGTGAAAACCGGTGGAGTTCTGTGTTTGTGGTTT
Organism: Magicicada septendecula; assembly: GCA_034769895.1. NCBI lineage: Eukaryota > Metazoa > Arthropoda > Insecta > Hemiptera > Cicadidae > Magicicada > Magicicada septendecula. The sequence continues at coordinate 36,633,417 of CM068373.1, forward strand.
AATACAAGGAATTCTCCCACCTGTACTTAGAAGAATACATGCTATGTAAAACTTGAGATGACGATGACTGTGGTGATGTAACTAGTAAGCTCGAACTCCGGGTCGTTTACTTCTTCTGGGCAGCTGTTCCGCTTGGTGTTGGTGGGATCTCTGTAGGTCTGACGGCGTTGGGGAGCTCGTTGCTGTGCTCTGCAGATGAAGACCGATGGGATGTCCCCATCCTTGTAACCCCTTTCCTCCCGACTATGCGGGAACCCTGAAGCACTTTAGGCAATTACGAACTCATTTAAAGATGGACCACAAATGTACCAAGACGTGAGACCAAACGTCCCGTCGGAGTGCAAAAAATGAAATGAGAGAGAGCGGCGTTTTCTGCCTGCCGAGAACGAGTACAGAAAAGCTTGTTAAGAATTGTGAGTGGTTAAAAAAACAGCTGATTCATAGTAGCCGGCTTAATTACCTTGCCCTGCGCTGTCGCGGCATATCGGTCAAGGCCGCTCTTGTCAACCAACAGCACACAGACCGCGAGCTGAGGCGGCACGAAATCCGGCCGGAGAATTCAAATTTAAAATTTGCCCGGGCACATTGTTAATAACGATTTTAGTCTTGACTACTATCAAATAACAGGCATCGATTTTTAACTAACAACTGTTTGAATCTCTGTCCTTTCGCTTTTATTCGCAGTTTATATGTCATGACTCACAACTAGCCGCCCGCTTCCGACACTGCGTTTTTATACTCAGCTTGTGTGATAGTACATAACAACATTAACCTGGATGCCAGTATAATAATCGATCAGGTTTGAAGGCGGACCTACTACGGTATAGAAGGTGTGAGAGTGTTGCCGTCTTCATCACGAAAGCTACGCATGCTTCCGATATCCTGAGCATAACAACAGGAAACAAGAATGATCCACTGGATTGAACAGAAACTTTTCTCCTCAATGCAATTTTTAATCTTCGTCTTCTACGGCGTCACAGTTTTTCCTAGTTGAACCTTAGCCTCCATAATCATACGCCTCCATTTTTCCCTGTTCTTGGCGATCGATGTCCATCGTTTTATTTTAAGTAAAGTATCATCATCCCTCACCACTGCGTCAATCTAGCGATGCTTGGGTTTTCCGACACTCGATTTGACTAAACAGTACCTTCCTAGGTATTCGGTTGCCTTCCATCCTAATGATGTGTCCTGCCCATTCCAATCTATGCAGTCGGACGATGGTGGCCAGATCATTGTCTTTATATAGCCTGTATAGTTCCTTATTGTGGAGCATTCTCCACATCCCATTGTCTTGGATTGATCCACATATTCTACTCAACATTCTCCTTTCAAAGGTTTTGACAATGTTAGCGGCTTGTTTGTTCAGAGTCCAAGGCAATTTTTATTACACTTATTTTTTTTTAGTGTTGCATCAGTGTAACTCATCATCTTCACAACACGGCATAGGCAATGTGCTGCCTGTTCCGCCTTCATAGATCGTCCAGCCATTTCTTTCTGTTCACGATATTAATTGATGACTCGTTGGGCACTTGGTGAAACATATTAATACAAAGGTTTTGTAAAATATATAAAAACACTTGGTAAGTTTCACAAATTTTTTTTAATTAACTCTGACAGCTGTTTCGACTAACTTAAGCCATTGTCAAAGAGCGAGTGAATGAAATTACTGAACACAGGATGTTAGTGGCGTGTAGGTGGTAAACATCTGTTTAGGGCGTATCTGGAACATCTGTGTTGTGATGGTGAGGGGGGGGAGTGTGTGCATGAGACAAGGGAAGGTCAGGTGTCTTTAAAACTAAATACAATCATGAATGCAAAATATAAAATTTACATTTTGCATTAATGATTGTATTTAGTTTTAAAGACACCTGACCTTCCCTTGTCTCATGCACACACTCCCCCCCTCACCATCAAAACACCACAACACAGATGTTCCAGATACGCCCTAAACAGATGTTTACCACCTACACACCACTAACATCCTGTGTTCAGTAATTTCATTCACTCGCTCTTTGACAATTGCTTAAGTTAGTCGAAACAGCTGTCAGAGTTAAAAAAAAAAAAAAAAAAAATTTTGAATCTTACCAAGTGTTTTTATATATTTTACAAAACCTTTGTATTTCTTTCTGTGTCTACCACACACCTGTATCTTATAGGTTTGTATTTCCACACTTGTTTCGCCAGTCTGGAATCTGACATTCTTTCTAAGTGTTCTTTCCACCGTTGTTTGTAATCTTTTAATTTTTCATTCGAGTTAGAATCTTGTAACTTTTTTCTTATGGCCTCCTTCTTCATACGGTCACGTTTAACTCCTCTTAAGAACGCCATTTCCGAAGCCTGTATGTTACTGTCTTGTTACTTAGTTGTTGTCCGTAATTTACACACATTAGACAGTATACAGGTGAACTGCCATGACTTTTAAAAGTTTAGTTTTGTATCTCGACGAACGATGTTTCTAAAAATACTATTTATTGTCCTACAGGTCGTCTAGAACTTACCTAATATTTAACACCATGATTCCTATCGTATCCCACCCTATCCTATCCTATTAATTCCTATTGTAGCCAATTTCATTCCCAATTAATTAAAGTTGTTCACCTCTCCTAGAATTTAATCATTAATTGTTATTAATATTGAAAATGTTTATAAAGACGTGTCGCACATTTGCGGCCGATCGCTGGTGCGTGATCGAAAATGGGAACCGGTGTGTCTCCATAGAAACTACTCCTTTGTTGTCAATAACGTAGTACACATATAAAACTTCGCTTATGAATGCGACTACATTTAACTTATAATCTGTGCATTGGTAAATGGAGAAAGAATTCATTGATTGGTGAATGAACATAAATATATATATATATTTTTTTTTATTGAAGCATTTTCAATGCTCTTCTCTGTGCATTGCATTTGTGAAATGCCTGTAAATTTTTTGTTCTTATTGGTTCCTTTTGACATTTTGTTCAAAATGTCATCACCTTTGTTTTTTTTTTGGTAACTCAAAGGTTGTAATTATAATAACTGTCACAGACATAACTTGTGGTCACACAAAGGAGTAATTTCTAGATATAATTACAGACAGAGGTGCGAATGTGTAGCTGAACGCTACTGCATATGACCTACTCTGGAAATTAATTGTCACTTGTTTCCTTTGCAGGCTATCTGTAACCTTTGTAAGTGCAGCAACCAACAGAACCTCTCTCACTGTCTCTTATTTTTACTGTTTTCTCTTTCTGTGTTTCACTTCCTGTCTCTTCATCACATGGCTGTGTATTCCTGCGGCACTGTCATTTCAATAACGGGTTCTATCTATCTCATTTTAGTGATTATTACCTTTGTTTTGTAAACGTGAATTAATGAATGTGTAGCTCTGGACTATTTTTGTTCAAAGTAACTGCGGAATTAGGTACAACTTGGATTCGAGTAAAGAGGTTGTAGCTGTTACAAACAATGGCGGAAAAAACACTTAAAAAAGAATGTCAGATTCCAGATTGGCCAAGCGAATCTGGAAACACAAGTGTGTGGGTAGATGAAGGCGAATGTTTCAAGGCGGAACAGGCAGCACGTTGTCTATGCCGTGTCATGATGATGATGATGATGATGATGATGATGATGAGATTGTAACTGGAAATGAAAAAGAACAAACAAATCACATGCGACCCACTTATCTAAAAAGGGAAGACACGTATGCATGAATGCGTATAAAATGTCGTGTTATATAGAACTATTACACCTAACCGTGAGTTCATTAAGTGTTGTCAATCGTCCTGGACATCCGTGACTCCTGCCGGAAATTGTACCCATGTCTTAAAGTCTTTGAAAGTTCTAGTGAGAAGATTATTTGTCCCCTACTTAAAATTGTAAAATATGAGTTTATGAATTAGTCATTATCATCTTCACGGATTAAACCGAGGACGGTTTGTTCCGGTCTCAAATAGGCAACGATTAGAGCTGGTCACTCCAGCGCGCTAACTCTGACGTCCCACACCTCTCCGTCCCATCGGCTTTCAGTTCCAGAGTTGTTTGGGGATACGGTAGGCAGTCATCCATTCGGCAAAGATGTTTACACCAATTCAGCCGATACTGGGCGATCCAGTCGAATATACTCAGAATATTCGGTTCCTGCCGTGTATCTGTATTTCTTATATGATCGCGGAGAATATAACCTCCCACGTGCCTGAGAAATCCCATTTCAGCCGCTTGGATACACTGGTCTGGCCTTTCGTTAAAATCCAATTCTCAGACCCATAAAGAAGTGTGGGAAGAGCCATCACCTTATAGAATTTTAGGCGTGTTCCTTTACTTGCTGACTTAAGGGTTCGCCTAATAATCCCGCACATAAAGTTGGACTTATGGAACTTATTTACAACGTCGTTGCTTGCATTATAAGATACAGTGCAGCCTAGGTACTCAAAATTGATAACTTGTTCCAGGACAATACCATCTATAATTGTTTTGATGGTTCATCCTCTTCATTCACGCACTTAATATTAGTGATAAACTGTACTTTCACTTGTGAACACTCAGCGCCAACCCCCTCCTACCAACAACCCCCCCGCACATCCCACCAACCTGTGAAAAAATCCGTTACAACTGTTCACGACATTCTGTATTTAAACCTCGCTGAGGAAGGTGTGCACCACACCGAAACGTTCGAGGACAATAAGAAACGTAAGTGTTCACAAGTGAAGGTAAAGTTTATCACTAACCATCTATAATAATATTTCCCCGCACGGGATCAGTTCCACGAAAAGCCTTCACCTTGGTCTTAAGTGTGGATATTTGCAGTCCACAGGCTTTCCAGTTTCGATTTAAGAAATGTATACCCATTTATGAATTAGTGAGTACAATATAGAAGGAAAAATTGAAAATATATTGTTAATGAAAAGAAACCAGCCTTTTCTCATATTGTGACGGCCAGGAGCTGTGTTCTCTAATATTCTGAAACTGCTGTAAGCTTAAATATTTAGTTTCAATATTATCTCACAAGAACAATTTGTTTTAAATAATTTACTACAGTCTACTACAACATAAAATGTCAAAAATATATATGACACGAATACTGGTCTTTTTATGAGAGTATCCAGTGAAACATCTGTTGTTTAATTCAATTGTAAGGACTGCATAGACACCAACACTTCATAGAAGATCAGCTGTAACGCGGCATTTCAGTATTCGCCCTCTAGCGGTGTCGTAACGTCTTCTGCCAGTGGGTTTGGATGTAGTCTCAGCCTCGTGTTGTATCGCACAGCACACGCTTGTACTTCCTGCCAGATCGCAAGTACACTCAGATCTTGGTGGTTGTTTTCGTTCCTGGTATAGTACGGCGCCAGGAACTCTTGATTGAACCTATGTTTGATTTCTATGTTTTAATGATAGGTGGGTTCACTAGAGCTGTAACCCGTGTACCAACCGGCATCAAAACAGATTTACAACAAGTAATTTGGTAATAACTATTATTGGAGAATTAGCACAACTTGCTAGTTTTTTGCACAAGTAATTTTTTCTTGGCATGTATGTGTGTGTTTGTTTTTTAATTTAACATTGGTTCCAAGTAAATTCTCAAGTACTTGACTTCTTCGGCTTCGGGGATTGTTTTGTCAATAAACATGACTTGTGGGTTATGTTCACAATAACGAATTTACAATTCGTAAAGTTCCTCTACGAATGATAAACGTTGTGCGCGCGCGTGTGTGTGTTCATTTATCTTCGTTTTCTTTGATATTTCACTTCTTCAGGTAGCACAACGCCAATGTAGAAATGATATTCTCTTAAACGACAATTTACGGTTTGATATCAACAGTAAGCTAAAGGCTCATACATTGGCTAAAATCTTTTGAGTTCACTGTGTAGAATATTACATATATTTTTATAAAAAATGTATACAAACACTGGTGCAATTCCAAAGTATTTGTGACGTCAGGCTTTAACTCATAGCATAAAAACTAATTAATATTTTATGCGTGTTCCTAATAACAAACTAAGTAACAATAAAACAATAATAGCAATAAGATAGTTACAACAAACACTGATAATAATAATAATAATAATAAAATGATAATGTTATATAATAATTGTTTTAATAAAATCAATTTTTGAAATAATGAAATAAAAATAAACATTTTTATGGAAAAAATTACTCCCTGTAAGCGTTACGGATTTTGACTAAAAACATTTGGTTAGCCTTTCTTAAAATATTTACTTAATTGAGATGTGTGCTTGAAGTAATAGTATCGTCATTCTGTTTGCAACTTTTTTATTTACGACTTAGGCCTACAGTGTTTTTATTATATTGAAAACCATATTTTTTGCCAAATACGTCATATCAGAGAGCATACCATATATTCTCTCAAGATGTTTGTAATTGTAAAGAGAATACGACATATTTTCACTACAGTTCATGATGCAGGTGTTATGGCGACACTTCATCATCATCACTTCTTAACGGTTTAGTCTTCAGCGGCCAGCTCCTACTTCACACTCTACCTTTTCTTCGGTCTACCAACTTTTCTTCTGTCTGTAGGGCCGTAAACTTTCACCATCTTCAGTATTCTACTTTCTTCCGCTTTATTGATGTGTTGAATCCATTTTCTTCTTTATTCTTTAATCTTTTAATTAATTGGAAAATATCTAAATCACTTCTTACCTCTACATTTCTTATATGATATCGTCTAATACAGCTTTTAAACTGTTGCCTTTGACTCATATAAGTTACAATTATATTGTTCTCCTATTTTATGTAAGACGTATATTGCTCGCTGGAGATCTTCTAAAGTGGCGAATATAGCTTAGTGATCCGTGAAGAGAATCGTTTTCAAGCTTTTATTTCGGTGGATTTTAATACCGTCAGGGGATTGTTGTTTCCAATTTTGAGAAGATCGTGTAGATAAAGGTTAAAACGTAATGGTGACAGACAACAACCTCGTCTTACGCTTTGGTGTGTTTCAATCGGTATAGATTCTTCTCCGTCGCCTACGATTATTGCGATGTGTCTATATATACTCTTTATGGCCTGAGCTAAGTGTTGTGGTATACCTTTATTTTAAGTATGTCCCATAACTTCGGTCTGATTACTGTATCAAAATCTTTGTTGCAATCGATAAAAGCAATATGTTTTTTTCTAAATTTGGAGACACTTTCAAATAGTAATTAATAACATTTTATAATTTTCAAAAATAAAAAATTCAAGTTCAAATAGTTTTTAACGCGTTTCTCGTGCCTGTCTCCAGATAACCAGTCGGCATCCAGAAGAATCGTTGACGTGATGTCAATGGTTGGACTATTATAGTGGACAAATCATCACAACGATTAATTCTACATATCGGAGTGTAACACAGAACATCACTGATAACAAAATATATTAACATTTTATAATAACTAGAGCATAAAGTCACAGGAAAATTAAAGAAAACAAGCAATTTTGTCAACATTCTAAATGTGTATACATGTGTTAATTAAACAATAAATGTTTTCATATTAGATCATAATAATTGTAAGCAGTCATTCGAGTTCTGATATGCAGAAAGCATATAATACAGAATATTCATATTAAGTGTTTTATATTTTATTATTGATAAGAACTAGGTTTAAACATAGTCTTAATTATATATTCGGCCAACGCATAATGTTATTAGTCTTCAAGTTTCTTTCCTCACTAATAACCTATAAAATTTACGTTTTGACTTTCAAGATCTTTTACCTGGAAATTCAATTAAAAAACGCCGGTATTGCGGATACCGTTATATTTTACTCCGCCGACGTTGTAAAATCGCCCTCTTAATGTTCCCCTCTAACGTTGTTTTACTGCACACTTACCGTTCTCCTTTTCTTGCCCTTATTCTTGACTACATTGTACTTAATTTGACATGTTAATGTCTTTTAGCTGGACATCGTTTGAATCTTTCTGTAACATTTTATTTACCGTCACGCCGTATGACGTCATCATTGCGTGTTCCACACTTTCGATTCTCCACAGTCTAGAAATCTTATTTTTAAAGCCTAAGAACATTATCATGCTTCGATGTTTCGGTTTCGTCGAAATTCTTTATTTTTTATTTTTTGGAAACTGATACATTCTGTAGAGGGAATAAGGATAATTTTGCTTAATTGACAACGTCAGTATTTTCAAAATTATTACTAAATACCGGGCTTTCATGCTGTGGTCGGCTGCTACAAATTATAGACATCTCGTCGTGAACATTTTGATTTCCCTCTCGGAGATCTCCTTCAGGCAGGAAAAAAACGATAAAGTATACAGAAACAGTAGCGGAGGTAGATAATTAACAGAGGCACACAACACACACGCGCGCGCTCGCACATACACTCGCTTGTGCCGTGCGGCTCGCTACCGCACGTGGTTAACTGCATTGTTGATTTCTCACTGTTGGTAGTGGAACGTGAGTTGTACCACGGCCAGGGAGCGTAACAGGCCGTAGGCCTCATCCTTGACGGGTGAGAAAGATGATATCCAGTGAGTAGCCGAATACAGAATGTCCAAACAAGTCGGGAATCGGTAAATCAGAGAGAGAAAGAGACGAGACAGACTAATTAAATGATGGACTGCAGATGAGAATAGGGATATGAGGGAACGTAAATTTAGCAGTAACTTATGGAATGACGGGAAATAAGCTGAATATCGGGAAATGTTCGAGAAAGTTGTAAGCTGAAGTTCAAAGACAAGCGATCCTTCGACTTGTAACCAAATGTGTGCGTATAGCGTTACTCTTGTCATAGTTACTAGTCAGTGCCAACTGTTTCTTCGGAAGAAAAGAAAATTTGAAGCTGAACATTGCACAAAGAAGATAAACTCTTCAGGATGTGAGCGAATTTACATAGTTTGGCAGTAAAATTACAAACGGTGGCCGAATTGAAGGAGATATTATTATCAGGATAAACCAAGCTAAGACTGTTTTTAACAAAAAATGGAGAATACTAACAACGAGTGGCATCTCCCTTAAAACAAGGAAACGTTTCCTAACGAGATTAATACGGAGCACTGTCATGTTTTGTTGCGAGTCGTGGACAATAGGTATGAAAGGAAAAAGGAAACTTGACATTTTGACATGTGGTGTTATTACAAGATGCTGAAAATAAAATGGTCTGACAAAATTACAAATGAAGAGGTTCTCAACAGAATAGGCAATGAGAGGTGTTTGTTGAAAAGGGTAATTAAAAGAAGGGTACAACTAATTGGACATACACTGCGGCATGAAGGACTACTACAATTGGCGATGGAAGGAACATTAGATGGTAAAGGATATAATTGTAGACCAAGTCTGCAGTATATAAAGCAAATCGTGGATGATGAGGAAATTGTGAAACTTACGAGGAAATGAAGAGGAAAGCACAAGAACGATCATAATGGAAGACTGCTGCAAACCAATCTTAGGATTGAAGACAGAAGAAGAAGAAGAAGAAGTTACTATTCGGTTAAATTGAATATTGGTGTTAGGAAAACTAATTCTAGTAAAAATAGAAGTATTACTTGTCAATTACCCTCTGCATATCAACAGACATTGGGAAAATACGGGGCATTCAGTGTGCAAAGTTTCCGTTGAGGTTAGAGAGCGCGTCAAAAGATCAAATAATTATATTTTGAAAGCTGCAGTACCACTTCATCCTCGCGAGGATGCAAAGTCTGACTATAGGTATGTGATGTGATGTGATGTGTGTGTGTGTGTGTGTGTGTGTGTGTGTGTGTGTGTGTGTGCGCGCGCGCGCGCTTGTGTATGTGAGAAAGAGAGAGTATTGTTACGACGGTCAAACTGATCGTCGTATGGCACAGTGGAAAACAAAATACAAGACACCAATGAAGTCACAAAAAACAAGCTTGAATTATCACAATTAACAGTTTGTATTCAACTAGTTATTCAACAAGATTATACTCATACAATAATTACAGTTAATCTGTCTACACAAATAATAATGTCAACTATAAAGAATTCCGCACTATAATCACTTTTCATTAATACACCACTTGAGACGCACTGTGTAAATCGCCCCATTATAAAACTGAAACTAAGCGGCAGGTGTGCCGGCTATTTATAGTCTGCAGGGTTCTATAACATGCGTCCTTATCAAGCACTTAAAACTTATAGAGGAAACTTCAGCGCTGCCTCGGCAGAAACAGACACCTTTGAGCTAGTTGAGAAGCTTGTCAAACAACACTACCAAATGTACGGGGAATGTTCCGTATTACGTAATACTCCCTTGATTACATAATGGTACATATTACATATTACGTACACACACAAACATTACAGCCGGACTCTGCTGGAATAGCCGAGAAACATGTAGAACGTTCTGGAATGGCATAACAGTATGTTTCGTACACATATAAAACATTTTAATTCACGGTCCACAAAGAACGTAAATGACTACAAAATTCATTGCTGTAGAGGTCAGCCTACAAAACACAAACACAATCACTTTAATTGTAAACACACTAAGGTAATAATAACTATAACATTAAGCCATGCCATTCATAACTTTCAGTCATTGTTGCCGACTCGCTCTAAACAGTGTACCAGAATAGCGAAACTGACCATATAACATACACGCACTTTACGCCAAGTAAGGAATGCAACATTAATAGCGTTTCAATTTTAGACAGTTAAAATAATTTATTACTAAAACATAATTAACTGGGAATATGTGTTGGCAAAGCTTCAAACGTAGCCTGCATTTATTTTGGCGATATAAACCTGTGTTTATGTGAAAACTAAAATTTTGATTATACATAAAACACCAATATTTTAAGTACGTTAATCCATATACGTTCTTCTGTGATAAAAAATTGAAGTTAGTTGTAAAATGTAATGGTCTACAAGTTTCCTTGTTATCGTTTTTGTAATTAAATATATCAAGTTATAATATGGTCGATTCTAGAGAGAATAAAGGATAAAAGCAGAATTGGAAGTCCCATGTGGAACGCATGGTAGACACACGTATTCCTAAACAAGCGTTTGAATATTATAGGCCAGTGGGGACGAGAGATCGTGGAAGACCCTGGCGAAAATGGTCAGAGACTCTGTAAAGTCGGAACGGGCTACAGCTCAGCTCAAGCCAGGTAGAGAAGAAGAAGAAGAAGAAGAAGAAGAAGAAGAAGAAGAAGAAGAAGAAGAAGAAGAAGAAGAAGAAGAAGAAGAAGGAGAAGAAGAATATGATTTCGATGAACTACGTATAACGTAGAAGTGTAAGAGCGTATAAAGTATTGCGTAAGAAGGTTAAGAGCGTATAACGTATTGAAGCATATTAAATGTGAACAACGTAAAACGTATATATTTAAGGTAAGGCGATTTATTTCTTTATCAGGTAACAGAATTCTGTAAAAACGGTGGCCTGAAAAGGCACCAGTAATATTAGACTATAACAGTATACAAAAGCGACTGACAACTATCCACATATTAGCCTACCTTCGCGTGCTGTGACGTCTGGCTTGATATTGAATGCGAGGTAGAAAGTGAAATACACAAAAAACCTTCAAAGATATTACAGAGAAACTTGTTGACTTCTGAATATACCCATATGAATCTCCGCAATGACCTTACCAGGGGAACACAAACGTTGGATATTACATGATAAAAAATGATACATATAAAATGATACATACACTAACATACACCAACACGTTCACCCAAATATTTAATTGTTTCGTTATGTTTGTGATATTTCTATTGTATTTCATACACAGGTCCTGAAGATGACAATAAATATTGTCGAAACGTCGACGCAAAATAGCTAAAATTTGTATTATTGACCGATCCTCACTAACCATCCACTAAATATTCATTGATTGACGGTCACTAAAAATTTAAGGATTTGAGTTGGATATTACGTTACTACACTTTAAACTGTTGACTTACTACTTTTAATTATTAACACCACACTTTGTTCTATAGACGTAGTGTAAATGAAAACAAATTTGTAAGAAAATCTTGTTCCGGTAGTTACATATTTGTTATGACACGCGGATATTATTATTTCTATAATAAAGATGAATAGGGACCATTATCCCTATTCAGTGTTCCACATTTTCATCTTGTTATTTGAGTTACCAGTCTCTGTAATTCCAACGATGTCGTGCTTACTTGCCAAACTGCCACCTGATGAGGCTCCGGACGAGGCCTTTCAGTGTCTCCACCATTATGAAGTTTAAAACCACAACCATTTCCACGCGTAGTACGCTGTTATTGTTCATCTTGTTATTTGAATTAGCAGTCTCTGTAATTCCAACTTGCCGTGCTTACTTGCTGAACTGCTATCTATCATGCTCCGGACGAGGTCTTTCAGTGTCCCCACCATTATCAACCACGTTGTCGTGGTTTAGGACTTGATAATGATGGGGGCACTAAAAGGCATCGTCCGGAGCATGACAGATGGCAGTTTAGAAAATAAGCATGACAAAGGTGCAAATGTTCTAAACTTGCGATGCAATAATAAAGACGTCTGGTGTTAAGTATATTGTTTCTGTTCTGTTTGTAGATACGTCTTGTTTGTTTTATTTACAAAATCTGTTTTGTGAATATTCATATAGGCCCCTACCAGTTTAATAAGTGTACATAACTTAAAAAATATCTTTCATGAAGCGGTATTATAGGCAGTGGCGGCTGGTGTTATGGTTGCAGCGTTGGATAACCGCCAGTATAGAATAACTAAACTATAAAATAATATACAAAAAAATTAAGTGACTAAAAGTGTCATAAATTTCAACGGAGAGAGTATTAGATTCTACGCGAAAATGTTCGCGTGCAATGCAAATGTGGCGCGCAGGCTTGTGGTTGTAGGCGGCTTGCAACTTGAAGAGTAAATGGCAGAGCTTACAACACAAACATATGGGAGGACGTGCGCTACTCTTCACAATTGCCCTATGTTCCCAATGTTGGCTAGGTGGTTGCAAAGTTTCTGCAACGCTCCACTAATAGTGCTGTAGCGCAACTGAGTTGTGTCATGAAATCAGCACACAACTTCTTGATTTGTAAGTTGTGTCAGGTTTAGTGTTTACGTTGGTTCAAAGTAAACGTTATCCGTTGTTTGATGTTATATATGTTTGGTAAATTATAGTAAGAATATTGTAAACTGTGGTTATGATATTTCAATGACTTTTAACCGATCTCCCATCCGCTCAACCAACTACAGCAACCACCTAAAATTTGGAATCAACAGCCGCCACTAATCGTAGGCGAGTTTTAAATAAAACTTCATCATATTTTTTGTTTATATTTCCATCGTAAAAGCGTATAATAATGAAAAGAAGACAAATAAAGATAGAACATTGAATATACGGAACTGTATAACGCGACAACAATATAAACACAACGACGTAATGATTTCTGAATAGGGTCATACAACAGTCTTTGAACGAATATCGGAAAAGTGTCGGATCTTAACATCGTTTCTCTTCAAACTGTTTGGTTTGTATTGCTACGAAAATTACGTACAACTGTCGAAAATTTAAGAGCGTCATTATACACGTCTCTCGCCTAGCCTAGCCCGTACAGCCAGCATCATTCAAGGCAGTTCCAGACGTGACGTCTGTGTCAAAGGTCGTAAGCCCATCAGGAATATGTAAAATTATTCTCCAACCTCTGCGGGACCTATATAAACAACAGCGGCCGGTTTAGTTAGTTAGTTATATTTGACAGTATTGTAGAGTGCGGATTAGTGGAAAGTGATTGCTGTGTTAATTAGTACGGCATCGTCATACGATGACATTATTATTGGGTTTGGACATATTTAATTTAAATTATTGTATGAGAGCACCTTGCTGATTTCAAATTGTTATATGTGACTAATTAAAAGTGGTAATTAGTGACTTCATTGGTGTCCGTGTTTTGTTTCCACTGTACAATACGACGATCGGTGAGGCCGTCGTAACAATATCAACAGTTCAGTTCGCAGTCTTTCGACGGGTTAGTACCCTCCCCGCATATACCCGTGGTGCGTGTGGTACTGAGTCTCTCTCACAGGTATATGGGACCTACAGTTTTAACGCCGGATCCGAACGGCAAATTTTTTTTTTTTTTTTTTTTTTTTTTTTTTTTTTTTTTTTTTTTTTTGAGGGTTCAGGATATCTCTCGCTGGGTTGCCATTACCTTGCGAGGGGGAACGGTCATATCTAAATCAGATGGCCCCTGGCGGGAATTGAACCCGCGACGACAGCGTAGCAGCGTCACACGCTAGCCACTACGCCACGACCGCTCCAATATCAACAAAATTAAAACTTTTGAAAAAAATGTAAAAGTTCATTTTAATATACATTATCTTGTTAGTAATGTCACCGATGGTAACGATGACTATTAAAGTTTATTAATTCTCTTCAGTTCTGCATAGGCTTCACTCGCTAGTGCCACTGGAGATTGTTGGGAAACTAAACTGTCTTGTCTCTTTATTCATCCCAATTTATTTACACCATCCGAGCCCAAAGCACAAATATTCGAAAATTAATCACTTCAATCTGCTACGTCGGAGAAACTATAAAAAAAGTTTACCCTAACGTTTCAACTTAATGAAAGTACATTTCATTTGTAATTCCAACCCTTCCAAATTCAGCGCTGTTAACTGTGATTTCAACTAAGCCAACAAAGACTTTCATATTCTTTCCTCTTTTTATATATAATGATCACATCTCATACATTTTCAGTCACTGATAGATCAAATATTTACCGTAATATTTAACAAATTTTAAAATTATAATAAATGTAATACGGGCTCTTCGTGGAATTGATCCCACAAGGCCAAAAATTGTTATAGACGGTACTGCACTGGAAAAAGTCAGCAATTTTGAATAACTGGGCTACAGTGTGTCTTATCATACAGCCAACCACGTTCTGAATAAGTTGCATAAGTTCAAACTTATGTGCGGGAACATCAGGCGAATAATAATAGTAATAACCATAATCTAACATACGTCTAATTCAGCAGTTAGACATCAATAAATTCAATAATTCATTAAGTTTTATTTGCGACCAACATAACAGTGAATTACAGTTTAAGTCACTAAACGCAGCTTTAATCACCAATTATCACGCAGTGTCGTCCTCACTACTGAAACCACGCCACCCTATCGGCAAGACACAAACACTTAAATCAACTAGCTGCGAGCGAGTTATTCGTTTTTATCTAACAATTAATCAAGTTATTGCGCCCAGCGCAGTCTGAAACTGGTTGGAAAAGGTAAATTCTCCAATGTTTTACGAACGTCGCACGATTAGTTCGATCATCTGCAATGATTACTACGCGAGATGACGGTGTGTTAGTTGATACTTCATTAACTAATTAATTAATTAACACGCAAAGGGAACTGGGTTGATGATTTTGTATACTAGGTATTGCCTGACGATGGCGCTGTTCATTATGACTGACTCAGTGGAAGCATATCGTAGCAATCCAGCTTTGCAAGTACACTCGTGCTGTTCGGAAACTGGAGAGAGATGTTCTACCAATTATTTGCAAGACCTATTTTCCTGTTAAACCCCATTTCTTTTTTCTGTATTTGACTGAATATTCATCATTATCAAAATCATCTGCAAGCATTAAACCAATATATAAATCTTATTTGGCCACACCTCCAATAAACACAGGACATGAATTCCCAGGCATAACCTACATGACACTAATAAAACACATACCACACTAAGGCGCCATAATGAACATTTGGGAAAATTTACAAATATACAAACATAAAATACAAAACAAATACCTGAAAAAATACAAATTAATACAAAACATGACACAATTTTTAAAGCATTAACATCGAAAATACACAAAATACTAAAACCAGAGGCCAACAGGAAACCACAACAACAACCAACACAAAAGTACTTCACTAGATTAAAAATCAGGAAGGCTGAAGGTGGGAACACAAGGCTTCCCGAAACATGTTCCAAAGAGAAGACATCTTGAGCTAAAGTCATTATAAATACTAAATATATTATATACATCAAGAAACAGACTGTTGTAAAAAGTGTTTATTACAATATATTTAATATAATTAAATATATTGAAAACTGTGATCCAATAAAAGTATACACAAAATTAGAGATCATTTTTTAATATAGCCAGACAATGATGTACAGATTAAGGTTACAAAAAAATAAGCATCCCATGATATTGTTACGATGGTTTCACCGATCTTCCCATGGTACAGTGGAAAACAGAATACAAGACACCAATGAACTCACTAATAACCAGCTTTAATTATACACAGATGACAATTTGTAACCAACTCGTACAATAATTCCAGTTAGATTTGTCCGCACGCAATTAGAATGTCAACTGTAAAGAATTGCGCACTAATTATTATACAACACTTCGCTATAATACTTCTACAAATACTCGATCCGCACTAAGGAAATCGCTCACTGTCAACTGATCCACAAAGCGAGACTCTGTTCCTTATAAACGTACCCCACGTGTTTTAGAATATTTCCATACTTAACTTCACACCATATAATGCGTAATTCGAGTGTTCTCCAGAGGACTCTGGAACGGAATTAAGCGCGGCCTTGACTGAGGCTACACCTGCTTGACTAGCGTAAGGGACCCGGGTGGAGGACGTTCTAGGCTGTTCGATATGGTTCTCGTTACAATATGTTTCTTTAATTTGATATATTTAATTTAAAAACTAAATAAACGATTATGGTATAAACGTTTTAAGATTCATTATAAAAATATTACAAGATTAGAAGTGATTACTGTTTAAAATTTTGTCTTAATTACAGTTTAAAATAACGTTGTTGCTTTGACAACTACGATGATGATGAGTATTATCACTGCTCTTCATATTACGGCAGCCACAAGCGTTGTCTTATTGAAGATAGTTAAAAAAGTAAATTATTCCCATTCCTATATATTCATCTCAATTTATTTTCTCCGTCAGACTCGGTAATATAAAATTACAAATTTAACTAAATTGTCTACGAGAAATCATTATAATGTCCACGCTAACTAATTATCTTAATATCGTAATGTGTTTTAACTGGAACTTCATTGATTTAATAAGTGCACTCTATATTTAGTAGAATGTAAACATTATTATTTGGTTTTATATTATAAATCACTCATTTATTACATGCAGTTTATGTTATCTTTCAATTGTGTGAACAGCCTTTGTTAGTCATATTTTTTAGAATAGCATGCTCATAGTTCTGTAGTTAAATTTTATAATCAACAACATCCACACTTTATACCAGATTTTAAAATTATATATTTGTAGTCTTATTATTCGAATTTATTAACGCGATTTTGCGAAAATTGATACTACATTTGATAATACCAATTTTTATTTGGTCATTAAAGTACTATAATGAAGCCACTTCAAGTAGCAGAGTTACGATATACTTTCTCCAGTTCTTTTATACAGAAGACAGCTTCTAGAGTTACAGGCACTGCTCCCTAATTACGTAAGGGGGTGACGTTGAATCCAACGCTTCATTTCCCGTTACCCATTAGAGTAATTAGGAGGTTACCCTATTGTTGTAAAAAAAGTTTAGGTACTCAAGAAAATTTAGCATCTTTCTTTTATGTGCACGGATTCCGTGTCACAGATTCAATTTTACCCTTTTTTTCCTTTTTATATTCAGTTTCAAAGAAAATATCTTGGGGTCTTTTTTTTAAGGGAATGAGGATCCTATTCACGAAATAGTGATGTTGTTATTCCTATAATTACCGAAAACATTATATTCATTATAGCATAATGAATGTCTTGTGTTTATTTTTCATGTAAACAAAAATAACACATGCCTGCTAAATTTTAAGTTCATAAAAACTTTTCAAAATTTTATCTGATTTTACTATTTTTTGTATTGCTGAATTCAAATAAGACTTCAGTTTTTCTCTATCACATACTGTTTTTTTTTTGCAATTGGCATTGTCATTTTTAGTGGAATGCATTTTCCTAGTAAAGCTATATTAGTGAAAGTACTACATTAAATAAAACGGCATTTTCCCAAACTATATTTTTAACGAGATCTGTTTTTTGCAATAATATATTTAAAAAATATTACATCTTTATCTTAGTTGGAAGTCGCGTAATGTCTTTTTCTTTTGCTCATAAAGCTCCGTCTGTTGCTTTTCCTCTTGTAGGAGAAATCTATATTTTCACGGTGTAGCGTCCAGCAGTAGTCTCCCATCACATTAATATTCTACCGACCCTGATATCGTCTCTCCATTTCCTTAATATCCTGATGGAAGCGTTCACCCTGTTTCTCGCTAAACGTACTAAAATTTTGGGGAAAAAATTCTAACTGACCAGGTAAAAAGTGAATTTTGATGCTCATTAAGCATGCCAAAACTTTTGTAACACGCTTTCAACTATGTTAACGTAGACAGGGTACTAATTATTAACAGACAGCTTATTTGATTTATTAATTAATTATTGTTGGGCACGTGGTTAATAAATTAGCCGAAATTAGCCCAAATTTAACAAATGTTGAATGCAAACGCTGAGTACATCCTGTTATATGAAAATGGAGAGTATGTATTTTCAAGAAAACCCGACGTGACGAGAAAATTCTGATCTGATTTTTGAATTCTGCGCTAAAAAATACATTAAGGGAAGATAAAACTATAAAAAAAGTTTTTTCATCGCAAGCCTGTGTAATCCATTTCTGTTCATTAACCTACGTACAAATTTTGTCCCTTACATCCTTTTCTTATCACCTAGTTAAAGACTAATATGCTAATTTCTTATAATCTATGTTGTTATGGGAACTTCAATTACATTTGTATAGTCTGTCACTTGCTTTATTTTATTTTCACATATCATCTTGTACATAATTTTTAAAAGTTTAAGCAAATGTTACTTTCAAGTAGCATATAGGGGATGGGGAATATTTATATCGTTCTGTTTCTTCCTTAATTTCTTTTTCTTCTTTCCTTCCACTTAGTCTTCCGCTTTTAATCATCCGAATGTTTTATACATCTTCGTGTTCTTTATAGTTTCCATTTTTATTAGCAACTTAAACATGTCCCCTTCTCACTACTGATCATCTCTGCCAATCATGTTCGTCTCTGGTCTTCTAATTTGTTCCTTCCCTTTTCCCGCGTATTTAGCTATAGTATGCATTTCCAGTATTTCGGCTTAGTATTAAATAAGGCTTGTTACAACTGATGTGAATTGAGATTGGTTTAAACAATTGTAGATGTGAAGAAAAATGTTTGCTTTTGCAATGATGCGTTACAATAATTTAATAGTTCTTATAGAGGACTTGACTCCTTAGCATATTTTTTCTTTCATATTCAGTAAGTAAATAGAAGTACGGTCATCGCAAAAAAACTTGTGTTTGAGATAAGGGCTGATTGTGATTGTACTACCCTTAAAATATGAAGAAAAATCATTTTCCGAAAAGCGTGTGTCTGTGTGTAGAACTTTTCCTACGGCGAACAATAACTGCTGCAAATTCAGACAGAATCAAATAATGTTTTGGATCCGTGCCCGAGCTGTAGAGGACTCACGGCCTGTTGATTTTGGTGAAGATCGGTTAAGGGGACGGGGTAGTTTACCTGCAATGTTTTGCGTTTTAACAAGAGTAAAGTACTTAATTTACATAAATAAAATATCTTGAAAAGAAAGTCATAATAATGCACTGTAGAAAGATAGGTAAAACAATTATAAATGAAAAGGGTAGATGAAGGGGCGGGAGTAGTTTTATAAAATACAAAAAGACATTTCCAGGAAGGGAACCTGGATACACAAGGTAATTTTAACAATTTTAATTGTACATGAAACTTGGAGACCACAACAACTATGTATTTTAAAGGATAGTTTATTCCACTAAGGAAGCAATATAAAATTATGCCTTACAATTTTAAATCCTCAGTACAACTAAATAATTTTATAAAATCAGAATGATCACTGTTGCACACCACTATATAAAAATTATTCCGATTAGCGCTTTCAAGCTTCACAGCTCATCGTCAGATCGGGAATAGACAGGAAATATGTGAAACCCAACCCTTCACCCCTCTCCCCCACCCTGCTTACCCACAACAAACTAAAAATTAATGACCCTTCCCCACCTCCTAAACTCTGTCTCACCATCTGTATAGTTACATATTTTTCTAGTAAATTCCTTGTGTTTCAGTGTGTGTGTGTGTGTGTGTGTGTGTGTGTGTGTGTGTGTGAGTGTGTATGCATCCTTTTAAACTTACCCTCTTCCTCTCCACACACGTGGGTCAGTCACACACCCTTATTTTAAAACATCCAATTAGTACTATGCAATATAATTCTTAATCTTATATATCTGCCCTCTATTATTTACTTCTTAATCATGTTATAAAATATTTCTTCATTATCAAATTTAATTTTAATATTAATTAAATTGTCTAACCCTTTTTCTCTTACTTTCAATATTTCTAACTCCTCTCTAAGCTTCCTTTCAACTGTGTTATTTACTACTTTTACAATTTCGTATTCTTCCAAAGGATTAACAAACTTATGGTTGTCTTCTATGAAATGTCTTGCGTATAACGAATTGGTTGTTCTATTACCTTCTCCACGTTTGTGGTCAGACAACCTGTATACGAATTTTCATCCTGTCTCCCCTAGGTACACTTTGTTGCAGTCTTTACATTTTAATTTATAAATTCCGCTTTTCTGTAATACTGGAATTTTTTCTATATTCTTATTCCTTATCTTATCAAATACCGTTTCACATTTTTTAATAGCTATATCTACTCCATATTTATTAATACATTTTATAATTTTTCTAGTATGTGAACTAGAAATTTTATAAAATATTATAATAACGTTTTGTATAAACTAGTAATATACAAGTGAATTTTGTCACTGCGCTACTCAGTACGCTTAATTGATATACTCAGTATACTTAAGCAAAATGTGGACGTTGAGTAAAATAACTAAGTATACTTATGCGTAATTAAAGTCGTTGTCTCAAGGAGTCGTCGGTTTTAGATCCACGTCAGTTGTAACTAAAACTTTCCAACCGCTTCTCTCGGCAGTCATAAAATGGCTCATAATAAGAATGCCTTTTGTTAGCGCCGAACAAAGACTTTGTGGAGGTAAAATTCTTTGTTACGCTGTAAAAGTCTTTTGTGAATGAAAGCGTTAAAATGAGACAAACCTGCTCCACCACACGAAATTTTCGGGAGTGCATTTATATTAAAACCAATAAACGAAAGAGAA
Organism: Magicicada septendecula; assembly: GCA_034769895.1. Taxonomy (NCBI): domain Eukaryota; kingdom Metazoa; phylum Arthropoda; class Insecta; order Hemiptera; family Cicadidae; genus Magicicada; species Magicicada septendecula. The sequence continues at coordinate 36,654,559 of CM068373.1, forward strand.
GGTGGTTGCACAAGTGACTTGACTTGATTTTGGTAAATATTTGCAAACACGGTATTTTTATCTACTTGTATCGGCTATTTGAAGACCACATGCTAATTTCAATTCTTTGTTCCTTGTTTTTTCTTTTTCTCCAATATTCCTTCGTCTTTTCACTATGTCTCTTCTCCCTGTCTTCAGTCCACTTTGGACCTGAGTTTTTCTCTCTCCTACCCTGGACTCCATCTATTTTTAACATTTTTTCCCGAACAATTTCTCTTTGAATTGCTTTCTCTGCGATTATATTATTTTTTCCCAAATCCTTTTTGACTTCTTTAATGTAACTTGATGTTGACTATTTTAGCCACAGATATTTGAAAATCTGTTTTGTTTGAAATCTGTGTATCTGTTTTGTTGTCGTGTTTTGTTTTGTCGTCTATTCTATGTAAATGTCCAAAAATACTAGTTTTCTTTTTCTCACTGTTTCTGTTATATCTTCTATACTTTGATATATTTCATTATTACTTCTTAATTTCCAACCTCCCGAATATTTTTGTGGGCACAATATTTTCCTAATAATTCGTCTTTTCAATATTTCTAATTTGTCTAAATTATAGCACGATATTTTATTTGTGCTTTATTTTGTTTATGCAAAGAATAAGAACACAATAATTCTTAAGAGTAGTTAGAAAAAGGTATTCTAAACTTGACCGTGTAAGAAATGAGACTGTAAAAGAAGAGTTACAAGTTTTTAACTTGAAATAAAAATTAAAATATTAGAAACGGCGGTGGAAAGAACACATAGAAAGAATGTCAGCTTCCAGACTGGGTAAACAAGTCTGGAAATACAAATCTGTGGGACACAGGTGTAGACCCAGGAAGAGATAGCTGGAGGATTTTTGAAGGCGGGACAGACAGCACATTACCTACGCCGTCTTCAAAAGATGATGGTGATGAATAAGAACACAAAATAATTCAATACATTTTTAAATATTTACTTTTAAGTAACTCTTAAATATTTCTTGCACGTTTTTATATTATGAACAGTTCTTAAAACATTACATTCTTTTTAACAATAATTTCTTTTTACATTTTATATAATAATTTCTTTAAAATTACATTCGATTATTTGTTATTTTTTATATTGAAATCGAATCAACTCAATTAAAACCTCTGATGATGATGATTTAAACAGTGAAATGTGGGTAAGGTGATAATACAATATAATTTTATTGCAGATGTAGTTAATATTTGAAGAACAATTTACAACTATTTGTAAATATAGAGAAAATCTGCCAGTGTCTTAAATTTTGAGCACAAAGACAAAATAACTAAGAACTTGTTACTGGGAACATTAACGGACATCGACAAGTATCTTTGACATAGACAAATGTCTTGGACACCGACAGATGTCGCAAAAATACCTTTTGAGAAAATAATTATTTTTATTGATTTCATATCATTATACCAAGAGAATATTGCGTAACTAATGTACGTATGTACAAAATATTCTGTCAAAAACATACAACTGTAATATAGGACCTAAATATTATTCCTCCTCTTTTCATTTACCCGTCACTCCCGAGCCTGAACCTTAACTGCTAGCTAATTCAGCTACAGAAAAGAAGTAGCTGAGCTGACAAGTACAGCAAACCAATGTAGATTGAACAGAATACATTTTCATAATATTTAAATATCCATTCCAGTTTTTCTTGTTCGCGCTGTTATGACAGTATTTACGACTCTCATTCTTATTTATTTATTATCAAAATACCCTTATACCATATTGGTGTCGGGTTACATCAATATATGATACGTACATCAACTACACTCTATATACAAAGTTTTCCATCTTACTCTATCCATTGACAATGTCTTCGCTTCCGTCCAGCCCAAGCCTCTTTCTCTCAAAATGTTTCCCATCATTCCATCCCAAGTCAGTCGCGGTCTTCCTCTCTTCTTTCTCCCCCCTGATTTTGCCTCCCAAACCTGTTTTACCATTCTATCACTATCCATTCTCTGCATGTGTCCCTACCAGCATAGTTGTCTCTGTTCAATAAAATCCAGAATCGATATCACTTCCAGATCCTCTCTTATTTGTGTATTCCTAACTCTACTCTTCCTTGTTACTCCTACTACTATCCTAAGATATTTCATTTCTGCCGCCTGGATTTTACTTTTTTGGCTTTTGGATAGCACCCACGTCTCACAGCCGTATGTTAAAACCGGTCTATATACTGTTTTATACACACTCATTTTCGTTTTTCTTGATATCTCCTTCTTATTTATAAATCTATTTTTTAATGCATAATATACTTTCATTGCCTTTTTAATTTTTTTAATTTAATGCGGCTTCTTGTTTCCCATTACTGTCTGTTATAACCCCTAGATGACTCTCATTCTTATGGTTTAAAAACCTAAAGTAGACAGCATAACGTCTGGTCACACAAAGGAGAAATTTAAATGAATAATTACAGACTGAGGTGCACTGCTCTGTAGGTGAACTGCTCTACATGGCCCAGTCTGGAAATTAAATGCCATTTGTTTTCTTTACAAGCTACTGGTTGATGTCAGAACCCTTGTAAATATAACGGAGGTTTCCCATTCTCTCATTACCTCTCTCTCTCTCTCTCTCTCTCTCTCTCTCTCTCTCTACACTTATCTCTCACGCTCATTTTCTCTCTTTGTCGTCTGGCTTCTTCGGTTAAAATCCCTGTCTCTTTCCTATCAATAAATTTTTGTTATATAACAAATCACATTTGATAATCATAACTTCATCAAAACACTAAACTGCCAACGTTTCATTGTGTTGATGTATACGATTACAAGACCCGTTCTGTAAGACACCCAACACGCAGAGCTATGTACGTTAACTCTGTACCCTTTGCATCCTCCATTCGGAACCTTTCAAAACCTCACCTTTCATGTAATAACTTCTACTCGTAGAATATAAATTAAAAATCAATTACTATATATATATATATATATATATATATTTTGTTACGTCGGTCTATTCGATCGTCGTAGGTACAGTGGAAACAAAATAAGTACAAGACACCAATTAAGTCACTAATCACCAGCTTTAATTGTTACAGTAAAACAGTTCGTAATTAACAACACAGTCTCTACAACAAATCAAATGAAAATTGTTTGCACACGCAATAAAATGTCCACTAATATTAAAACTCAATTGTATTACAATTATACCGTCCGATTATAAAACGCAACACTTCACTAATAACTACTTGAACGTACACAGTAATAACTCGAACCGCTCTGTAAATATATCGCACTAATACTCTCGAACCGCACTATCCAATATCTGGCATTGAACTGAAAACTAAGGCCGCTACCGCCATGTATTTATAGTCCCGCTCACACACCAGAAGCTTCCGAACTGCGTCTTATCTCTCGTGTAAATACGTAATTAACTGCGGCCTTGACACAGGCCGAGCGCCCGAGCGAAGCCCGGCACAGTCGAGAAGATTCTCGCAAAATGCGTCTAGTAGCACGTACGCCACACGCTTACATTCTGGAACTCTCTGGAACGTTCGATAAACACGTAGATTTTTCTGTGACGTCGTAACAATGTATATATATATATATATATATATATATATATATATTGTAACGACACGACTCGTTAGCTGTCTAAAGTGTACTTTGTTAGTATTTTGAGGATGAGTATGTTGTCAGGGTAATATTAGTTGAGCGCCAATTTGTAATCAAAGGTTGCAAATAAAATGTATTTGTAAACTGGTAAGTATTATTTTAAACTATCATAAAGGTTTCTTATTTCAACTATTATTCAATCTCTTTTTATCTTTTATTTAATAGATGATTGTGATAACTAAAGCTCAGCAAGCCAGATTCAAATCGGATGCCATAATTCCTGGTGGGGAGTGTTGCCAACTTAAGCTAGTTGATAAAGCAAATTAACAGTCACTGATATAGTGTTTATAATATCATACACATTTATTTATCCATTAAATAAAGAAACGGAAACCTTTTATCTGTAGTTATTAAACGCAAATCCTTTGTTATCTTTTTTTAAATTGTATTAAAAGAAATATAATGATTAACAAAGTCTGACCGGCTGTTCTTTAAATATGATCAGAATGGCAGCAGTAGCATTTCTTATGCCTCAGGGCTATCACATTTGTATATTTTATAATTGGTAAATAAAATATAAATAGAATGTTTTTAAGTTAGGTCCTTTTGACTACGATATAAACGACAGATATGTTAGGAAAAGTACCAAAATACAAGGGATTACAATAAATTACAGAGTGTCTTAACAAGATTATATTATTAATTTTACAATGTTCAGTGTCTAGGTTATGTTGATTTAAGTGTTATTCAGGTCTAGTTCACTTTATATGATAGTATTACTCTATATTAATATTTTTATACTGAAAATAAGATTATTCTTTGATTATCTTCACAGTGAAAGTTCAAAATTGTTTTGATTAAAAGTTTAAACAGTGTCTTTGAGAAGTGTGGCCTAGGCCTTGAATGAAATTGCGTCAGTTTAGTTATTTATCAAAAAATACTTCTGTTCCTGGATAGGTTGATTGTATTTCTTCATAGATTCCTTGGTTTACTTCTTTAGAATGATACTGTACTTCTTCCTTCTATTTATTTTGTTTAGTAGTATTATTTAACTTTATATTAAGTTCACTGATATGAAAATTACAATCTGTTGGATTAGTCACTCTTATTTTAATATCAACCTTTCTCGTTTAGATCCAATAATGCACTCCTCTTTATTTAATTTATAACATTTCAGTTGCCAAGGCTTATCTTAGCTTTCATTGGTGTGAAATGTAACATTTTATGTTACTATGGAGCACTCTGAGCCTCAATATAAACAAACTTCTAATATTTTATTTTTCATTTTTCTTTAAATAGTTATAACTTTTATAAGATCTTTGATCTTCAATTTATTAGTATCTTTGAGTTTCTGATGGAACACTGATTATTTTGATACCACTCTTGCTTATCTTCCATTAAATATTTCTTGAGTTACCATTTTACACTTTTAATTATTTGTCCCAAAATTATTTATTATTAGCTCTTCTTGTACTTTTCACTTTACTAAAACTATTGGACACCATTAGTAATAATGTAACTTAACCTGACATTGTTTATTCTAATTTTAATATAAATTCTTATTCCAAATTCCTTAACTATCTAGGTTTTACAAATCTCTATTACTATTATTTTGGTACTCTCCTATTAATATTAACATTTGATTTATTAATATTACTACATATAATATTAATCAATATAGCGAAATTAATTACTAATAACTATTAGTAACCTATGACAATTCTTATTAACTTAAGGTATACAATCCAGTTTTTATAAACACAACAAAACACTGTAAATAGTTTCCAAAACATTTTCCTCCTTACATAACTATTAGTAACCTATGACAATTCTTATTAACTTAAGGTATACAATCCAGTTTTTATAAACACAACAAAACACTGTAAATAGTTTCCAAAACATTTTCCTCCTTACATAACTATTAGTAACCTATGACAATTCTTATTAACTTAAGGTATACAATCCAGTTTTTATAAACACAACAAAACACTGTAAATAGTTTCCAAAACATTTTCCTCCTTACATAACTATTAGTAACCTATGACAATTCTTATTAACTTAAGGTATACAATCCAGTTTTTATAAACACAACAAAACACTGTAAATAGTTTCCAAAACATTTTCCTCCTTACATAACTATTAGTAACCTATGACAATTCTTATTAACTTAAGGTATACAATCCAGTTTTTATAAACACAACAAAACACTGTAAATAGTTTCCAAAACATTTTCCTCCTTACATAACTATTAGTAACCTATGACAATTCTTATTAACTTAAGGTATACAATCCAGTTTTTATAAACACAACAAAACACTGTAAATAGTTTCCAAAACATTTTCCTCCTTACATAACTATTAGTAACCTATGACAATTCTTATTAACTTAAGGTATACAATCCAGTTTTTATAAACACAACAAAACACTGTAAATAGTTTCCAAAACATTTTCCTCCTTACATAACTATTAGTAACCTATGACAATTCTTATTAACTTAAGGTATACAATCCAGTTTTTATAAACACAACAAAACACTGTAAATAGTTTCCAAAACATTTTCCTCCTTACATAACTATTAGTAACCTATGACAATTCTTATTAACTTAAGGTATACAATCCAGTTTTTATAAACACAACAAAACACTGTAAATAGTTTCCAAAACATTTTCCTCCTTACATAACTATTAGTAACCTATGACAATTCTTATTAACTTAAGGTATACAATCCAGTTTTTATAAACACAACAAAACACTGTAAATAGTTTCCAAAACATTTTCCTCCTTACATAACTATTAGTAACCTATGACAATTCTTATTAACTTAAGGTATACAATCCAGTTTTTATAAACACAACAAAACACTGTAAATAGTTTCCAAAACATTTTCCTCCTTACATAACTATTAGTAACCTATGACAATTCTTATTAACTTAAGGTATACAATCCAGTTTTTATAAACACAACAAAACACTGTAAATAGTTTCCAAAACATTTTCCTCCTTACATAACTATTAGTAACCTATGACAATTCTTATTAACTTAAGGTATACAATCCAGTTTTTATAAACACAACAAAACACTGTAAATAGTTTCCAAAACATTTTCCTCCTTACATAACTATTAGTAACCTATGACAATTCTTATTAACTTAAGGTATACAATCCAGTTTTTATAAACACAACAAAACACTGTAAATAGTTTCCAAAACATTTTCCTCCTTACATAACTATTAGTAACCTATGACAATTCTTATTAACTTAAGGTATACAATCCAGTTTTTATAAACACAACAAAACACTGTAAATAGTTTCCAAAACATTTTCCTCCTTACATAACTATTAGTAACCTATGACAATTCTTATTAACTTAAGGTATACAATCCAGTTTTTATAAACACAACAAAACACTGTAAATAGTTTCCAAAACATTTTCCTCCTTACATAACTATTATTAACATTTCTTTAACTTTAATAAACATAATTATTAGAGTATTAGTTAACATTAATTAAATAATAAAAGAAATAAATAGTATTTAACTAAGTAGTTAAATAATTAGTTCTTGAAACAAAATTATCATTTTTCTTGGTACTTTTGGTAGGAGTAGTAAAGTATATTTCTGCCAACAAGATGTCATGTAACAATATATATAGCGAACACCTTTGGCAAGACAGTATACAAATTATATGTGAGAGCAACAGTTGCTGACACGTTTTCCTTCCTTTTTTATTTTTCAATCTTTCTAGTCACTTGGACAACAAGAAAATATCAGTTTTACTTTCTTACTACTTCAACCTTTCCTGTTGTATTTTATAACACCCACAAAACAAATTATAAGTTTAATTAATTCCATGCTGCTCATGAAAGGCCGTTATGTTTACATAGAGTGTTAATTATTTTGTGTGAAATGTTCCCCTACCTACTACTTTGTCGCTTTCATTAAACAAATTTTCGTTAAAATCCAGTTTATTTTAAATTTAATCGTTTGAAAAGTTTAACGATTTCAGGAAATAAAACTTGCGTAATATGTAATTTGCTGCTTTGAAATACCCCGCTGAGGGACTGGGTTAGAGAAAAATTAAAAGTTGCTTATTTTCACAAAATTATTTTCAGCAGCAAATGAAGTCATGCTTACAATTTTAAAATAAATTTAATCAATCTATTATACTCATCATAATAAATTTAATTTTTTTTTATTAGTAACAGTAGAAATTATACGGTCTACTGTTACTATTCTACTTTTAGAATAGGTGTAACATATATCCTCTGAATAGATTTATGGCGGAAATTCCCAATGATGACCTCGTCTTTCCACTTCCGTATTTTCATGAACTTTAATTTTCGTATTAAATTTAATCCTTCATCCCTCGTTATACATTTTCGTTGCAATACTTTTTTTTCTGTTTTGTAGACATTACAAAACTATTGTTATGCGAACCCTACCGAACAGCCCATAACATTCTCCACCCGTCAATTCTGCCAGGTGTTGTTCAGTTAAGGCTGCTCTCAAGTGGGTTCTAGTGTATTCAAGAACACTTGAGATACGCATTAAGCCAGCGTGAAGTAAGGAGGCAAAGCTGTACTGGACCTCTGCACGGCCTATATTAAGCCATAGCAGCCGGCTTGTCAGTTTAGTTACGTGAGTGATTTTCTCTAGCGCGAATCGAGTGTTTGTCGTAGCGAAGTATTGTGTTTTATAATTGTGCGGTACTCTATTAGTAGACATTTTTATAGCGTGTGAACAATTTATATTTGCAAACAGAATTATCACTGTGGTACACAACAATAGAAAAATTATTCTATAGTGGTGTGCTTCTCAATTCCGATCTGACGATAAGCTGAGAAGCTTGAAAGCGCTAATCGGAATAATTTTTCTGTAGTGGTGTGCAACAGTGATAATTCTGTTTTTGATTATAACAATTAACACAACTTTCTTCATTAAATTTCTATTTGATTTGTTGTAAGAGACTATCTTGTCAATTACAAACTGTTTAATTGTGATAACTAAAGTTGGTGATTAGTGACGTAATTGGTGTCTTGTATTTTGTTTTCCACTGTACTAGACGACGATCAGTTAGACTGTCGTAACACTAATTTCCATTCTACAAATGTCTATAATATTCTGCTATTACTCAGCATGTTTTATCATTATCCGTTCTAATTTATTTTCTCAGTTACAATTAAAAGTAGAAAATTATGAAGGCAGATCAGTACAACACGGTACGTCTGATAAACCACAAAAATTTCCGCCAACTTTTCGTCTTAATGTTCGAATATTTCAACTGAAATTGCAGCGCTTTTACAAGTGCACATTTTAAAATTTTTTAGTGTCAACAAAGTCATTTCTCATTCACATATTTGTATAGCATGTTTGGAAGTCTCGCCGTAGGGAAAAATTTATAAATCTATTCGTAATGCCTTACAACTTTTAAAATTATATCAAGTATACTGTATATTTGTGTTAACAACGTTATAAGAAAAGTGATTAATTTGAAAAAGTGATCATTTTTGTTTCGTCCGGTTCTTCGTTAGACTCTAGGTCAGTACTATACGTTAATGGACTTACTTGAAGATGGAGAATTACACTCGTTTTTTTAAGTTTACTTTTTTATACGAAATGATATAACATTAGGGTAAATTGTTTCCAAATTACGTAAGCGATGGACGCTGAAACACGTTCTTTATTTCGTGCCAACGATTGGAGAAATTAGGAAGTTGCTGTCATGTGTTCAAAAGAAAAGATAATTAAGGGACTTGAGAAATGTACTGTCATTTACCAAAAGAGTTATGATTCAGTGTATACAATTTCATTTTTTATAGAATATTGATGAACAGATTTCGATAAGAGAAAGTCTTGATTTAGTTTGCTTCAAATTGGATTTAATAATGAGTATCTTGTGATTCGTGTAATGACTACATATAGGACTAGTATTATGATTTTGAATACTGACCATGTTGAACTCATCTTCTGATATAACAAAAATAATAATGTTTTACTTATAGACATACGTGAGTAAACTTTTCGTTTACTATAAACTCTGCTAGGAGACTAATAGACAAACCCATTATCCAAATATTTAAACTGTAGGTGAACTAACCTATAATTTTCTAATATCAGTACGGGGACCTGCGGTGTATCTCTGCTGCATACTAAATTCACAAATATTAATTTTATACATATTAGTAATTGTTTGATGTCAATAATTAAAATTCATGTATATTAGAATCTGTAAAATAACTTAAAATGGAATTATGTTTCTTTTATTCTATTGCGTACATATCATTGAACACTTCAGTCCAATAATTATTAACTCTAATAACGCCTATAAATCCGACTAGTCTTTCTTACTGCAGAAGATGAAATTAAGAAAAATAAAATATTAGGAAGGAAACCCACATAGTGCAGCCAGGTAAGAAGAAAGTTCAGAAAGAAAAAAACAAGAAACTGTTCCATAGATATTCTATTAACCACTGATTACTCCTAATAATAGTGTAATTAACCATTATTTACAACCGTTTTACCGTTTTTCTGCCGTATCTTCATTTGACGAAACGTAAACTATTTACTGTGTATTTTATTTCAGAAAGCAAGGGTAACAGGTTCTTAAGTTATCTCTATTTTTCCATTTCTTCTGAAATTTGTCTTATGTATCTTACCATAGTCAAAACTAGTCCCATATTGAGTCTGTGCAGCTGATTTGTTGCAGTACTTTACATTTACACTTTTATAACTTACTGTTCTCTATCTACTAGCTGTCAACAATATGTAACTGGCTGACGTATAATCTTGCTGACGCCACTTGATTATTCTCCACTTGTATCACTTTCTATTTGTCTCCATTCTTGTAAATATTTGGTGATGATACTTTATTTTGATTTAGGAGTAAAAGGAAAATTAGCATCATCATCATCATCATCATCATCTTCACAACACGGCATAAGCAAGGTGCTGCCTGTTTCGCCTTTAAAGATCTTCCAGCCATCTCTTCCTGTGTCTACCCACAGACCTGTGACCTATAGATTTGTATTTCCAGACGTGTTTGTCAAGTCTGGAATCTGACACTATTCTAAGCGTTCTTCCCATCATTGTTTGTAAATTTTCAGTTTTTTTATTCAATTTAAAAACTTGGAACTCTTTGTTCTGATCTCGTTCTTTAGACGGTCAAGTTTAGAACAGTTTTATCTCCTTTTAAGAACGCCATTTTCTATGCCGGTTTTTACTGTCTTGTTTCTTGGTTATGTCTATAATTCCCATCCGTAGGTAGTATTGAAATTAAGACACTGTGTATATAAGAAATATATGTACACGAGTAGGTAGAGGATAATTAAGATATTGAACTAATTACATTTGTCTGGAACATAGGAATTTAATTCTAAAATTCCTACCTAAAATTATAGCCTTAACCGTTTATATTAAATTTAAAACAAAATTTTATATTTATGCAGCTATATGTCCCAGTCTCTGCTTAGCTGTTCCTCAATCCCAGTTACCGTTTTCCCATGACACATTACAACTAACGTGAGACAGAAATAATACAGAAGCATTTATTCTGCTTAGACATTCAGAATGATGTGTACCAATAAAATAAACAGGTTATGTATAAAGGATTTTTAGTACTTACAAGTACACCTCTAGGTATTCCAGTCGGTAATTTTCTTAGTTTTTCATCCGAGATGCATTTCGGAACAGTTGTGTTCCATCCTCAATCGGAATCATTTAGTAAACTTACATATATAAAAAATTTTTTCCCCTCAGGTGAGCGTCGTCGACACAGGTACATAAAAACACAAAACTTAAAATTTTTAAAAACAACGTTAACATTACACGAAAACCGAATTCGAACGGACGATTGAAATAATCGTAGCTGGCCAGCATATGTTTTGCCCGCACGTCATACGGACGCCGACAAACAATAAAACTACCCGACGCGCGACCTTTGTGCGTACTCTTCGAGGTAATCTAATATTTTAAACGTAACCAAATCCCTATCATCCTCTTTTCTGTTAAGCAGTGTTTTTTCACCGGCTCCTCGTTTGTATTTGTAAATATGGTATTGCTCGTATATTTTTGATGCTTCTTTGTTTGAGCTATACCTTAATACTTCTAATGAAGTGTTGAAATTGATGTTGTGTTGTGGGTGGCTTTTTAGATGTTGCGCCACAACTGACGAAGGTTTACGGTGATTTTTTGCAGCATGTTCATTGAATCTTTTACGAAAGGTGCGGTCGGTATAGCCGATGTACTTCTTATTGCAAACTTCTTCCCCTGCATTACAAGTAATCATATAAACGCCATTGGCTTCTTCTTTTGGCATAATCTGTGTTTTCTTGTTTAAGTCGTGCCTTCTTATTTTGTAGGCTGGATTGAAGCCAAATTTTTTGAAAATGCTTCCTATTTTTAAGGAATTTTCGTCTTTTTAGTGCAGTGAAAGGACGTTTGTACTAATAATGCTGTAAGTACTAAAACTCCATTATACATTATTAATGGTATTCTTTGACTGTTTCATATAAAAACAGGTTATGTTGCCAGAAGTTACCAGATGAGCTCCATCCGCTCATCTCTGACTGTTAATCTTCACCCTTGTTACCCCGGGCACGGGTCTCCATACCATCCCTGGAAGTTGGGGATGAGGTATCCATAAGGTGTCTCCTTCCCTCCTGCTTCCTATGCCGTTGCCCAAATGATGGACAATTCGTCTTTACGGGCAATTTCTTACCCCAAGGGAAAGAGAATGCCCTAACTACTACCTGCAACAACAAGCAGGGGAGGACAGCTTATACCGGCGTCATACATTGAACGTGGAGCAAAAAGGCAAGGAAAGAGACAATGCTTAAATTTTATAAAACAATGGCAGTGCCTGTTTTACTATATGGGTGTAAAACATGGGTTCCTACGAAGAAGATTAAAAATCAGATTCAAACTTTAGAACAAAGGTTTGCACGAGACAGAATCGTTTGCGCAATGAGGATATCAGAGAAGAGCTACAGGTATTGTCCATAAATGATAAAATCCAGACATATGGCAGGGATTGGTTACAGCCTCTGGACAAAATGGAGAATGGACGACCACCTAAAGTTGCGTTTTGATATAGACCCATTGGTACAAGAGACGTAGGAAACAGATAATGAGATGGAAAGATACTCTGTGAAGACGGAACAGGCAAAGTAGACACTCTGTGAGGTGCAGCAGAAGAAAAGAAGAAGATGTTACCAAATAAGAAGAGAGAATTATAATGTTGCTATTAGGTTAAAATAGATAAAAAAGGGGATTTAAACAATAATGGAACACATAAAATTTGTTATTACAGGTGATTTTTTTCTTTATTTTATTATTCTCTTTCTTTCAGCCTCGATTCGGTACAGTTGGGCGACTACATTATGAAGCCGTCAATCCATTCTGTCGGTCTCTATCTAGATCAATCCCTGGTTCGTTTCTCTATCATTCTACAGTTAATTAATTTAAAAATTCTTTCCGTGGCACTTACCTAGCTTCCCGTACGTCAAGCTTTTCTTATAATAAAAACGAGTACTTCAGTTACTGCGCTAGTATTAAGTGCCCCCAAGCGTCAATAGTAATTTACGATCAATCTTTTCTATATTCGTGTTACATATTTTCTCGTTGACACTTTATCAATATACATTACACAATATACTGCATAACACGCTGTGTAGGTGTTTAGATACAACTGTTCTACGGTATTACGTTGTGAAAAGTTAAGAGAGCTGACAAAGTAAATTTTCTCTTCATTTCTGTAGGCAAGTTTACTGCTTTAAATACAGTCGTGTCTGTCGCCTATGACACGCTAACCCCGTTTCTCGAACACAGTTATTCGTTGGGAAACTTCAGGAGGAAAGCTGCAAGCATAAATGGTCGCGCTAAACAATTCTGTAACGACAGTTGTAAAACCAGTAGTCAACAGGAAATGGGAAACGGTATTACTTGCTCTAAGCAGTATACCAGTCGTAAACTGTAGACATTAAAGCGTTAGAGCTAATTCAGCTTCGTGTACCTTCATTGTTTTATTATACTGTACATTTTAAGACAGAGACATATAACCGCCAGGGATATTTTATTTACTTGGGTGTAATAGAATAGCTGCTCAATTAATTTGTGTTAATTTCAACCGTGTTTCAAGTGAAATACAGTTGTGCACACCAAAAAAATGGATATCCTTTTTTTGATACTGTACATTATAAGACAGAGACATATAACCGAAAGGGATATTTTATTTACTTGTGTAAAATAGAATAGCACCAAGGTGATGGCTTTCCGTGGAATTGATCCCGTTCATGCAAACATTGTTATAGATGGTACTGTCCTGGAACAAGTTAGCAATTTTGAATATCTGCGCTACAAGTGTGTCTTATAATGTAAGCAACGACATTGTGAATACGTTGCATAAGTTTAACCTTATGTGTGGGACCATTAAGCAACCCCTTAAGTCAGCAAGTAAAGGAACACGCCTAAAATTCTACAAGGTGATAGATCTCACTTCCTTATGGGTCTGAGAATTGGACTTTAACGAAAGGCCAAGCCAGTTGCATCCAAACTGCTGAAATGAGATTTCTCAGGCACGAGGTATACTCTCCATGATCGACGAAGAAACACAGATATACGGCAGGAACTGAATATTATGAGTATACTCGACAGGATCGTCCGGTATCGGCTGAATTGGTGGGAACATCTTTGCCGAATGGATGACTGCCTCATCCCAAAACAACTATGGAACTATAAGCCGAGGGTACGGAGAGTTGTGGGACGTCCGAGGAAGCGCTGGAGTGACCAGCTCTAATCTGTGCCTATTTGAGACCGGAACAAATCATTCTTGGATTAATCCTTGAAAATAATGATGATGATGATGTGAATAGAATAGCTGTTCAATTAATTTTTGCTAATTTCAACTGTGTTTCAAGTGAAATACAGTGTCTTCACCAAAAATGGATTTACTTTTAAAAAAGACTAGAATGTTGGATTATTCGTCCTTATTAGACTTAATGCAAAGGACACAAACGAATGGAGTGAGTATAAAGAGATAAATAAATTCATTCATTTGTGTAGAACGCACCACTCAGTGCACGAGGGATATTCAAAGAAGAATACTGAAGGGAGAATTTAATAACAAGAAATACAGATCAAAGTACACAGAATTGTTTGAATTTGTTCACAGACTATTTCCTAATATTTTTCAACCTAATTTTCAGCTTTACTCTTCACTGGTTGGCTGCTTTACTTCAACAATGATAATACCAATAAACGGGAAAGTGGATACTAGCAATTTGTAAGGAAGGCTACAGTTAGGGTTGCTACAGTTTGTCTACAAATAAAACTTTATTTTAAACTTCATTGCTCCTATTCGAGTTTCAGACATATTTTTTTATTACTGCACAAGGTCCAGAAAGTAGCCTCGTGTTCTGTCATTTTATGAATCTCTGAGCAATTGACGTGACCCATGCAGAAGCTGCCGTATAAACTTCAATGCGGTTATTGAAAGTCATTTATTTTTCTCCACTGTGAATTTAAGAAAAAATACTCCCCACTCCATGTTTGCATTATGCTACTTAAATGTCCAGTCGAAATGTTGCGACCGGTAATATATATATATATATATATTATATATATATATAGGCCTATATATTGCAAGGTAACAGGTAGTTATCTGACCAAGCTTGCAGAAATGATGCTCAATTAGTGATTTAATTGACCTTTTTTCAACATGATGATTGCATAAAAATGTTTTTTTTATCTGTAATACAATGATATTAATTGAAAAGTTCAAAATTTTTCTTTTAAAATGATACTAATTGAAAAGTTGAAAATTTTCCTTTGAAAGTTTTTTATTAGTTTAAAACAAATTTAGTTCATAAAATTGCTTTCCTAAATTGACGTCTTCCTGGTTGTCCCGGTCGAATATCTCGTTTCCGGTCTCCAGCGATCCGTCGTCTGTGTCCTACGCTCCAGCCGCCGCATCCAGGAATCGCTCCGTGTCCGCCTTGGTCAGCAATCGGAGTTCAGCAACGGTAGCAGAAAATCTCGTACTCCGGGCTTAACCTTCCTGCCAAAACTCGCTGCTCCCTCGACGTCTACGGACCCCAAGGGCTGCCTGGAATGGGCGTTGGAGTAGGCGAGGAACTCTCTCTGCAACCGCTCTCGACGAGTGCTACATGAAGGCTCCCCTCTTTTTGTAAACTGAAACTGCATCGTTATAAGGTGACGTCACGGTTGTCCTGCGCACAACAGTATTTCCTATACAACACATGTTAAATGTAGGAATATTCTGGAAATTCCACGTGCTTAAGACTGGTCCTTCGTTTTCCCGATTCTTCTAGAACATAAGTTTCACTTACATATGAATCGATTAAATTGACCTTTTAATATTTCGTAATTGCAATAAATTGTAACTCATACGTACGTTGACATCCACAACTTGTTGCGTGTTTACCAATTGGCTAATTACAACACTGTTCACACCTCCTCCTGATACGCGCACAACACAACACTTCGCTCAAGCACCATGCTACAGTTTCATAGTCTTTATATTGTCTTATAACTAAGTTATAGTATTATTCTTAATTTTTAAACAATACTTTTTATGTCAATCACACCCGAATTGTCCCGGACACCTAATATGGCTGGTCATAATTATGCTTCATGCATTCACATATGGTGTGAATGTCTGTCACATTGCAATATATGTATATATAACTGATATAAGATGATTTTTGGGATAAGAAGCTGGAGGAGGATTGCAATGGATAGAGTAGATTGGAGGCGGAGATTGGTGGAGGCCAGGGCCCGACTAGGGCTGTAGCGCCATAGGAGGAGGAGATAAGAAGATTTTTAGCTATAAGAAGAAACATACCAACCATACCATACCATACCAAGGAAATAAAATGAAATTTAGTACTCATCTATATTTATGTAAGTACAAATACATACATACATCCTTGGCTCTACAGTCCAGATCGAGCCTTGGCCTCGCAAAGAAATTGCCTCCACTTATTCCTGTTCTCAGCCATCCGCCACCAACTCACTGCGCCAAGCTTCCTCGCATCACTGCCGATCTGGTCCAACCATCTGTTCTTCGATCTTCCAATCTTCCTTTTTCCTATTGGGTTGTCTTTCACAATTTTTCCCGTACGTTCGTCATCCATTCTCTGACCGTGTCCTGCCCATCTTAATCTATTGATTTTAACAAGTCGGACAACTGTAATGTCATTTTACTTACCAAATAATTCATTATTATTTTTATTTCTCCAGAATTCGCCGATAATTGAATTGGCCTAAAATCCTTCTTAATACCTTTCTTTCAAACACAGCCAGCCTCCGTTCATCAATTTTCTTGTGTACCCAGCACTCAAAGCCATATGTCAATACAGGCCTTACAAATGTCTTATAAAGCGTGGCTTTAGTGGCCAAATTTATCAATCAATGACTTGATTAGGAAGTGCTTAGACAAAACAAGAGGTGTGAATGTCGGTGGAAGAAGAATTGAATGTATAAAGTTTGCTGATGAGATGGCTGTTTTAGCAGAAAAGGAAGAGACAATGAATGAAATGATAAAAGATTTGAATTTAGTATTCGAGGAATATGGAATGAGAATTAATAAGGAAAAACTAAGTGTATGGTGATTAGCAGAGAAGGAAAAAGGGCAAATATAAAGATAGGGCAAGACAAAATACAATAGGTGGAGTTGTTTAAACAGAGCAAGACAAAATACAATAGGTGGAGTTGTTTAAATAGAGCAAGACAAAATACAATAGGTGTAGTTGTTTAAATATCTTGGAAGCTTGATAAGTGAAGATATGTCCTGCACTCGTAAAATTAGGGCGAGAATTGCTATAGCGAAAGAGGCATTTAATGGAAAGAAAAGACTTCTGTGTGGCAAAATGAATAAGAATTTAAGAAAAAGCTTGGCCAAATGTATGTGTGAAGCGTTGCTTTATATGGTGCAGGGCGAGCAATGGAAAAAGTGAGGTGGGTTGATAAAGTAAGGAATGATGAAGTTTTAAGAAGAATAGGGGAAGAGAGTAGAATCCTGAAGGTAATAAAAAATAGTAAAAGCAATCGGTTAGGTCATTGTTTAAGAAGAGACTGCTTGCTTACAACTGCTATGGAGGGTGTCACAAAAAAAGAGGGCGTAGAAGAATGAAGTTAATATATAGCATTAAAATCAGAGAGTGTTACGAAGAAACAAAAAGACTGACATGCGATAGGACAGCTTGAAGATCTTTTACCGTTTGAAGACCTGCCTTAAAGCAGAACACAAAATAACTGACAAGAAGCAAATGAATAGCTATATTTACCTTAATAGCTCTGAAACTGAATTTATTTTCATAGCTGACAGAAAGTTCTAAGTCATAACATTCTCTTTTAGTAGGGAGATACGAATTCACCACGTAAACCCCGGTTCAATAGAAAAAAAAAGACTGCTGAACTAGAGCGTAAAAGGAAAACCGGGGCACTCGAGAAGTTAAATTAAATCTATGTGTGATAATTTAACTATACAATTTTATAGTGTACCCAAGATGTTCATAAAATCTGGGATGTTGACTCTTCAAGTGATTCTGACGTGACAATAATTTGCGACCTCAAAATCATGACATTCCAGATTTATGGATATGTCAAACCGAGCCAAAATACAGTTACCATAGATGTTACCCAAAACCTTTATCAGAAGAATGACACACTATCAATTACGGTTTTTCGGGATTGTAAACCTGAGATTACATTGTGGTCACTGAATTAATAAAACATATATAATAAATATAAAGTATAGAAAGATAGAAAAGTTGTAAAGAAAATTTAAAAAAACTGACAAATATTGAAAAAATAAACTAATCAAAGAAAATAATAAAATACATAAATAAAAAATATATTTTGAACACTATCATGATAATATGGTGAATTAAAAACCAATAGCCTAATATCAAAAAAGGCAATACAAGAAGACTCAGCGTATATAAGTGGAGGTTAGCGGTTTTTACGGAAGACAAAAGTAAATAAAGTAAAGAGTGTTTTAAAACAATTACGGCGGATCTTGGACGAACAATACCTGACACCTTTTTGGGTAAGAGCAATCCAATAGAAAAGTTGCCGACATAGCAACCCCTGTAGAAAAAGGTTTTGTCGGGTATTGTTCGTCCATGATCCGCCGCAACTTTTTTACAACACTCTTTCGCTTTTTGCACTCTGAAGAAGATCCTGGAGGGTGGGATTCTAAAGGTCGCCGACGATATCGCTGTTATACAGCAACAAACTACGGCTTAACAGCCCGGTTTGTAATCATTTTGGTAATACTGACTTCGGCCGTGTGAGCTTACGATGATGTTAGTATTAACATGTCATATATTGTTACATACCACAACAAATTTAGATTGTTTCCGTGAATTCTCCACATCTGTAAAATATGATATTAAATAACTGCAACAGCTCTTGTACTTTATGTGTCTTTGTTTTATCTTGTCAGCAGCAAGTGGGAGACTTAGAATGGAAGAGGTTTCTATTCATTCGTAAATCACATTCCAAAATCAGTAATTAGCAACAATGAGTGGAAGCGGTAAACAATTGCATTAGGTAAACAATGGATACTGCGGAATGACGCAGACCGCAACAAACAAGCAGACCGTGAAACGTGAAAACAAACGCAGACCAGCTGACTTCAACAGCAGGTTTAAAATGTTAACACAATAATATATAAATTTAGTCTGGCAACATCAATTTTTTACGAGATTGTTATCAAATTATTGTGTTGGTGCAACAGCCTTTGGAGATTTAAAAGTACCCGTTTATAGAACTTTGGATATATATATAAAGTACCTGTTAAATCAAAAACGGGATTTTTTATTTTGTTTTAATTCTTTGTTTTAAGTATTACTGTTTTAGAAGCACATTAAACCATATGTTTTCCTCAATCATGACTATTATTTATTTCAGCAGTAAACGAAAAACCAAAGTCCGTTGTCACGTAACCTCACAAATGAAAACAACACGTATTTTCGCTTTGCATTAAGTAATAGGACAATTTAAAATTAGTACACTTCTTCTTTTCCACATCGTAATATATTTCGATACAATCGCATATTATATAAAATATCGAAAATGTACTGCACGAATGGATAAATGTACAGTTCCAATGCCGCTAAATAGCATTTTCTTATTTACTTCTAACTATGGTAATTAATTCAGGTCTCCATGTTGTTGTTGACATCTTTAGTAGCAGTATTTAATATATTTCATTACTTATTTATTGCATCATCAGGAATACGTATAAAGATAAATTTTATAATCTTTTAAGACAATTACAAAATATATACACGTATCTGTATACAAAATTACAAAATATGACGATTCAATCCCATACTAAAAACATTAAAAATTGCAGCAACGGATAAAGGTACAGTTCCGACCCCGCTAAATATAATAAGTTTATTTACTTTTACTATGGTAATTAATTCTGATCTCCATTGTGTTGTTGACATGTTTATACATGTCAACGAAAAGGGATAATTAAAATAGCCTAAATCGTGTGAAAGGGGCAAAATATCAAATTCCAAGTTAGACAGTATTTTTTGCCTTGTGTTGAAGGTTACCTGTGGAAAATTTGGTGGCAATTGGTGTAACGGTGTGTATACAAATACTGTATACACATTGAACACACTGAACTGTATTCAGTACCTATAAATCCTCGGACTTTGAGTTTTATATATTTAGATTAACTTACTTAACTTACAGTTGTGTGTTTGGCGTCGTAACACACTCAGCAACAATTGCCCTGATGATGTCAATAAATATTGCCGAAATGTCGACACAAATTGTTTAAAATGTGTGTTTACACTTTTTTGACCTATCCTCGCAAACCCTTCATCGTTAAAATTCTTAGTAATTATGTTGAAAGAATTTGGAAATTCAACAGTTTTCCCATTCAGTCTTGCCAATGACAATTTTAAAAAAGACTTGTTGAATGCAGCGTGCATTGATTTTTAACAACACGCCTTAATGACTGAACAATTTACTTGGTGACTTCACAAACAACGGAAATCACAAATATTGTTGTCAGTTGTTGGGCAGAAAGTATTTTACGTAGTCAGTAATGGTATAAATATTAAATATTTTACTACAATTAGGAAGAAGCAGATTTATATACAGTCTAAATTAATTCATCTTCTGCTTAAGATCTTAATCTAACAATCATAAGAACTTATTTGTGACATGAAACTATTGTTACGACATCACAGAACAATCTAAGTGTTTATCGAACGTTCCAGAGGAATCCGGAGTAATGTAACGCGTGTTGCGTACGTGACTCTCGACGCATTCGCGAGACTTTCCTGGAAGCCGCCAGCCGCTCGGACTGTGTCAAGGCCGCAATTAATTACGTCGTACACACTGGTGCTAATGCGCATTTTGGAATATTCTGGCCTATGAGCGTTGTATAAATACAGGGCGTCAGCGGCCTTAGTTTTCAGTTATAGTTGCGATATATAATGTGCGGTTCGAGTTATTATCGGGCAATTTTACTATGTGCGTTCAAGTGGTTTTTAGTGAATAGTGAAGTGCTGTGTTTTATAATCGGGCGGTATATTGTAATACAATTGTGTTTTAATATTAGTTGACATTTTATTGCGTGTAAACAATTTCTATTTGATTTGCTGTAAGAGACTGTGTTGTTAATTACGAACTGTTTAACTGTGAAAATTAAAACTGGTGATTAGTGACTTAATTGGTGTCTTGTATTTTGTTCTCCACTGTACCTACGATGATCAAGCAGAGCGTCGTAACACTATACTCTTTTGTTTGATTTTTGCTTTATGCTGTTAGCAGAAATATTAATGCACTTAAAAAGCATCTTTGACATACTAATAAAACTACATCCCGTTTTCAACACTTCTCCGTAAGCGCCAGCGTTTGTAATGATAACATAATGTTGAGAACGTGTTAATTGACAGCCGTTGATGGTTGGCTGTTGTTTGACGGTGAGTTTCACCGTTTTTATTTATCTCACAAAGTGAATAAATCATATTCATGAAAGTTCCTGTCGTCACTTTTGTAACAGCGTGGACGTTACCTGCTAGCGAATAAAAATTCCCGGAAATTACATAAATTCGCAAAGTAAGAACTTGGAATGTGCTAGTAACTACAAAGAAGTACGAATATAAAAGGCGAGTTTTCTAAGAATCAGAACTACAAAGTGTTACATAATACTAATTGAAGACTCATGAAATACAACGAGATACATTTCAAAACCTAACGACATCTTCTGTTCCTACTCTATTTGACAGAACTCATATAATGTATCGTTACTGGTTATTATGTTATGGCTATATTATAGCCTAAGTGTTTAATATCAAAAACGGACATGAGGTGTATGAAAAAATGGATGTATGGAAGGTCGCAGGACATGAAACTGGGTGACCATTACTAGATTTACAATAGTTGATAGAGTTAAAAATCGTAAACATCTGGACGATTACAATATCCACAAAGTATAAAAATATCGGTATGAAGAACCATACATGACTTCCATGTTCTAAGATTTATGTTTAAAATCATTTACGAAATGAAATGTTTCCATAGAAACTACTTCTTTCCACTTATTGATTCAGCCTTAACCACAGTACTGTGGTCACTAACGTATACCACCACACGTTATCGCACTCGATTTTCACTGATGATGGCAGTCGACGGCACTGCCGAAATGTCTGGTTTTGCAGAAAACATTGGACTACGGTCAAACCGCCCGGGAAGGAATTTTAACAACAAACTACTACTTTGTTGCCGATAATGTAGTACACATATAAAAATTATCCCCTCCCCCTTCAACTATAATTTGCATTTATAGAAAATTACCCCCACCCCGTTCAACTAGCCTCTTCATTTATAGATATTTCATCTACATTTCTACAGTGGATTATTAAGATCTTCTTATCAGGATACTTTATTTATCAAAATTAAGTACTTTACTCTTGTTACAACAAAAAATATGTCTGGTAAACTACCCTTTCCCCCTAACCGATCTTCACCAAAATCAGTAGGCCTTGAGTTTTCTACAACTCAGGCATATGTGTAAAAAATTATTTGATTCTGTTTGAAAGTGTGGCATTTATCGTTCGTCATATAGAAAATTACCCTTGTTAAATTACCCTTGGCAGATAAACTACCCCTTCCCCTTAACCGATCTTCACCAAAAACAAAAGGTCTTGAGAACTCTACAATTCAGGTCTGTATGCGAAACATTATTTGATTCTGTTCGAAGTTGCGGCTGTTATCGTTCGCCATAGAAAAAAATTACACTTGATAAAAAAAAACTCAGCAGGTAAACTACCCCTTTCCCTTAACCGATCTTCACCAAAAACAATAGCTCTTGAGTACTCTACAATTGGGGGCTGTATACAAAAAATTATTTGATTCTGTTTGAATTTGCGGCTGTTATCGTTTGCCATAGAAAAAATCTACAGATAGACACACAGACACACACACAGACACTTTTCGATAAATGACTTTTTTTCATGTTTTGAGGGTAGTACAATCAGAATCTGCAATTATCTCGAACACGATTTTTTTTTTGCATCACCATACTTCCATTTCCTTATGGAACATGGAAGTAAAAATGACCTAAGGAGCAACGAAAAATATTGTTACGACGTTCGAACTGATCGCCGTATGGTACAGTGGAAAACAAAATACAAGACAACAAATTAGGTCACTAAAAACCAAAATTCTCGTGCAATGATTCAAGCTAATCTGTCCACATCAATAATAGTGTCAACTAATAGAGTCCCGCACAAAAATCACTTTTCACTAATAACCACTTGACGCACAGAATGATCGCAGCAAATAAACTTGTAGCTCGCTTGAATAAATCGCCACTTAAACTGAAATTAAGCGTCGCTGAATTCTTGTATTTATACCCCACTGAGATTTCAGAATAATCCGTAATACGCGTCAACACTACACTAGAGCGTTACTGGAGCGTAATTGCTTGCAGCCTTGAACACAGTGGGCGCGGACCGGCGAAGTCTGGAACAGTATTGTTAAAGCATGTTAGAATCACGTACGCACACAACTTTACAGCTGGTTCTGCTGTGATATCCGAGACACACGTAGAATGTTCTGCAATGGGTTAACAATATATAAATAAGGGTGATAAGAGGTTAGGGAACAAAGCGAAAAGGGCGAAGATCGGAAACGATTTGGGCAATAAATAACTATTGAACTACTACAGAAGAAAGGAAAGTGACATTTTGGGAACCCTACGAGAAGTTTTCTAAAAGACAAACGTTGAGTCATATAGCAAAGACATAGGTGAAGACAATATGTATGAAAGTTGTAGCCCGGTTAGATTTGACCTAGTATGTAGATAATATTGCATGTACTTAAACTGTTCAGATTTATCTTGGTATAACGTTTCAGAAGGAATTTTCCAGATTCATACTTAACTTACTGTTGGTTTGAGTAATTGTCAAAGATCCACGTACACACAGCAAGCTTTATAAATCTGTATAAAGTAGCAACCGTTTAATGAAATCTATAGTTGAAAGGCTGAGGTCCTACTTTTGTTTAAACTACAGTAACGAAACCTCAATAAAACATATACCATTTTGGCCTACTGCTTAATAAACCCTTGTATGTTGGTATTTTCATAAGCTAAAATAAGCTCCGTATGCTTCATTGTACAGGATCTGTTTAAGTGACTTCCTATTAATGTCGCGAATGTTTCAGTTATTCATTTTCCACATTCAACAGCAATGTGATTAGTTAAAAACTTAGCAGCATAACATACGTTTGGGTTATTACGTGAGCTGAAGACAGTGAACGCTCTGAACTGTAGAAACGATCGATAATGATATAAATTACTGCACATTTCATTTACTTTGTTACTAAAAATCTATAAGATATTATACGTAAAAAGTAAAATATTACCGCAGGCTTTTTTTGTGTTGTTTACATTTTTCGCCTGTTCCTTCTCTATTTTAGTACGCAAACAATATTTAATCTCCACATTAAATGGGGTGCTGTGGAATAAGCAAATTACAGCTAGAACCAAAATATTTAAAACCATTGTTAGAAGTATCATGGCTTATGGCTCAGAATTTTGGACTACCAATAAACACTCAAGAAAAAAATTAATGACAGCAGAGACGGACTTTTCGAAACGTTCGGAAAAAGTATCCAGACGTGAGAAAATTAGAAATGAAGTTATTAAGGACAGAATGAATGTGAACAATTTAATTGTTGATTTTATTCAAAGAAAATAATCACAATGTTATGGACACACAAGAAGAATGACAAAGGAAAGTTTGTCAAGGACAGTTACAGAATGGACCACACCAGGAAGAACTAAACGAGGAAGAAATTCAGGTTATATTGAGGGAAAGAGGAATTGAAGAAGACCTTTGGACGGACAAGCAGCTGTGGAAGATGAGAATTCAATGACTTCTCTAATCTTTGGTTCCAGAAAATGTGTAAACATTGTACAGCGGGATAATTAAAATAAATAATACTTGATTTACGCGTCGCTATAAGACCAACTTCTTGAAATAGGCTATATAGCCTACGCATAGGTTGTGTCCGTTAGACTGAAAGTCTTGGAAGTTAAATGACGCGTCTGTCGAAGTGAAGGTACGGACTACTACGCCAGACATTACACGAGAGATTTAATGTTTAATGGGAAGTAACATTAATGTACTCGATATAATCAGTACGGCTTCCAGCGTCTAGTGTACTCCATTCATTGGACATATACAAATTGAACATTTCCTCCGCACAGTTCAGTTTTATATTTTAAAGTGCTTAAGAACCGTAATGACGTAAAGTTCTTAGAGTAAAGACGGTGCGGTTAACTTGTATAACTAAAATAGCATTAGTCAAGTTAACGTCACTTTAATTCAAGTGACTTTATTTTTACTGTGTTGACAACCTCCAAGTGAATTCTTGATAGGAAGTAAAATCTTTTAATATATGTATGAGTTTTGAGTTTTATAAAAGAAAAGATGAAAATAATACTGGGAGAAGAATAAACACTGTAGTAGAGAGAGAGAGAGAGAGAGAGAGAGAGTGAGAGTGAGAGAGTGGGAGAGAACGGGCGGTTTGTGAAATGTTCTACTTAAAGCCAACACACACGCGTTTGCGTACACTTCAGTGAACAGATAATCCTGTTAGTGACAAAATGGTTTTACACGAGAAGGTGGTAACAAGTTGTCAGTGGGAGATACAGAGCTCTGTGAATACATCACAACCCACATTCTGTACACTTATCTACTTCTCGTCCCTCCAATATACTATACAGCAGTACAAATTTCCCTCACGGTGCTGTAATATCTGACTGCCAGTTTCCCTATCTCTCTGGATTTACCGCCTCGTTCTTCCCTCCACTCTGCACGCTATACGTTAGTATTTCTCATTTCTCCCCTCTCCCTCACCCCATCACTCCATCTTTCTCTCTCTCTCTTTCTTTCTTTCTTTCTTTCTTTCTTTCCCTGTTTGTCTCTGTATTGCTTGGCTGTTTCACTCATTTTATCTTGTCTTCTACAATCCTGTCATGCCATGAAAAGGTTTTTTTCATCTTAGCATTCTCTGTCAAACCGAACTATAAGTATTCCAATAGATATTCATTGATACAGGATAAATTAATCGCGTGTATCGCGACGTAGCGTGAAGTGATTTGTGATATTTGGTAAACATTTTTGATTTTTTGACGACTTCTCTAAAAGGACTGGTGTTTTTTATAACCTGATGAAGAGGACTTATCCTTGACACGCGTTTTTATTGGAATTTCTAAAGAAGTGACAAGACGGTGAGTAACCAAGTGCTTACAAATACTACAATTAAATTAACGTATACACAATAAATTATATCAAACTTTTTTACATTCAGCTTGAGAAGAAAATCTGTTATCTTCTAACATTAAATAAGTTTTAGTTTGCACTAAACAAAGATGTCAGTTACATCTGTATCGACGTATTGTGTGGCGGAACACATAGTATTACCATCATCATCATCATCATCATCATGAACACCACTCCAAGGATTAGGCACTAACCTGTTCATGACCCCATCTCTTCCTCGGTCTATCGACGTCACCTCTCTTCCCAGTAGGGTGGTAACCCAAGGCAGCCACGGGTAGACGGGCATCAGGCATGCGGTTTAAATGTTCACACCATCTCCTACTGTGGTCTTCAATCTTCTGGTGCAACTATACAATGTTTAGTTTGCGTCTAACATCCTCGTTCCTTTTCCGATCCAGGAGGGAACAACCTTGTGTTCTCTTAGAAACCTCATTTCAGCTGCCTGTGTCATCTGTACGTCCCTTTTACTAAACGTCCATGAGTCACTAGGATACAGAAATGTGGGAACAGCCACAGATTTGAAAATTTTCATTCGGGTATCCTTCCATGTTTTTTTTTTTGTTTGTTTTGAACACATAACAAGCAGCCACGGTATAAGTTTAGACAGACGTATATGCTGCTAGGAAGAACTTTACCAATTTTCATGCAGAGAACCCCTTAAGGATTCTTTTAGGTGTTCCTTTGTCATCCATTCTTACGACATGCCCAGCTCATTGCAGCCTCCTCAGTTTTACGTACACTTCTACCGTTTGGTATCTAACAAACATATCAACATTATGCCGTATCCTCCTTTCCCCATTTCTATATATGGGGCCCAGGATCCATCTCAAGAGCTTCCTTTCAAATAACCTCAGGCGTTCAAATGCTTTTTGTGGTAATATCCACGTTTCACTGCCCTAGCACAGGATTGATCATATGAATGTTCGTCCGTCTATGAATAAGTATTGTATACACAATGATTTAAGTCAACAGTTTGTAGGCCTATATTCAGCTTAAGTAGACAATCATCTTCTAACTTTAAATAAGTTTTAATTTGACAAGCAAAAAAGGTGTCAATTACTTTGCAATACATTTATACTGACGTCTTTTAATACATTTATACTGATAGACTAATAAATCAGTGTGGAGAAACGGTATTCATCTGTTGGGGACGCAGTTGACTCGAATATCGAGATGCTGCCCCCCTTTCAAAATTCGAAGGGTAGTTGTCAACGCCTCGTGGCTCGACCAATCGCGTGCGTTTTACACTGAAACCACAACTTCTGTTAAGATATTTGACAATAATTGCATGAAAGATGTTGGAATATAGATAGTTTAATGAAAGATGAATAAAATTTTGGGATGAAATGTAAAATACTCGAAATGGTTGCGCACTAGTACTTTCGTTTCTTGAAACTGTTATTGCGAATTCTACGATGTAAAATTAAGAGGCCTACACGTTCAGATAGCCAGCGTTAGTAGATGTTACGGGCATCACTTGTTAAGTTATTCGTGTACGTTGTGATAGCGTGGAAAGTTAACTAACATAGTACTGTATTGGCAGGACACGCACATTATCACGTTCTGTGTGCTGTGTATCTACATAATGCAGAGAGTTCGTGCCGCGGAGACACGTTGTAGTCACGTTATTGCAAGCTCGCTGTTCTCCGGCTGACAACGTTTTATCAAATGTATGTACATTTATACAGCCCTTTGAGTGTGTTCGCCGTTTACTAGCATCATAAGAATATTTCATTACAGAGAAATCATGACACGTAGGCTAAAACTCAGTCGTACGGTTAGAAAATCTGATACACAAAGTATATAAAAACACACACAGCCTCTCATTCTATAAAGTCTCTATATATTTATACAAAACACACATACACATTCGTGTGTGTGTGTGTGTGTGTGTGTGTGTGTGTGTCCATATTGCAATATGTGAGATTTGCTTATAAAATAATAATTTCACTCTTAACATATCATAGCATGTTTCAAGATGAATTGGTCAAAGTAAAAGTTGCCTGTTGAAACTCTGTAATATAGACAATAAGAATCATGTCATAATTGTTAGATTAAGTTGATTTTTGACTGTATAAAAAAATATGAGTGTTGTGAAGTAGTACAAACGTATGTACTACCATACGTATATATATATATAGGCATATGTATATATAGGCATATGGCGAGTGCGCGTGTGAATAACTGTGTTACGAATTAACGATAAAAAGAATTAAATTAAATGACTTTTGTGTAAATCAAATGTCAGACATAAGACTTATACCACAATGTGCATAAAATAAAGACCAATTTGGTAGTAATGTTTGTTATACGTGTAATATAAAGAACAAAATATATGAGTTTTTCATAAAAAAGGTTTTATCACTCATAAGAAAACCAATAAAATAATACCGGTTTTATTTGCACGTTTTACATTGCCCATGTGCAATTTCTTACAAGTAGAATGTTATCTGGACTGTAGCGTAAGGGTAAGGGAGCGGTTTTGACCAATGAGATTCGCTAATATATCAGATGATTTGATCCGTGACGAGATGCAAATTAGTCTACCGTAGAACTCAGAAGAAGCAGTCTCGTTACTCTCTCTAACGTGTAATCGTTAACTCTGCTTCAGTACGTTAGGTATGTCAGCAGTTTTCGAACACTAGTAGTAAGTGCAAGATTGAATAATCGAGTGCTAATTCGATAACAGTTTAAGATCGTCCGTTTAGGCAATTTATGAACACATCAAGTTGCCGGAGCTATATAATTAGATTAATAATTTAACATGGTTCGTAGAACTATCCAACCCGTAAAACTACCCTGAGAGCTTGAAAACAGGAGGAGATCCTGAAGAAAAACCACAGGAGGAGCGGCGGTATCCTGACGATTACCTGAAAGGAGCAGCTGTCAACACTCATCAGGAAACGAGGAGGAACACCGCATCATTTATGACATCACGAAAGTGAACCCATTTATATAAAAACTAGGACAAAGGAACTTGTAGAATTTAAGATACATGTCATTAGAGTGTAGGAATTATTTTAACTGAAAGTCAACAGAAACTGTTTATTAATTTTATTTACGAAAGAAGTAGTATTTGGGTTGAGGGCACTAGAAGTCGCCGCATATCTGCACTGGTTGTAAAGTCAGGGAAAGGTTATTTTATTATACTGTTTACTGACACGTCTATTGTTATATTGGCTTGTGATTTCTGCAAGGGTTATAAACGTATGTGGCTACATCCAGTGGCCTGAGAGACATTTTTATGTAGACAGATGTTTTCATGCAGAGAATGTTCGCAGCAGCTAATGATAAGAGAGAAATGTTGATACCGGTATTTCAAGAACAATTGCTTGACTTGCTAAAAGCGGCCACTGAGGCCTTGTCGTTTTCTTACATCTGTTTATTATCTACCTACGTATTAAATCTATTTTTAATTTTTTTAATATTATTTATTTTTAGATTTTTAAAATTTACTTCTTTTTAGCTAAATTTATTAATTACTAATTACTGTATAATGAATTTAAACATCGCGGGTAAAAATAATGAATAGCCACAAATAATCGTTAAGCAATTCTTCAGCAGGAAAAAACACATTTCTCTAAATATATTCAATTAAGCACGTCTAAAATGTACTAACAGACGTTTCCCCGACTCTTCTCCGCATATCACACTTAATTTTGAACCAGTGGCTCTTGATCGTTTGGGCGTGAACAGCAGAGTTGTGAGGACATACAAAATGAAGTGAATGATTCACTGACAAATGTGTATACCCATATTGTTCGAGCGAGTTATAGCCGCGTCACATATTTGTAACTATAACTGTTTCCTGGTTCTATATTATCTAAAATTACACGATTTAGTGTGTTTGCATCGTGTTTATCCACCACCATCGCCTTTAAGGAGCACTTTTTTGTTCTCCAGCAAATGGACGCTATCGAGTTCTGGTTATTTGGCCCCTGTTATACTTCCTTCTACCGAACGCACTTTCAGCAATTTCAATAATATCTCCTTGGCCGTCAATTTTTGAACTGTTCTCCATTAGCCAGAGAGTAAGGATCTCCCTGAACTCGTTTATCAATTTTCGCGTAGTTTTCCTATTTACGTCGATCTCTCTTGAAATAACTGAAATTGGATATTTTAAAATCTAAGCGACTAAACACTGAAAGTGTATCTGAAACCACTGTATGGATGGGGACAAGAGTTACCAATGAATGCACTACGAATGTCTCTCAAACCGCTAGAAGTAGCCACATACATTTATAACCGTTGGAAACGCCAGCAAAGCCTATAACAATAGACATGTCAGTGACAAATGTTGACAGCGGTCACTTTAAAACCTTTTACTAGTTTTACAACCGGTGCAGTTATGCGGCGACTTCTAGTACCCTCAACCCGTAGTAATTTATTTATTTAAACGGAACGATTAATTTATTTTATTCGTATTAAAAACTGTCCATCAATTTTGTTGTGCTAACATAAACTGTAGTGAATTCTGTGCAGTCTAAAATTTAAGAAAATCGTTAATTAAAGCCAAACAATTCTATATCTACATATCGACTTATTTATTCTATGCGACCTTGTACAACACAATATATATACACACGCGCGCGCGCGTGGAGTTTTATAAAAATCCTTGTAACGTAGTTAACAACAGTGGTACCAACAATAAACCCTTTGGGGCAGTATTTATATAATTCGATAGTGTTTTTAAAAGCAGGAAGAACATCTCTAGTGTGTTACGCAGGAGGCTTCACAGTCACTTAGTTTCAGTTTAAGTGGCGATTTATTCAAGTGAGGTTCGAGTTTATTTCGGACGATTACTCCGTACGTTCAAGTGGTTATTAGTGAAAATGATTGTTGTGCGCGACTCTATTATTTGACATTGTTATTGGTGTAGACAAATTAACTTGAATTATTGTACGAATATAATCTTGTTGAATAGCGTGTTGAATACAGTTTATTAATTTTGACAATTAAAGCTGGTTTTTTAGTGACTTAACTGGTATTTTGTATTTTGTTTTCCACTGTGCCATACGACGATCAGTAAGACCGTCGTAACAGCATTGTCTTACAGTATTACTGAATTCTCTGAGAGTGTGATCGTCTTACATTATATTTGTTGGGCTGCTTCTTCCTGACGCAGTACGGTGTCTTACACACTTCTGGTTCATAAGAAAACCTACACTTTAATTATGTCAATTATACGAAAACACTTTTACAAATTTTACATTATTACACTGATATGCAATTAAGCAAATAACTTGAACACAAATTTGAAAAGTGATTTTTTATTAAAATATTTTTACAAAAGTATATCCATAAACACATACTTATGTAAAACAAGTGACATTAAAATATAATTTCGTATGAAGCTTTCAGCAATATTAACAATTCCTTAATGCTACATAAACAAAGTGACATGTTAGAGAGTTTTAAGGATAAATTATTACTTTCGTAAAACCGATTACAACGAAACTGGTTGCGGTACTTCGATATTTTTGTGCATTATCCTGGAATACGAGTCCCTAAACTTATAGAATTTTTTGTCCATAAATTTCACTGTTATTTAAAAATTTTAAGAGGAATTTTTAAATGCGAGAAGACTTGTTGAAAAGTAAACAGACATGGCAGGTTACACAAAATAAGTTACTTATAGTTATTAATAAAAGTTTTTTGCGAAATTTACAAGGCAGAAGAGCTAAGTCTATAGGGAATATACTACGACACAATGGGTTGGTTAAGAGAATAATAGAAGGAACAATTGAAGGGAAGAATAACAGAGGTCGACCACATTTAGACTACATGAAACAGCTTATGGTCGATATCAACTGCACATCATATTGTGAGCTGAAAAGGAAAGCAGAGAAGCATGAAGATGGCGAACTGCTGCCAACCAGCCTATGGGCTGCTAACCTAGAAGAGACAGTTATTAAGTTACTAAAGTACAACATAAACGGGGAAATATTATCGAAGGGCAAATGGAGTTTCCACACTAAGGACGTGCCAATGGAGGAACGGAATGATTTCTCCATTAGCGAGACTATGAATAGTCTGCAGACGGATAAATAATAGCTTGCGTAATTGCAAATGATATTATCGAAGGGCAAATGGAGTTTCCACACTAAGGACGTGCCAATGGAGGAACGGAATGATTTCTCCATTAGCGAGACTGTGAATAGTCTATGCAGACGGATAAATATTAGCTTGCTTAAATGCAAATGATTACGTCATACAACAGACTGAAGTACAATGGGCAATCTTATTAACATATTGATTGATCTACTATTGACACTTTCTGTTTAACAAAGGAATAGGAAAACGTATTTCTATCAACAAAAGGCACAAACTTGGTATTTGTAGACCTTGACGAAATGTACGACAACTTACTCATACAGGCCTATAAGAAAAATCCCCGATTAATGTCACACTTATACCTTAATGTACTCCTTTAGTTTAAACAGCATATTTAAATCCTGTGTATCGAAAAGTGTGTAACATTTATAATCTTTGCTGCTTTTCCTTTTGTAAAAGAAATACATGAAAATAGAATATTTTAGTACCTAGAGGAAAGCGAATGCGGTAGCAGTTTAAAGTAAGAAGGTAAATTTACTTTCCAATTTATTGCTCTGTAATACGATCGTGTTTATTCAACAGACAAGTTTGCTTTGGTTAAGTAAATATAAAAATATTTATTTTCTGCAAAGAAACGCCAAACATCAAGCAACATCGTCTAATAGAGTAAATACAATGTGCAGGTGCAGTAGAAAATATTTGCTTCTTTTGAATTTTAATTTTGAACTAGGAATTGGAATTTCTGTCGATTAGTTTGGCTTTTCCTTACCATTGCGTAGAGGAAAAGGGTTAAATAAAATATAATTTTGTAACATATGATAATCAACAGATTTAGACTTCTACTGTAAACGAATTTCTAAATCGTGACACACACAAGCGTGCGCGAGCGTGTGCGTGCGTGCGTGCGTGCGTGCGTGCGTGCGTGCGTGTGTGTGTGTGTGTGTGTGTGTGTGTGTGTGTGTGTGTGTGTGTGTGTGTGTGTTATTAATTGAGTGTTTATAAACCTTTTTTATAAATACAGTAATCAAGTATGCGCAAATCAAGTTTGTATTGTCTTATGTAATGAACTAATTAGTAAACTGTGAAATCATGGCTATGAAGTAAAAAACGAAAAAGTGTCATTAAAGACATAATGATGTAGTCACTGATAAAACATAGAACTTACTGATACAGAACTTAGTTCAGACAGGCCTATAAGAAGAATCTCCGATTAATGCCACAGTTATTAACTCAATTTAAAAACTAAATTAGCTAAGGCAGAAGTGCTTAATATTAGTATATGTAGACGTATTTACCAGATATCCGTCGTGCGACTTCGTTTTTCTTGTCCTTTATGACGCGTTTCGGCAACGAATTGCCATCTTCAGAAAACTTGATCACTCATTAGAGATCGTTAAAAAATTAAAATAGTAAAATCATTACAGTAAAAGTGCACTTTTACGACAGCGGAAATTCACATACGCGAACATGAAATTTTATGTTTCTCGCGTGAACATTATCAATCGACTGATTCACTGTTTATATATCACTCATAAAACTGTTTTGTTTATTGTAGCCCGTGTGTACTGTAACTTTCTATTTTCCGGCGCCCGTGTGCAAGTATTGCCGTGTCGTACAATATGTTATGTGAAAATGTAAGTTTATCGTTCAAGACATAATCACTGTTGATTTTGACGGCTTTATATATTTCATTCTCCTCAAGTGCGTCCATGTATTTTCCTTTCCTGCAGCAATGCATGGGCTGGAAATTTGTTTCAAAATCACTGTAGTTATGATTACATAGCATCAGGTGTCTGGCAAAATTTGATGTTGTTTTATGCAATTCCCTTCTGGGAAGATGTTCTTTATATCTTTCTTCACACGGTCTGCCTGTTTGGCCTATGTAGAACATATCGCATGAGCTGCAATTTATCTTGTATACGCCGGTTCTTTTTCTTTCTGGTACAGTATACTGTTCTTCCGGCTAAGAAATCTCTGAATGCTGTTATTTGTACGGAAATTTACAATTACATGGTGTTTCTTGAGTTCGTTAACTAAAATATTTGGTAAAATATTTGTGTAATCTGCAGATATGTATTTATTAACTGGAACTGTGTTATCATTGTTCGACTTTTTTAATTTCTTCTCTTTGTGTTTACTTATTATTTTATCCACTAATGAACTTTTATATCCGTTAGCCGCTGCTATGTACTTAATGGTGTTAACCTCTTTATTGTAGTCTTTTTCACTTAACGGTATAGTTAGCAACCTGTGCACAAAACTATTGTAAGCTGCCATTTTATGCGAGGTGGGATGATATGAATCGGCATGAATTGTGATGTCCGTTGTTGTGGCCTTTCTATAGATTTTAAATTGAAGTTTTCCTTCAGTTTTTAAAATGGTTAAATCTAAGAAATTTAATCGATTTTCTTCTTCTATTTCAGAAGTGAATTTAATCTTATGGTGTATGCTATTTATGTGACTATTTAAGTTTTGTGTTTGTCTGTTTGTTCCATTAAATATCATAAACGTATCATCGACGTATCTACAGTAAAAAATGATTTTATTCTTGTACAATTTATTAGATATTATTTTTATATTCTCATAATAATTTAAGTATATATCAGCCAATAGTCCTGACAGTGGCGAACCCATAGCCAGACCGTCATCTTGTGTAAAAAACCCGTTGACAAATGTGAAGTAATTTTGTTCTAAGACGACTGTAAGGAGTTTTATAAGTTCGTTGATTTTTTGCATGCTAAGTTGAGCTACTTCCTTTAAATTGTTATTTACAATTTCTATAGTTTCCCTCACGGGGATATTAGTGTACAAGTTAGTTACGTCTAACGATACCAATTTATATTGTGGTAGTATGTCTATCTTTTTAAGTTTTTCAACAAACTCATAACTGTTCTTTATGCTGTAATTATTTGCTATCCTGATATTATTTTTAATTAAAGTCTCTAACAATTTAGCAGCTTTGTATCCGGGAGCTGTGGTGTAGTTTATTACTGGTCTGATTGGTGTATTTTTCTTGTGGATTTTGGGTAGTCCTGTGAATTTTGGTGCCTTGGTATTAATTGGTTTTAAATATCTGCGTGTTTTCTCATCTAACAATAAATTACATTGATTAATGGTTTTATTCAAAGTTTTTACATAAGCCTTTGTGGGATCCCGGTCTATTTTCTTAATATTATTATTATTTATGAAATCAAATACCTTTTGTGTATATTCACTTTTCTGTATGACCACCAATGTGTCACCCTTATCTGCCTTACTTATAATTGCATCATGTTTCTCAAGTTTACTTTTTATGGTTTTAAGAGTCATGATATCCTGCTTATATTTACTTTTTAAAAAATTGTTTTGACTTTTACATTTATTACTATTAATTACGTTATTGAGTTTGTTGTTGATAAAAACCCTTGCTTCATTCTGTGCAACGGAACAATTTAATCTTTTAATTGCAGCTTCAGCGTTAACGACCTCATGGACAATTTCGTTTGTCGTATTAAATCTTGGTACATTATAGTTCAGACCTTTATTAAGCGTGTTTATTTCTTGGGTAGTGAAATCTATGTTGGTTGTATTCGTTACACGTTCATAGAACACATGTTTACATTCTATTGGTCTATTTTCTTTTTTATGCTGAATACGATATAAATTTAGTATTTTCTTTTTATGTTTTAATACTTTATGATAAAAATAATTGGATATTAAAGCGTTAATTTTGGTCATGATAATATCTATAACTGCATGGTGAATTTCCTTTAACATTTATAAATGCGCTTTATAAAGACCCTTATTTAACCTGTTTTTCTTTTTATATAATTGTCTAATTTCTTGCGTTAACCACATTTTTTCTGCTATTTGTTTTGTCTTGAGTGCCGCCGGTGTTCTTGAATTAATATTTATGCGTGCATATTTTGGTATGATATTCATTTTTATACACATTTTATTAAATTTAATGTTTTGTGCAACTTTTAGCATTTTGATTGTAACATTCTTATATTAATAGACAACACTTGCCTGACGGGGTTAATATTAGCTATATAACAACTAAAAGGACACCAACCAGCAATTCTGTTCTATTGAATTAATATACTGTCTGCAGTCAGAGAGCCTGACTATTGTTATATATAATTGTTGTCAATAGAAATAAAGTTCCTCAGACTATGAACTTAAAAATTAAAATTCCGAAGAATTGCAAATGAAGATATTCGACAACAGATACATAACGAAACACAATAATAAAAACATTAAACAAAAAAATCTTAGTTCTTGCATGCAAAACGCAGAATTATTAATTTCCAAATTATTATTCATGGGTAACAAAGAATAGGCCTAATGATAGAAATTGGCGCCTTCTGGAACTTGGGTGAAAGGATTCGTAAAAGTTATGTGAGAAAGAAGTCGTATTGTTGTGACTTGGAGTTAGGAGCGCAGTGTTTCAACAGTTTAAACAATGGAAAACTAAATCGGCACCATTGAGTACTACACTAAAGGTGGCTTCCGATAGTGGGGCCGATACGCCTGTCTTAAACGCAAGGCGTAGACCGCGGCCTAACAGTCTGACAACAACAATTTCAAAAAAGTTGACACTGGCCGCTAGAGCCTAAGGAATTCTGTACCACAAATTTTGTTACTCAAACTTTTACAAAACTATCGATTTCAATAAACAAAGGCAATCGTATAGGCCTACAATAGATTCTTCAGGTTCGTTATTGTCTGTTTAACTATTAGTAATAACAAACTACAGATGTGACTAGGAGTTGCTCCTGGACTGGGAGATGAGACTAGTTTGAACTCCCCATTTTCCTTGGTAAAACGAGATAATCAAGATAACAAAATAACTCCCCACATAATCTATTATTTATATTGTCACGACATTACAAAACATGATAGTGTTTCTCGGCTATTCCAGCGGAGTCCAGCTGTAATGTGCGTGTGCGTACGTATTGCTGCTACTTTGAGATGAAAGACAATTACGTGACACTTGTCATGCGTCCACAACGAGACTTTTCCAGACAAAAGTGGTCCGCAAACGCTGTGTTCAAGGCCGCAGTCAATTACGTTCTAGTGTTTTCTAGTAAACACGTATTACGGAATATGTTGTAATCTCAGCTGGGCTTCGGCGGCGCTCAATTCAGTTATTGTCGGGCGATTTACACAGTGCGGTTTGAAATATTGTGGCGAAGTGTTATGTGTGCGGGACAATTGTAACACAATCGTGTTTTGTATTAGTTGACATCATTATTGGCTGTGAACAATTTTTATTTTTATTTGTTGTAAGAGACTATCTTGTTGATTACAAACTGTTTAATTGTAATAATTAAAGCTGGTGATTATTGAAGTAATTGGTGTCTTGTATTTTGTTTTCCACTGTACCATACGACGATCAGTAGACCGTCGTAACAATACAGTTATATATACGCTTAACTTCAACACACGTAATTGGCTTATAAATGTGCGTGTGTTTAATGATTATGGAATTGTAATTAAAATTGTAACAGTTCTTTTGTTAAATTTCATTATTAATTTCTTGCTATGAGTAGTAAATTTATTTTATTGGTTTAGTATTGTTACGGTTGACATATCTGTGATAAATAGGCCTAATGTTACTTGTATGTGTGCATATTACAATGTGGAACGGTTGCCTGAAAAGATGTAGACGTAACGTGGTATGAGTGTCTATGTTTAAAAATTAACGTGTACTGGGCACGTATATATGAGGTGAACTTTTGTTCATTATTCCTAGAACCTATGAAGTGTTGCACATTAAACACGTAATTTCATGAATGTGAACTAAATTAGTGATTCAATAATGGAGACGAGTTCAATAGGATTTATTCTAGAACAATAAATAAGGACTGAAAGTATTATCCAACTCTTTATAACTTTCAAATTTATACGAGTGAACACATGTGGGTTACCAGTTTTCACGCTGATTAAGGCTTCCCATACAATTTTAACATTTGTTTGTTTATTTATAATGAACTTGTACACGCACAGTTCCTTATACTGAGAGTATACACAGGTATTCCTCTCACAATCAAAATCCTCATGTCAGATATATAATCGCATTACTTTATGGTGGCCGCTTCATAGCTGCGCGAAAAGTGAGGGTAGTGGGGAGATATGTGTGCTCAGTTGTAACGCTTCATTTCAAAAACGTCCGTTTTTTTACTATTGTTACACCCGGTTTTAATGGTGACTTAATAATTAATTATTACAACTCGGGTTTTACACATTGTTGACATTTCTGGATTTCATTCAACTGACTATTATTTGTAATTCTACTCAGTATTACTCGAAATTGTATCAGATATGTATTTGTAATACCAGAATAATGTTATTTGTTACTTAATGTAAATAATACATTATTACTGGTATTGGCAGTTTTTCTGTCCTGAATTGTTTTATTTTCCTGAGGTATTCAATTCTTTTTGCCCTTATCTCTTGACGTTCATTTAATACACTTCTATTATTTCTAATCTTCTCCCGTTTAAACCCTAAGTTTACAATAACTTTTCTTAAGCATGATAAGCTACCTTGAAAGTTTACACTAGACTTAAGAAGTTGAAGACGTTTTCGTAGCGTAGGATATGTTTTAGGAAATGTTGAAAATAATAATTAAATAAAATACAGACCTATATGGTAAATTTTTCACGTTTTTTTTTTTTTTTGAAAACACATCAACACCTACGCACTCAGTGAGATGTGCTTTTACACTGACAAAAAACAGGGTTCTGCGCATATCACTTTCACTAAGGTTGCCGGCCACCATAAAATATACAAGTAGTAAGTCCACTTCAATACAAAAGCCATGCTTGTATAATTCGAATGGGTTTTGGTTACAAAATCGCAATCGAAGTTCCCTTATTTTCTGCTTACATTAGGAACATGTGTTTTGTTCATTTCGAAATATCGCTGTCATGTAGTATGAAGTGCCTGTAAACAATCGGCCCTATTTGTAAGATGTATTTACAATTAATGGTGAATTATAATAATAACTGCGTAAAGGCAAAAATTAAATTACATTTTTTCCAAAAGTGTAAATATGGGAGGAGCCTTGTTTTGTTTGAATACAAAAATGTTAGGTGCTTTGAATAAATTCATAATGTCTTATAATTATGAAAGTAATTAATTTTTTTGAAGCCTAAATGATAGATATTCTTTAACATAAATTAAAGAGAATAGTGTCGACAGTAAAAAAAATGATGTAATATAAAGGTAATTTGTGCAAGAACGAAATTCTACATTAAAGTAAATCATGGAGGGGAAAACAAAAAGAAAGGGAATTATATGATCACTTATGTTAGGAACATAAGGGACTGGCTGGTATTGATAATTATCAACAAGCTTAGCTCTTGTACACCCTTGAACAATTGGAAATATACAAACACACGAAAACACATAAAAACGACATCGTAAACGAACAGACACAATTCAAATCACACGCATTATTCGAACATATCCCACCCCACACACACAACATCGGTCCTTCAAAATTCGATACCGTCGCCAAGAACAAGACGGACAGTGCTCCCAACGGCAGCCTCTGAAGACGTTTTTTAAAAGCCAAACTAGTTCAGGCTATAAAGTAAAACTGTTACGTTTTTACCCATAAAAAATTGGTGTTCCGAGTCGGTAGTGAATTAATTATATTTAGTTAAATAACGGACACGTCACAGACAACGAAATCCAAGAATATAATTAAACCTTTAACTGTTAACATTTATGGAATGTTTGAATTTAAATTTATAGAAAAGTAACCGTGAGTGTTGCAGTAAAAGCATGGTTTAGACTACACTTGCAACTGCTAATCAACTTCATGAAGAAATGCTCAAGGAAAAAAATATATAGGCCTATGTAACTTAAACCTAATGTATCACCCTAATACTGGAGACGCTTATCTATTCCTACTTTTTCATAATATTTTAAATGGAAAACGTTGTTTATAAACACAATTATATAATTGTTTGGGTTGTCCGTTCCAAAAATTGCGTTCCTGTATCCAAAAATTCCCTTCGTCTATCATTAGTGGCTCCATACGAAATTGTATTTAGGATAAGGTTCTTTAACTCTGCTATCATTTCTGTGTAATCGAAGTCGGCTCTGACGTACAAAATCGATTACACATGTAGAAAAGTATTTCTACTTTTTCTTACAAGCTTTCTTATTTATACCAGGTAAGTATTGTATCTATTTAATTTATACATTTGCAACGTTTTTAGTAGTCACTTTAATATGATACGTTCCGGGCTTATAATTACAGTTTTTATGTAAATGTCAAACATCAAACATTATTGATAAATTAAAAATAACATTAAAATACTGATATCCGAACATCCAATGTATAAAAAGTGCAGAAAACTAATTTTCGTAGACATTGACATCGAATTTAAGCGACATGAAGGTTTTAATGTGACACGTGCATTAAATATTGTAAATTCAGCGTCTAATTTACAATGAGGACAAGCGTTATAAGCGTGTATTTAATGGTTCTAATTTTATTAATAAACCCTTAACAATGGACATTTTTAGATGAAGATGCTAGTGTGAACAAAAAAAGTGTATTTTGTCAAAATAATGTAAGAAAAATGGCAGTGAGGACAATTGGAAAGGAACTAACCCGGTGACAAATTTACGTCAGCAGGAAAGCTTACATGTTGAAAACCCCTACTTTATAACAAATTGTTCTCTAGGCTTCTAGAACTGAATGTTCATACTTAAATCTTTTTTTTTTAACGACACTAATGTTGCAGAGTTGATTTAATATAATTTACAAACGGTCGTTGACCCGGCATTAGTGTAATCCGTGGGAGTGTACATAAATTGGATACAGCGAAAGTACAATAATCTGATTGCCAGGAATCCAATTGTTGTGCAATACAAACTGTTGTTTGAATGTAATGTACAGTTGAAACAGTACCTGAGGGACTCCTGATTAGTTCTTATCTCAAACCGTAAATCTTTAATTTCCATTCCGCTGAGTACACTAACCCTACCAACAAT
The DNA here is from genome assembly GCA_034769895.1 of Magicicada septendecula. Lineage (NCBI taxonomy): Eukaryota > Metazoa > Arthropoda > Insecta > Hemiptera > Cicadidae > Magicicada > Magicicada septendecula. Next base: position 36,696,040 of record CM068373.1, read on the forward strand.
CAGCCACTGTCGTCTTTTGCAGTCGAGTGTATCTGAAACAGTTACGTAGTTTATATTTGTCACTGTGCCATAGAAATATGAAGATAGCTAGTGCCACTCAAATTAGGAAAAATTATGTATGGAAAGTTTTTTTTTTGAATTATATTATATTGCCTTCCGTTTATGTAGCCGAAAGTTGAACGTCATGAAAGAAATAAGTGAAATGTCGCATATTGCGTGCGTTAAAAAGTAAGTAAACTAGGCCTGTTGTTTCACAAAAAGTAGAAAAAACACATTTCATCGAAATTATTAGCGTAAATACGATGGAAAATTTGTTTAGAATCATATGTTTTAATTCTGTTAGGTTCCTGAATAAATGTTCGGATACTGTAAAATAATAAGTGATGTTGCCACATATTCCATACACCAAAAAGTACGCAAACTAGGTCTATTGTTTTACAAAAATTAAAGGTACTAGAAATTTACTAGAAATTATTGACTATAGAATACAACAGGCGAACAGACAACTTCGCTGGATATATTTATTTATATACAGCAGACAATATAAACCCATGCGATTTATTTATATTGCAACATAAAATGCAATATCCTCGTATATTTATTTAGTGGCACAGCGAGATAACTCAATATGTCACTGCGTGTTCACTGTGTCGGCACAATAATAGATTGTAACCAGATCAGTGCTATATTAAGTGACTATATGTGTTATGTTGACACATGGGTACTGACACAGGGCGACCTGTTTCGACTTGCATTTTTTGAAAGGAAAATACTTTGGAAAATGTATGTACCCATTAGAGAAGGTGGAGAGTGGAGAATAAAGTAGAGAAGATACCTCTATTAGTTATATAGGTTGCCTGATATTGTAACATCAAACAGGATAGCTAAGCTGAGATGGGGAGGACATGTACAAAGAATGAATAAGGAGGATGTTCTTAAGAGGATTATGTAGAGCACACCAGAAGGAAAGAGAGGACATGGAAGACCCAGAATACGATGGATTTATGGAATCCTAGACGATGTGAAAGTACTTGGAGTAAAAAATTGGTGGACATTGGCTAAGGGTAGGGAAGACTGGAGGAAAATCCTGAGGCAAGCTGAGGCCTACGGTGGGCTGTGGTGATGATGATGTTAATGATATGTGCTATATTAAGTGACTACAAGATCAAAACTACAAGTTTTTTTGTTTTGAAGAATCTTTAATTATTGCAGATAGCTGTAAATTATGAACAATGTCGACTATATCATTATGTCTTTGATGACACTTTGTTTTACTTCCTAGCCATGATTTTAGAGTTTACTAATTACTTCGTTACAATAGACAATAAAAACTTGATTCGCACATATTTGATTATTGTATTTATAAAGACAGTTTGTAAACACTCACTTAATAATAAACACACAAACATGCTAGCGCTCGCGTGTGTCACAATTTATAAATTCATTTACATTAGAGGTTTAAATCTATTGTTCATCATATGTTCAAAAATTATACTTAATTTATCCCTTTTCCTCTACGCAATCGTGAGTAAAAGCCGAAGTTCAGAAATTGTACATTCGTAGTTTAAAATCAATCCAAAAGAAGCAAATATTTTCTACCTCTATACCTCAAATATAGTACCTCTATGTAGTATTGACTACATTAGACGATGTTGCTTGATGTTTGTCGTTTCTTTGCAGAAAATAAATATTTTTATATTTACTTAACCAAAGCAAACTTGTCTGTAGAATAAACACGATCATATTACAGTGAAATATATTGGAAAGTAAATTTACCTTCTTACTTTGACTGCTACCGCATTCGCTTACCTCTAGGTATTAAAATATTCTATTTTCATGTATTTCTTTTACTAAAGGAAAAGCCGCAATCATTATAAATGTTACACACTTTGATATACATAAGCTTTAAAATGATCTGTCTAAACTAAAGGACAGTTAATTTGTCTGTCTAAGGACTAAAGGATCTGTCTATTAAATTACAGTTTTAACGAATAGAAAAATGTTTTTCGGAAACAGTACAGTACGTTCTGCTGAGTGTGATTCTAATTTCGGTAGGCTATATATGGGAATGTCATAGTTCTTGTCAAAGAAAGTAAGGTTGATTTACAAAGAGCTATGTTTCAATTACAAAAAGTGGCAAGAGAATACTCACTGACAATTTCAGTAAGAAAGACCAAAACCATTGCCTTTCAAGATAAATATCCAGTAATGACTAAGTTATATATAAACAAACGCACTTTAGTTATTTAACAACAGCGTTTTAAATATCTCGTCTTTGCAGTAAGCTATGAATCTAAGTATGACATAAAAGAGATGATAAATTCATTTAAAAATATTTGTGGTATGATTCATAGAAATCTTAGAAATAAAACAAGACACAACAAAAGGATTAAATTGTATAAGACAATAGCAACATCGACATTAACATATGCGAATGGGGCTTGGGACAAAAAGAATGCGGCAAGATTCAGAGTGCTGAAATGCAATTTCTTCAAACTACTTTAAATTATACATCGCAAGATAGAGTAAGTAATACTCTGAAGATATCAGAGCAGAACTTGAAGTAAAGATCATAAATAAAATTTTTTAAATTTACAGAAGACAATGGTGGGATCATCTGCAAAGAATAGCAGAGGATCGATTGCCGAAAGCGGCACTGAACTATAAAGCCATTGGTAGAAGAGACGTGGGTCGCCCGAGGATGAGATGGGTGCCGGAACATGTTTATATAACATAATCCTTAAAGAGAAGAAGAAGAAGAAGAAGAAGAAGAAGAAGAAGAAGAAGAAGAAGAAGAAATATTAATTGTAATAAATGAATCATTTTATTGAATTTAATATAACCTTTGACTAATACTTACGTAAAGCGGATTTCTAACCATTATTTGTTAGGCCTACTATTCCTTTCTTTATCACCGTAATTATATCTTCGTAGTCGTTATAAAAGTAAACAAATTTAAAAAATAAAAGTTTTAGTCACAAGCTTCTTAACAACATCATTTCTGTGTATTTATTTCAGATTTCGTCTCTGCTATTAAGTCGCTTTAAGCTCAGAAACAAAGAACGTGAAAACTTATTACCTCTTCATTGATATCAAGTATTGCGTCAATGCAATCCTGTTTCACCGGAATTTAATATCACACAGAGTGTATTGTGTTTGTTTATATTTAGTTATAAGTCAGAGAGTATTATTGACGCTTTCATTCGACAGTGTACAGGTACTGCACAAACAAGACTACCGTAAAAGCTCGTGTAGGCCTGTCATCACAAGCTTAACTGACAAATAACGTGAACATATGTGTCTGAACGCGACCTTGTTTCCTACAGTAGAAGGCAACAACATCATTTTTGGTCTACATCGGCTAAATTTATACTTTATACTTGACTGTTTTATACGTGTACAAGTCACGTATGGCGGGGACATGGCATGTGCATATAGTTATACTGTTTCAGTTCTTAGCTTAATCCTGATGTAAACAAACCCCACGTGGCTCATCTGAAACGCTATTGGTCAGGGGCGTTGTTCATACAGTAATCTGTTACGCGCATATGCAGAATGTCTGGACAGTCATGTGAGAGTTGTCATTACTGCGACAAGTGGTTTTGATTACGTTTAATATGTAGACGTATTTACCAGATATCTGTCGTGCGACTTCGTTTCTCTTGTCCTTTATGACGCGTTTCGGCAACGAATTGCCATCTTCAGAAAACTTGATCACTCCTTAGAGATCGTTAAAAAATTACACTAACACTAGTACACTAATACTAAAATCATTACAGTAAAAGTGCACTTTTACGACAGCGGAAATTCACATACGCGAACATGAAACTTTATGTTCCTCGCGTGGACATTATCAATCGACTGATTCACTGTTTATATATCCACTGATAAAACTGTTTTGTTTATTATAGCCCGTGTGTACTGTAACTTTCTATTTACCGGCGCCCGTGTGCAAGTATTGCCGTGTCGTACAATATGTTATATGAAAATGTAAGTTTATCGTTCAAGGCATAATCACTGTTGATTTTGACGGCTTTATATATTTCATATTCCTCAAGTGCGTCCATGTATTTTCCTTTCCTGCAGCAATGCATGGGCTGGAAATTTGTCTCTTAAATCACTGTAGTTATGATTACATAGCATCAGGTGTCTGGTAAAATTTGATGTTGTTTTATGCAATTCCCTTCTGGGAAGATGTTCTTTATATCTTTCTTCAAACGGTCTGCCTGTTTGGCCTATGTAGAACATATCGCATGAGCTGCAATTCATCTTGTATACGCCGGTTCTTTTTCTTTCTGGTATACTGTTCTTCCGGCTAAGAAATCTCTGAGAAACTTCCTCCTTTATCACTGTATTCTGAATCCCATTGAATAAATATGAAGCCAGTTGAAAGGATATGTTTCCCGTCACAACACAGCGTATAACCTCCATGATGTAAAACAACTGATAGAGAAGACGGTAAATGAAATAACGACGGGCAATTGGAGTCGCTGTGTCGAGCATGTATTCAAGGAAGAAGATAAGATAATTACAAACGCCGTCGTAGACAATCTTATCATTCACACTGCTGACTCAAGTGATGATTCAAATTCCGACACAGATATGAAAGGCATTGAATTCGATGTGGGCTAAACTGTTATTTTAAAATACTAGGTATGAAAATACCGTTCCAAAACAGTAACAGGTACAAATACCTGTTATTATATACTATATATACATAACCTATATTATCCTTTGTAAGTAACTCGTTTTGAGTTTCCTGCAGGTCTCCTATGTAATATCTTCAAATTAGTACACTGCAAGTAGGTTTATTTTCACCTAGATAAACCTATTAATATAATAATAAACCTACTTGCAGTGTATTTATTTGAAGATATTATATAACCTATACTATACAATTTGTTATAAGAAATAAATTGAAACTAAAAGTATTAACAGTGTTACTTTACACTGTGACTTTATTAAACTATTACTATTTAAAGAAAATAAGAAACAAGAGAATTTATAGGCCTATCTCCCTTTGGGAATACAAATTTAAGTTTTCACTAGGAGTAAAACTAACATTGGTTAGACTTTAGACAAATCAGTTGCGAAACTCGGGGCAATGAAATAATTTAGAGTACACGTAATACCACAACAAATAATGTGATAAAAACATCAGAAACATATAATAAAAACATAACAGTAAGCCACAAGAGTGAATGAGAATAAACAAAGTTTTACAAATAAATGTAATAAAAACAACTGTAGTAAAATAAATATAAATAAATAAATAAAACTTATAAATAATAAGCAACAACAAAAGTAAATTAAATGCATTATATACCTGGATAATCTTCAGATTCATTCACTAATGTACACAGAATATAAAAGTTATGAAATGTCACACCTATTTACATTACACTCTGCTTCACTTAACACATTATAAATAAAATTAAACACTTGGATTTCGTTGTCCATGACGTGTCCGTTACTTAACTAAATACCACTATTATATTAACGACTCTGAACACAAAGTTTTTATAAGTAAAAACATAAAGTTATACTTTACAACCTAAACCGGTTTTAGTTACAAGTTGGTGACTAGTATAATATATAATTTATTAGCATATAATCTGTATTATATATCTGCATATCACACGAGAATAAATGTAACATCAGGATGAATTTTTTCCTTTATTAAAAACAGCTTCGTCTCTTTGCGCAGAATGAAGTATTCAGGACGAAAAAGTGGCTGCGTACTAGTTCCTACTCGAAATACCCTTGATACTACCTGTTAATAAGTGCTAGGTGTTCCTAAAATACTACTGTTCCTCTGATACGCTTAGTATTTTGTGTATCGGTGATACCCCTAGTATTTGAAATATTGGTTGTTCCTTGCATACCAGCGATATTTTTGTACGCCTAGTATTTGGCCTTGGCGTATTCGTTTACATGATACTTCCGTACTTTGTGTGTGTGTGTGTGTGTCTGTATAGGAGCGTAGGGGGCGTGCCTCGACTCGGAACAGCGTCGCCGCGAATAACAGGTATTTCAACTTTTCAGTCACAGTACATCCGTTCTACAAAAATATCGTTCCAAAATATCTGTTACAAGTATATCGGCCCACCTCTACGATTGAATTACAGCAGCTAATAATATACAGTACACTGGCAATTATCACAGCTTCTATTTTTGCTTTAAGTATAAGCCTACTTTTTTTTCTTGCAACATTTAAACAGAAAATAAAAAAAAATTCTAATTCATTCCGTACTATAAAATATTTCATTGTCGCTCTGACACAGTCACACAAATATTACTTTGGTCAGGACAAATTATGACAATTTTCTTGTGTTTATACAGTATCAACTTTATATGTACCCTGTCTGTACTCCTTCTGCCAGAGTGTCACGCCTCTAATTCAAGCAGTAAATACTGTTTCAGATCTGCCACACCTGTTTGTTTACATCAGGATTAAACTAAGAAAAGAAATAGTGTATGTTCTTTGTTACTTTGTTTTTATGTGTGTCAAATTACATGGGATGTTTGCGTATGCTACAAACAGTGATCTTTCTTAATTCCCAATAAGTAGAAAGTATCTTTGTATGTAGTATTATCTTCTTATTCCGTACTCTCAGGATAAGGTATGATTGCCTGTTTACGCTTCACCCTGCGGTCAGAACTGACTAAAGACAGTGAATTTTAACCTCGGTCTCCCAAATCTACTCCCTCCTGATGGCTATACATGTTAACTTTCCAAGGTTCGCTTGTTACATGATGCCTTCAATCTCTGCTTATGGTATGCTTATATTTCCGTTATCACGTGTATCCTAATTCTCAACTTATACAACTATTTCTGTATAGCATTCAAGGCATTAAAAGTGCCTGATCTGCCAATTATTATCAACTAAAAGTTGTCAATGACATATCTCGTAGTAATGGATTTATCCATAATTAAATTCTGTAATTTTTGTTCTACGATAAGTAAATTAGAAGCACAGTGGACAGAGGATTTTTTTTTAATTTTCACTACGGTGAAATAAAAAATTAAATTTTCGATTACATCATTGTGCAGAGACGGTTTTCAATATGCTCATACTATCACAATCCGGTTTCTAAAACAGGTAATCGCATGGCCTGGGTAATGAGAGCCAGTTACTTGTGTTTCCTCGAATTAAGGATTAGCTTTACAACTGCAAAGTTATATAACGCCAAAATCGGAAATTTTAAAAATTTCTTATTTTGAGTAGAGATGTATCATTAAGCGCCGTTACAGGGAATTGTTGTGTGAAACGCAGAGGTGATTGACAGGCAATAAAATCATGTAACAGCCCCAACGCGCTCACGGCAAGCAGGCAGAGTTCATCGCTCTCCATACTAAGAAACGTTAAATTTTGACAACTACCTCAAATCCTTAGAAAAAAAGGTACAAATGTAAACGAACTCATTTGAAGAGCAGATGCATGTATTAACAATAGACCAAACTACGTATACACGCCAGCTGCATTTAGCGACACAAAAAAGGGTATATATTATTGAAAGACTCAAACGGTCAGCGACAGGACTTCGACCTTACTGAGAAGAGAGAAAGCTCGGGGGTAATGTCCGAACTCAAGGAAGATGTGTTGATGGAAACAGAGACAAAGAAACGGACATACAAAGGAAGTTTGGTGAGGCCTTTAAGTAACAATAGTTGATGCTATTAGAACGACCAAGTGTATGAAAACAATACTTTGACGAGAAAGTTAAGGGTTGCTTTGTATACTCCAAAAAAGTGACAGGCAAGAATTTATTGCTACAATATCTAGCAGCGACAACGACCTCAGTATATTGACATAGGTAAGAAATCTGGTGGGAATCCAAAAGCCTATCAGAGAGGTGCTTTCGAAAAAATAGGTGGTCTCTAGATCTGAAGAGTGGTAAAGTAGAACCAATTAGAAAACAGCGTAATGAAATCAAAATTTAGTGGGAGAAATACTGATTTCGATATAGGGACGCGCTCGAGGGGTCTAACTAAACATTTTGTCGGAAACGGGAGTGTAAGTCTGCGACCGAGATTTCATAATTATGGGACTTAGAGAAATTCGGTACGATGGTTAGAAAAGTAAGTTCGTACTAAAAACAATTTCGGTGAAAGAACTGTAATTTTATTAGTGACATACAAGTGAATTAGTACAACACGAATGATAATTAAATAACGCTGTAATTTAGTTTTGCAAATACACAACAATAACTTTATCATCGAGTAACATTACGAGACGAACTAAATTCGTAAATAACATTAGTTCAAACCATAACGCAGTTGATAAATAATAATCAATAATGTCTGTGGAAGCGAATAACTATAATAACAACTAACGCGAACTAATTCCGAGTGAGTGAAGTTTGGTGCTGTGCTGTGTCTTGTGAGACTCCACGGGTGACCACGATACAATCTGCGAATCCGGAGGGAATTATCGCCGTTACGCCAGACGATCAACATGCGAACCACACCATATGAATCTCTACCAGATTTGGATACATACCACAAGTAAACTTATCATACCATAAATAGTCTTAGGTCCACTGTCTGTACACTTAAAGAACTCATACGAATTAATTAAAGAATTAAGATAAAAATTTTACTTAAAAACAAAATTAAATAATATTAGGAAACTATGGAAATTAAGTTTATTTATGAGCACCGATTTTAAATGAATCCAGATCAGTAATTAACTATGTTATAGCATTTAAAATTTAAGAGAATAATTATTAAAAGTTTTTTTTAACTCTTTGAATAAGAATTATAATATTTACATTATTAGAGCTATAAATATGAGTAATGAAAAAAGATTTATGAAAATGAATATGTTTATATTTTGATTAGAAATTGCATAGTTCATGTGTCAATGATAAATATGATAATCAATCATAACTGATTGTTAATAAATCGAAGAACTATTTATAAGAAGAAGAATACATTTTATTTTATAAACCCTGAGATAAGAGATAATAAAAAAAGCTGTAAAAGCAATAAATGTTAAATTGGCGCTCCAGAACTTGGGGCACAGTATAAATTACATATTAAAGTTACTCACCCTGCGTGATCACAGACTTCCACATATTCCCAGTTAAATTTGCACCAGAGACTATCCAATTATTTTATAAGATAACATTCTATGGAAACTGTGCTGATAACATTGTCTCCAACTGAAGAGTTTCTGCTAATTTATTATTACTTTATGTAGTTGAATTACCTAAATTTCCTATCAATTTTTAGGAAATTTTGTGGTTTCAGAGTAGAAGTGAATCTGATAGTTCTCTGCACATATAAATAAAAACTAATCTAAAATGAAATCTTAGGAGCATTGCAAACTCAGTATACCATTCCCACCGAGTAGATCTTCATGCTACGTCGGTAGTGGTAAAAAACAGTCTTTTTTATTATAAAAAGCCATATTAATTAAAAATTTGTGTCATTATATTACTTTGGCAAGTATGAGAATAGACACGCTAAATGAAAGCGCGTACATTCATCGATAAGCGATTGTCATTATAAACAACGTTCAACAAGGAAACAATGAAATAGTTTTAGCCACACAGTATACAGCCAATGGACAAACATTGTTAACTATTGTTTAGAAGCAAACAAAAATTGATGTAATTAATACACCAGCCACAGGCAGAATATGCTTTTCCGTGGTATCGCGTATTGTTCAGCAGGCCATTGTCACAGATGTTTTCATGCAGTGTTAATGAAAATCAGGTTATGCTTTATGCGGGTTATTAATAATAGCGATCAGGCGTCCTTTTATGAGTTTCAAATAGAATGAACAATACTAATCTCAACGTAATACGAACACTCAACATGCTTTTATTTTATTAAAGCTAATATCATAGTCTATTTTACGCAGAGTATTTTCATTTATTTTTTTCAAAATGACTGTATTATATATTTACATAAAAAACACAATTAATAAACAAATTTGTTTTTCATTGACGCGGGAATTATGTGAATTTCAATGTATTTATATTTGAGCGATTGATACAGTATTACTTTACTCAGTTAAATAAATCCAGTTTCTAAAAATGTTATCAGTGGCGTAGCAGGGAATTTTCAGTGTTTCATAACACTCGATTTTGTTGGTCACCACAAATTGTATGTTGTAGATAATATCTGTAGGCAGACAGTACCATTTAGCAAGTAGCTAGATTATAGCATACATACTTTTCTATAACAGACGAACTTCCGACTACTACTAGTAGTAGTAGTAGTTGGTAGTATTAGTTGTTGGTTGTTGTTGTTATTGTTTGTTGTTGCTGTTGTAACGACAACTATAACGCAAAACATCAACCAAACCAATATTAACAAAAACAAGAAGATGACTACAAGAGTTAATATAGTAATAAAAATAATAATAATAATAACCTGTAGAAGGAAGGATTCATCAGATTGAAAGGCCATATGGTATAACTGAAGATATTTACAATAAAAAGTGCATATCTAAAAATGCGAAAATAAGGCATTACAGTACAGTAATGAAGCCAGAATGCCTATATGCAAGTGAATGTTTAGCACTGAATTATAATTTAGACAAACTAGAAATATTGGAAACAAGAATTATTAAGAAAATATTAGGCTCATGAAAAACTTCAGAAGGTTGGAAATTAAGAAGTAATGATGAAATATAACAAAGTATAGAAAATATGTCAGCAGTGGAGGTTTGCGGTGTTACTAAAATGAATAATAAAAGAAAACAGACGGTATGGTGGACTAATGAAATAAAGGAGCAGATTAAAAGGAAGAAAAATGAATGGAAAAAATATATAGCTAATAGAACTGTGGATAACTATGAAGCATACAAGCAACAAAGAAAAATTGTTAAAGAATTAGTTGGAAAAGCGAAAGAGAGTGCATGGAAAGATTTTGGAGAAAAATTGGAAAGAGATAGCTGGGAAAATCTAAAGCTTTTTTTCAGAGTATTGAAATCTTTTAGAAAGGAAAAAACTGAGAATGATATATGTATATATAATGCTAATGGGCAAATACTGATAGAAAGAAACGGTATAATGAATAGATGGAAAGAATACTTTCAAGGATTACTAGGTGGTAAGGGAATCAACAAAGATGATCATAAAGTCAATATTAATGAAGAAGAAGATAGAGAGGGTGGTGAAGTTGCAGAAGAAAAAATAACGATGCATGAATTAGAAGTAGTGATTAAAGGACTTAAAAGTGGGAGATCACTTGGAACAGATAAAATTACAGCAGAAATGATAAAGAATATGGGGAAAAAGGGGAAAGAAATACTTTTAGAAATTATCAATAAAGCGTGGACAAGTGTAGACATACCAAGAGAATGGGAGGAAGCATTGATAGTTCCTATTTTTAAGAAAGGTAACGCAAGAGATTGTAATAATTATAGGGGTATCAATCTGTTAAATAGATAATTAATAATAAATTGGTCACAATTTTAGGAAATAGTTTGGAGGAATCGCAAAGTGGCTTTAGATCAGGAAGAAGTGTGCAGGATCACATTTTTACTCTGCAACAGAAAGCTGAGAAGTCGATACAACAAGATAAATTGGTATGTTTGGCTTTTATTGATCTTGAGAAGGCTTTCGATAGTGTGCCTAGAGCAAAAATATAGGAAAGTTTAAAAAATAGAGGAATAAGGAGTAAAATAATTAAGGTAGTACAGAGGTTATAGAAAAATAATGTTAATTATGTAATTGGTAAAAATATTAGGTCGTTAGGATTTACAATAAACTATGGATTAAGACAAGGAGGTGGACTGAATCCAACATTATTCAACTTGTATATGGACGACATTATTAAGAAGTGTTCACTGAAGGTTACGAAAATGCATGTTGGATACAGGAACTTGCGAAGTATAGAAGTAGCAGAAGGGGCTTTTGCGGATGATGTAATGCTAATGGCTACAAGTGAAAGGGCGTTACAGGTTAATTTGAATATATGGAATGAAGTTCTCCAGGAAAAAGAGATGAAAATAAATAAGACCAAAACAAAGGTAATGGTAATGGGGGAGAAAATAATAAATATAGAGATTGGAGGAGTGAAGATAGAACAAGTCAAACAATTCAAATATCTAGGGGTTATAATAGACAGTAATGGGAAACAAGGAGTCGCATTAAATGAAAGAATTGAAAAGGCAATGAAAGTATACTATGCATTAAGCAATAGATTTATAAATAAGAAGGAGATATCAAGAAAAACGAAAATGAGTGTGTATAAAACAGTATATAGACCGGTTTTAACATACGGCTGTGAGACGTGGGTGCTATCCAAAAGCCAAAAAAGTAAAATCCAGGCGGCAGAAATGAAATATCTTAGGAGAGTAGTAGGAGTAACGAAGAAGAACAGAGTTAGGGATACACAAATAAGAGAGGATCTGGAAGTGATATCGATTCTGGATTTTATTGAACAGAGACAACTATGCTGGTGGGGACACATGCAGAGAATGGATAGTGATAGAATGGTAAAACAGGTTTGGGAGGCAAAATCAGGGGGGAGAAAGAAGAGAGGAAGACCGCGACTGACTTGGGATGGAATGATGGGAAACATTTTGAGAGAAAGAGGCTTGGGCTGGACGGAAGCGAAGACATTGTCAATGGATAGAGTAAGAAGGAAAAAATTTGTATATAGAGTGTAGTTGATGTACTTATATTTTGGACATTTATGTAGAATGGACGACAAAAGGTTAACAAAGTAGATCTTCATATATCTGTGGGGGAAGAAGTCAACATCAAGTTGGATTAAAGAAGTCCAAAAGGATTCAGAAAAAAATAATATACACGCAGAAGAAGCAATTGAAAGAGACGTTTTTCGGGCAAATGTGTTAAAATTGGAAGGAGTCCAGGGTAGGAGAGAGACAAACGGAGGTTCAAAGTGGACTGAAGACAGAAAGAAGAGAAACAGTGTACAACACTGTGGGGTGTTATGCTATTACGCTACTGAATTAACTAATCTGTGATTGCCGAGCCCTACGTTCTTTGAGAGCCAAATACTACACTTGCCACGTGTTGGGCAGTCATTAAGCAATTATGCTCACAATAATGGATTAATTAATCTGTGATTAAGTAATTATTGAATATATTAATTTGCATAATGAGCTCGTGTAATCAATAAATAACACGTTAATTACTTTACGTTAGCATAACTATTGCATGGAGACTCTAGTTGTTGCATTAATAAATAAAATAAAATAAACTACTATAAATCACTCAAATGCCATTACTTTCTCGTTCTGAGGTAATTTGACAATGATGAACGCATATGGATAAAATAAACACTTATTTATTAACATTATATCATTCATTAAATTCAATATATAAAATATGGATGATTCCCTGTAAATACATACATTCATAAACTCATGAAAAGAACATAAAAGAACACATGTTTATACATCAAATTACAAGGTAAATCCAATACGTTGTTTGCTGAAAAACATACACATACATATATAATGTAATCGATATATAGAAACACAAATATTCAAACAATAAATCCTATACTAATGCGTTCATCGTATGCCTCAGATGGATGGCGTTAATTATGTTTGTCATGTTTAATTTAAATGCTCAAGGGGTGTTTCTTGAAAAAGAGACAGGACAGTAGAGTTTCTTATGATAAGAATAGCATAAAGATTACTTGTTTAGATGAATTATCCGATATTTCCATCGGCGTAACTCCTCTCTGCTGGATCATGTGTGGGAAGCTGTGCTGTCACTGACACTTAACACACGCGAAACAGATTCACTCGCGCTGTGTGTGCGTATTCTGTTGATTCTGCCGTTATTGTTCGAGTCATGAAATTATGTGTCGTGAAGATAAGTTCATCGTTAACTATGGTGTATATATATATATATATATATATATATATATATATGTCTGTCTATTGTTCAACGTTTGGTATGTTCATTACTGTTAGTGTTTTGATGCCGCGGTTTAATTGTTCCACATGATATTGTATCGCTCCGCAGCACTGTATAATGTTATGATTTCGCCGTCCGGTATTACATCAACGATAGTTCTACGCGTCGATTATTGATGTAAGTGTGACTGGTTAGTTCAATTCTGAATTAGAGTATAATAAAGAATTCTATAATTGTTAAGCACTGGCGTATGTCGCATGTTTTTAGACACTGAAAGTACACTATTACCGGATACGCGCCAATATCGAAATGTCTAAGTCTCTTAGTTATATGACGCGTGGCAAAGTTCAAAGTCCCACTGCCGTCCGTATGTTAATCGAACTTTGACGACCGACTGTTGAAAGTATTTGAGTGAAAAATTATGAAAGACTGTCCTACTGACTGACTGACTGCTCAAAGTATATGAGTAAAATTTTATGAAAGACTGTCCTCCCGCGTGCTCTGCAAACGGTTTTTATCAAACATCGTGTACCACAATGCACCCTTCTGTAAAACACGCCTCAAGTTGAACATGATAGGACGGAAGATCTCCTACCCTTAAGCCAGAGTGTCGTTCTTCACTTCTCATTCGACGTTCCCGTTGCTATGCTGGCGACGGTCCTCTCCACCAGTTCTCTGGGTAGATGCTGGGTTGTGATTGGATATCCTGTCTCCCCACGGGTTCGCGTCGAAAGCCTCCGTACTCTTTTCCTAGAACAGGAGCAATTTCATGGTCGTCTATCAAGCTATTGTCTAAGCGTACTCCGGATCTCACTGCAGTTATTGCAGTGATATCTTGTTATTGTTCGCTGTGCATGACCCTTTTTTCCTGAACGCTATCCTGGCGCAGCGTGACGTCGTTTCCAAAACGGCACACCTTCTGCCTGTCGTAAATATCCGTTGTCGCCAGTAAGTCGTTCCCCTGCTGTTTACAAGTTCGATTCTATTATTTTAGGTATCGATGTCCGTCCTCGTATAGGGTATATACTATTGTGTGACTTACACCCTTTTATTCTTTTTTATTACTGGTACTCTACAAATTAACCGGCAGTGTGTCCGTCACAGTTTCTCCTCTAAATTGGTACTTGACACAGATTCCATTATCTTACATTTGCAGGCTGTAAATCTCGTGTTTTAGTTGAGTCTGTCACGGCCAACCTTGTTCCCTATTGTACAACTATGTGAAACGTACTTGCATTGACTGAAGTAAACGTTCACTTGACACTTCGACACACATTTCTTTATTTATTGCTCGTGGGCTGAGTAGGTGTGTCATGCTGAATGTAACGTCTTTTCAGTCATACTAAAAATTTTTAAATTTTTGGTTGTTACATAGGTCCCCAAATCGGATTTGGTGTTGGATTAGCGGAAGACACTCTAATCCGATTTCTGCGCTCTGTGTTTGTTGTGGGAGTCCCCTCTGGTAAAGTCGCGGTCAATGACCTACTTTCCTCTGCTTGGGGTATATGGGTATATATTCCCTATATTTGGTCGTAAACTACCTCTGGGGATTTATTGCCGTGCATCTGAGGAAAGATGAACGCATTTTCACACATTTGCATATCTAATTAGGTATGGGATTATGTACAATAATAATAGCTGTGGATGGCTGTGCCGTCCGCTTATAATCTAACACATGAAATAATGATTTTCGACATGAAATACAATTATTCATGTATCGTTTAAATATCATTATGATAGCTAATGTTCTTAGTCTATCTTGAACATTTAAAATACAATTTACGACCTGTAAATACACATTGATACATTCACTAATTATTATTGAGTATCACTCACAATACGTGTTACTATCATCTATACTGATTATATTGATTAGAAATTTATATACATTATTCAGGAACAATTAACAATTCACTTGAGATCATTATGATTATAGATAACTTTGTTTTATATCACTCAGATTTGATTAATTAATCTAATATCATCGGGTGTCTATAAAACTCGTTATAACGTCTTTTCGCAATTTATTGCTGCACATTCAATTGAACTTTTCACATCATAACTGTCTTTTCTATTTAAATTTCCATTAACACTGGCTATACACATGTAATTAATGTCGTTAGGTTGCCACATCGTGACTTAAGAACTCCTTGTACAAAATCTTTACATTATACACTAATAAGATATACATCATACCGATTAGCTAGTTGGACCGGTTTTCGCGGGACATTCACCTTATTTGTTGATCCGCCTCCTAATCCACTAGTCTAACTGATTGTCGATGCACTTTCGTTTTCCTTTGAGACTTGTGATTTCGTCTCAAAGTATCTCTTCAGCAATCGTACGTTGAAAATACCCCTCAGTTTCTCATTGCTATCGCACTCAGTGAGCTCGTATGTTGCGTTACCAAGGACGCGATTAACCTTGTATGGTCCGGTGTATAACTCGAAAAACTTGTCAATCCTTTTCATTGCGGCGTCGGATTGGTGGTAGCTCCTCAACAGCACCTTATCGCCGGTAGCAAATTTAGTAATATTCTTACCATCATTGATACGTTTAGCATATTTCTCTCTTTTGTCTTTTATCTTTACAAACACATTAATATTGGGATTGTGTTCATTGTTGATGACATCTTTGTCCAGCCACTTCTCCCATGCGCGGGTCGGCTTCTTTCCTAAGTGTGCCTCGTGGGGTGTTATTTCTATTGTTTCGTGGTACGTTTCATTGATACATGTCTCAATTACTCCGACGTATCGTGACCATTTGCTATGTTGGTCATGTACCAGGATCCTGAATAGATTTCCCAATTGGCGGTTAATCCTTTCCGCTAAGTTCGCTCGAGGATTCCTTATCGCGGTATATCTTGGTTGTATTCCCAGCTCCTCGAGACCTTTAACCCATCTTTCGGCGGTAAATTGCGTGCCGTTGTCGGTTAAAATGACTCTCGGTCGTCCATACTTCGTACAGTAGTCGCTGATCCGTCGTAGTGTCGTGGTGGTTGTCGCTCTTCTTAGTGTGAATAGTTTGACAAACTTTGTGAAGTTGTCCACCATGACAAGTAAGTATTTGACACCTCCTGTACCTGTTGGTAAGGGTCCATAGTAATCAACACTTACTATGTCACCTCTGGCTGATGGTATGATGGCTTTTGTTCCGCCAAAGAGCATCCTGTTGTTCGTATCCTTGTACCGTTGGCAAGAGTCACAAGTTTGGATATATACTTTCACTTTCTTGATCAAGCTGTCGATCGTGAAGTGCTGTTGTAACATTTTTATACACCTTTTCGGGCCTAGGTGTCCGTACATTTGGTGTAACTCTGCAATTAGATCCTTCGACACGCTGTCAGGAATGTATAGTTTCCATTCGCCGCGTCGTCGTCGGTACAACTTATCATTAACAATTTTATAAAATTTACTTAATTTACTATCTACATCGTTATTCTTAATCTTATCTATGAGCGTTCCAAGTTTGGCATCTTCATTTTGGTATTTGCCGATACCTCTAATTATTTTACCTAATTGTTGACTCATTTTCATAACTAGGTGATTAATCAAATATTCGTGCGTCTCCTCGTTTGTCTCGTGTTGTTCCGTGTCAGCCGGGTATCTACTCAGTATGTCCGCAACGACATTATCCTTTCCTTTGCAGTGGATAATGTCGAAATTGTACTCCTGTATGGCGAGAATCCATCTTGTAATTCTGGAATTGTTTAAGTGACACTTGTGCATAAATGTTAATGCTTTATTGTCGGTGATTATCGTGAGTGTTTGGCCAAGTATGTACATACGAAACTTATCCAGACATCTAACGATACTCAGGAGCTCTTTCTCCGTCGTGAAGTAATTGCGTTCTGCTCCCTTAAATGTCTTGCTTGTAAAAGCGATGACGCCGATTTCTCCATTTTCATCAATCTGGTAAAGCTGGCCACCATACGCAAAATTACTAGCGTCACACTGAATATAGTATCTTTGGTTCGGCCGTGGGAACCGTAGAGCTACTGTGTCTATAAATAAATTCTTGACTCTCTGGAAACACTCGTCCACTTCCCTTGTCCATGAAAACTTTCGTCCACCTTTCAGCAGTTCATGTAAAGGTTGCGTTGTTTCTGCGTATTTACTCGAGAATCTGTTATAAAAATTGGTAAGACCAAGAAAACCTTTGAGTTGTTTTGTATTCTTCGGTGCTGGGAAATCCATAATCGCCTTTACCTTGTCATCGGTTGCTTGTATCCCTTTTGTTGTAAGGCGATAACCAAGGAAGGAGATTTCTCGTCTGAAGAATTGTGACTTGGTGAGGTTGACAGTTATATTTGCTTTATTGAGGTTGTTTAGCAACGCCTCTAAATGATTTAAATGTGTTTGTATATTATTGGAGTAGCACAAGCAGTCGTCCACGTAGATGATCGTGTTCTTCTTGACCTCCTCTTCGAGGGCCACATCCAATCCACGTGTCAACGCTGCAGAGCTGGTGCTGAGTCCAAATGGCGTCACTGTGAATCGGTAGCACCTCCCTTCATGCATAAACGCAGTGAAATCCCTACACTCTCGTTTTAATGGGACTTGCCAGAAGCTACTGGATAAATCGACTGTCGACAAGTACTGCATATCACCACATCTAGCCAATATCTCACTTACCGGGGACACTCCTTCGTAATCGGGCACGGTCACGCTGTTCACTTTTCTTGCATCAAGGCATAGGCGAACCCTCCCATCCTTCTTGATAACTGTCACGATTGGGTTGACGTACGGGCTGGCGCAACGTTCGATTACTCCATATCGTAACATCCGGTTAATCTCCTCGTTCACCTTGTCTCTGTAGGCAAGCGGCACAGGCCACCCTCGTTGAAAGTAAGGTGTCCTGTCCGTGACGTGAAACTCGTGCGTGTAACCCTCTATTCTTCCCGGGCACTCCCTAAAAACATTCCGGTTCCTTACCAAAATCTCCTTCAGGCGTTGCCGTATTCCTTCATCCACGCAGTCTATGCTCCCAATCTTCTCATCGATGCATCGCAGTACTTCCTCTTCTTCTTCACTGTTTATCACGTCAATATTCATGATTGGTATAATGTGCTCCTCATCAACAGTATCGTTTTTTAAACTAACTACTTTGTTTCCGATGTCGATGCGACACCCAACTTCTTGTAAAAAACTAATTCCTAGTATACATGGTTTCACTAATTCTGGTATTACCAAAAACACACATTCATATCGGATACTATCAATCTCAATGTCACACAATATTTGTCTCTTAACTAATTTGGATTTACTTCCTACAGCACTTATTATAAATGTATTCGTTACGGGTAGTGTCTCATATGGTTCTATACTCTTCTTATGGTTATTAAACCAAGTTTCCGATAACCCGTTAACGATACAACCAGTATCAAGTAAGGCTTCGACAGTTACATCATTATTAAATTTAATAGTAATCTCGGGACATTTCAATATTTGTTTATTTACAATCTCGTCGTCCTCTTTTAGTAGGTCCTTTCGTAAATCAGGTAACAATATATTTACATTCTCACTCGGAAAGAAGTCGCTTAGAAATTCTATCTTCTCCCCTCGTTCGACGTATTTTTTTTTTTTGTTATTGTTGTCGCTGTTACCGTTCGCCCTTGGGGTAGTGTGAACGACCGTCCTACTGGGTCCTGCCTCAGCTGGTGTAAACTGTACTGTATTGACGTAGTGTTTGTTGTCATACCGACCCCTTGTTGGCTGCCGGTCACTTTCATTTTTATTGTATTGCGTCTCCCTTTCTCTCGGATTGTTCCTCCCTTCGTTGTAAGGTCTATAATGTGGCCTACGAGTGTTATCTCCGCTTGACTGTATACTTGTAAATTCCGTAATCAACGCTTCGAAATTTGGTATACTCGTGATACCACGTGTGACCACGGCGAGCTGCAAGTCCTTACCAAAGTGGCGAGCTAGTTTTCGTATCAGCTGAGTGTCGGTTAATGCTGGTGACAGTTGCCGACTTTCCAGTAAAATCCGTTCTACATACTGGACAGCTGTGATTGGTCCATTCCACTCATATCTGCCGTACTCCAGATTGTCGCGTATATTGTCCTGGCGTTCCTGACCCCAGTACTTCAAGGTGAAAGCTTCTTTAAATTCTTCGTACGTGGAGATTTGATTCCTTATGACGCGCCACCATATTCCAGCGTCCATCTCCAAGTGTCTCCCGATCCATTTAATGTCACCGTTGTTGTAGTACTGTTCCTGGATCTCTGACAATTCCTTCAGGAACTCCATTGGGAACCTGTCAGTGCCGTTGTACTTTAACTCTGTATGTGTGTGTCCGTTAATTCTACTGATTATTCCAGACTCACCTTCAATTAGCTGACGCTGTAGTCGTTCTATCTGGGATTTTAATTCGTTGATACGGGTGGTTTTCTCTCTGGTGCTCTCGTCTAGTTTTTGTTCCGCCGACTTCTGTCTTCCATCTACCTCATTGATTTTCTGTTGCATTGTGTTGTTTACTTTCCCTGTTCCTGTTGTAATTGTCTTACTGTTTGGAATAGTTCGACTCTCAATTCCTCCTGCTTCTTGTGATTTTCTTTTGCGTGTGTCTCCACCCTGTTGTGGATCTTTTTGATGCTCGTTTGAGTATTTTGGGCAACACTCTTTAGTTCCTGTCGGTCTAATTCTCTTGTTTCTCGCACCTCTTCGAATTTCTTGTCGGTGTCCTCCTTTAACTCTTTTATGATCTCGTTCTGCTGCTTCTGAACCTCGTCTATCTTCTTATCACAATTATTTATATATTCACGCACTTGTGCGCGTATTTGTGTAAAATTTTCATTCTGCTTCTCGAACTTTTCATTGATTTCTTCCTTTTGCTTCTCGAAATTTTCATTAATTTCTTCCTTTTGCTTTTCAAACTTTTCTTCTAGTTTCTCGAATTTTCCTTCTAGTTTATCGAATTTTCCATTCACTTCTCTAAAATTTTCCTTAATTTCATTAAATTTTTCATCCTGCTTCTCAAATTTCTTACTCATAAATTCCATTAATGCGCGCAACGTCACCTCTTCCTGCGGTTGTTGTTGGGACTCCTGTCCCCGCGCTCTGACGTCTGACGTCTCCTCGGTCATTTGTGAATAAGTTGGTGATTCCTCTCGTTCGACACCAGGTACTCTCTGTTGGTTATTAATGTCGAAATCCATGGAATCTGTACTACTGGTCGTCATTTTTGCAGCTTTACTACGCGTTAACATTCAGTCCCAGTCCAACTAGCTTCACACTAATAATATTTGTTCTTACAACTACTAACATGAAATATTAATATATACGCTTATCCTATCTCTACTGCCTGCTCTTTGCCGTGCGGTGGGCGCCAAATACAACACTGTGGGGTGTTATGCTATTACGCTACTGAATTAACTAATCTGTGATTGCCGAGCCCTACGTTCTTTGAGAGCCAAATACTACACTTGCCACGTGTTGGGCAGTCATTAAGCAATTATGCTCACAATAATGGATTAATTAATCTGTGATTAAGTAATTATTGAATATATTAATTTGCATAATGAGCTCGTGTAATCAATAAATAACACGTTAATTACTTTACGTTAGCATAACTATTGCATGGAGACTCTAGTTGTTGCATTAATAAATAAAATAAAATAAACTACTATAAATCACTCAAATCCCATTACTTTCCTCGTTCTGAGGTAATTAAGACAATGATGAACGCATATGGATAAAATAAACACTTATTTATTAACATTATATCATTCATTAAATTCAATATATAAAATATGGATGATTCCCTGTAAATACATACATTCATAAACTCATGAAAAGAACATAAAAGAACACATGTTTATACATCAAATTACAAGGTAAATCCAATACGTTGTTTGCTGAAAAACATACACATACATATATAATGTAATCGATATATAGAAACACAAATATTCAAACAATAAATCCTATACTAATGCGTTCATCGTATGCCTCAGATGGATGGCGTTAATTATGTTTGTCATGTTTAATTTAAATGCTCAAGGGGTGTTTCTTGAAAAAGAGACAGGACAGTAGAGTTTCTTATGATAAGAATAGCATAAAGATTACTTGTTTAGATGAATTATCCGATATTTCCATCGGCGTAACTCCTCTCTGCTGGATCATGTGTGGGAAGCTGTGCTGTCACTGACACTTAACACACGCGAAACAGATTCACTCGCGCTGTGTGTGCGTATTCTGTTGATTCTGCCGTTATTGTTCGAGTCATGAAATTATGTGTCGTGAAGATAAGTTCATCGTTAACTATGGTGTATATATATATATATATATATGTCTGTCTATTGTTCAACGTTTGGTATGTTCATTACTGTTAGTGTTTTGATGCCGCGGTTTAATTGTTCCACATGATATTGTATCGCTCCGCAGCACTGTATAATGTTATGATTTCGCCGTCCGGTATTACATCAACGATAGTTCTACGCGTCGATTATTGATGTAAGTGTGACTGGTTAGTTCAATTCTGAATTAGAGTATAATAAAGAATTCTATAATTGTTAAGCACTGGCGTATGTCGCATGTTTTTAGACACTGAAAGTACACTATTACCGGATACGCGCCAATATCGAAATGTCTAAGTCTCTTAGTTATATGACGCGTGGCAAAGTTCAAAGTCCCACTGCCGTCCGTATGTTAATCGAACTTTGACGACCGACTGTTGAAAGTATTTGAGTGAAAAATTATGAAAGACTGTCCTACTGACTGACTGACTGCTCAAAGTATATGAGTAAAATTTTATGAAAGACTGTCCTCCCGCGTGCTCTGCAAACGGTTTTTATCAAACATCGTGTACCACAATGCACCCTTCTGTAAAACACGCCTCAAGTTGAACATGATAGGACGGAAGATCTCCTACCCTTAAGCCAGAGTGTCGTTCTTCACTTCTCATTCGACGTTCCCGTTGCTATGCTGGCGACGGTCCTCTCCACCAGTTCTCTGGGTAGATGCTGGGTTGTGATTGGATATCCTGTCTCCCCACGGGTTCGCGTCGAAAGCCTCCGTACTCTTTTCCTAGAACAGGAGCAATTTCATGGTCGTCTATCAAGCTATTGTCTAAGCGTACTCCGGATCTCACTGCAGTTATTGCAGTGATATCTTGTTATTGTTCGCTGTGCATGACCCTTTTTTCCTGAACGCTATCCTGGCGCAGCGTGACGTCGTTTCCAAAACGGCACACCTTCTGCCTGTCGTAAATATCCGTTGTCGCCAGTAAGTCGTTCCCCTGCTGTTTACAAGTTCGATTCTATTATTTTAGGTATCGATGTCCGTCCTCGTATAGGGTATATACTATTGTGTGACTTACACCCTTTTATTCTTTTTTATTACTGGTACTCTACAAATTAACCGGCAGTGTGTCCGTCACAGTTTCTCCTCTAAATTGGTACTTGACACAGATTCCATTATCTTACATTTGCAGGCTGTAAATCTCGTGTTTTAGTTGAGTCTGTCACGGCCAACCTTGTTCCCTATTGTACAACTATGTGAAACGTACTTGCATTGTCTGAAGTAAACGTTCACTTGACACTTCGACACACATTTCTTTATTTATTGCTCGTGGGCTGAGTAGGTGTGTCATGCTGAATGTAACGTCTTTTCAGTCATACTAAAAATTTTTAAATTTTTGGTTGTTACAAGTGAGAATATGAAATAATATTGGGGAAAAAGAAAAGAACAAATGATAAGGAATTGAAATTAGCATGTGGTCCTGAGATGGCTGATACAAAAAAGTAATAACTTAATTAAAACAATAGTGATTCTAGAATTCAATAAACCTATAATTTTAAACGGTATAATAATAAAACTTCTCTTAGTATCTTGCACGCAGAGAGTGGCCCTCTATGGTTCTGAATAATGGAAATGTTGAAAATAAAGTCACGGGAAGTAATAATCGACGTAAATCTAATTCAGGAACTAATACCAGGGACTAATAGAGTCAAGTTTAAGACTGGACGTTCAACAATAGATGGTGTATTTACCTTGCAACAGATTTCTGATAAAAGGTGAGAACTTAACCTCCAGATCCATGTTGCATTTATTGGTTTTGAGAAAGCTTTCGACCGAGTGAACAGGAATAAAATATAGTCCATTATGGAATTTCGTGGCTATCCATAAAATTTGATAAATAGTTGGAGACAATATAATCGTGGTCCAAACATTTGTCGACCATGTACATCATGTTCCATTTCATTTATGAATCTATCCCATGATTCTTGGTGGGCCTTTCTTACCATCCGCTATAAGAAGTATTTGTGTCGGAATATAGTGAACAGAATCTGTACTTAGTTTTCAGTTTTCATAAAACGTGATATCTGAGATGTCTGTTGTACACGTGATCTAATTTTACAATTAACTACGTATTGAAACACTAAAAAAAAAAACACTATATCCTCGAAAACAAGTATCAGTGAAGTTATAATTAAAAACTTTCATTTTAAAAAATTCGTGCTCTCAAATGAATTACTCAATTATAAATTAATAAAGTCACAAAATACGGTGGATCAGAGAGTCTAGTAGTTTAATTAAAATATTATAAAGTCATGGAAATTTCCAGCTCACAATGCAGTCTCATATTTCAGTTACTGCGTATATCGTGTGACTAAGATAAGGTTGGCAGCTTGCCTATAAGCTGACTGTCATGCTCAGCACACAAAAAAGTTAAGCTGAACAAAGACAAAGTACAACGAGTACAAAAAGTCGGCTTGTTCGATAGTGGTTTTCACTAATTTCTGAGAACTTTTTTTTTTTCAGTTTTATATGTTTGTACGTAAAGAAGCTTAGAACTTAAAAATATTATTTTCTTCTGTTCTTTCACAGCCATTTATAAATTATTTACAAAACTGCATTCCGAATATTTTTAGTAAAAAAGGTCTTCCTCACAATTTCATTTTTTATAATTACTTAGTCAGTAATTATAAATTTATAATAACAAAGTAATCCAAATTTATAAACTCAAAAAGTATGGTACATATGAAACTCTAGTATTTCAATTAAAGCATTTCAAAGTCATGGAAAATTCCAGCTCACAATGCAGTGCCATATTTCACTTAAATGCGTACAGCGCGTGGCTGAGATAAGGTTGGCAGCTTGCCTATCAGCTCTATAAGCCGCCTGTAGTGCTCAGCCGACACAAAAATTAAACCGGACAACCTGGGACAATTTTTTTCTGTGACCGTTTTATTTACTTTAAGAAAACGAGCAAATTATAGTATGAGAGAACTTAATTTATACAGTATTACAATTTAAATTACTAAATGAAATGATATTTTAATTAATTGAACAAACAGTAAACAACTATTGGATATTAGATTGGTACATAAATTGTTTATACCTACAGCAGTCAACATATAGCAAAGTAATATATTACCTATAACTAAAACAGAACAGGGGATGTTCACTACGTAATTATTAAAAGTTATTTTTACCATGTTTCACTCCCTACTGGTGTTAAGAAACAATCATAATTTAGAAACATACAATTTATACAATAACTGTAGAAGTTAAAGATAATTTGAAGATGTAAACAAACTATCATAAGTCTTCACATATAAAATGATACATACATACGCACGCACACACTCACACACACCAACACGTTCACCCAAATATTTTATTGTTTCTTTATGTTTGATATTTCTATTGTATTTCATACACAGGACCTGAAGATGACAATAAATATTGTCGAAACGTCGACGCAAAATAGCTAAAATTTGTATTATTGACCGATCCTCACTAACCATCCACTAAAACATTCATTGATTGACGGTCACTAAAAATTTAAGGATCTAGTATTTCAATTAAAACAATTTGAAGTCATGGAAACTTCCATCTCACAATGCAGTCTCATATTTCACTTAATGCGTATAGCGCGTGGCCCGATGACGTTGGCAGCTTGCCTATCAGCTCTATAAGCGCCTGCCCTACTCAGCCCACACAAAAGTTAAGCTGAACAGAGAAAATTGTTTTTAATTTTTTGCTGTGACCGTTTTATTTAACAAAACGCAGTGTGCACGGAGAGTCGGTTTGTTCGACAGTGGTTTTCACTAATTTATGGTGAACTGGTTTTTTCTGCTTTATATGTTTGTACGTAAAGAAGCTCAGAACAGAAAAATATATTTTTATTCTGTCTTTCACACCAATTTAGAAACTATTTACAAAACAGGATTTCATATAATTTTAGTAAAAAGTTTCATTCTTACAAATTTCTTTCTCTACAGTTACTTTGTCAGTAATAATAAAATTATAATAACAAAGTAGTACTAATTTATAAACTCAAAAAGTATGGTACACAAGAAAATCTAATATTTTAGTTAAAATATTTTAAAGTCATGGAAACTTACAGCTTAAAATGCAGTCTCATATTTCACTTAATGCGTATAGCGCGTGGCCGAGATAACGTTGGCAGCTTGCCTATCTGATCTATAAGCCGCCTGTAGTGCTCAGCCCACACAAACGTTAAGCTAGACAGAGACAGTTGTTTTTATTTTTTGCTGTGTGCGTTTTATTTAACAAAACTCAGGGTGTATAAAACGTTGACAGTGGTTTTCACTAATTTATAAGACCTGTTTTTTCTGTTTTTCATGTTTGTACGTAGGTAGACCTGTAGCGGAAAAATAATATTTTATTCTGTTGCTTCATAGCCATTAATAATTATTTACAAAACTGAGTTCTAACATTTTCTTAAAACTCTTATATTGTGAAACTTTAATAAAAAATTGCAGTCCATAACTTTGTCCCTGCAAAGTCAAATTTAATACCTCCAATAAATTAAAACAAATTAAAGTATTAAAAATTGTAACGCCATTAATAACTGTGGCGGAAGTGAGAGCTTTAAGAAAAAAAAAAACGGCGGCGGCTGTGTCGGAGCCACGGTTGCAAATCTTCAGAGCGTAGAATACGTCTGTGTGCTTTAGGGTTGCTAATGTGTTATGAATAAATTATATAGACGTATCTGTATAAAAAATTACAAAATATATCAATACAATCACATAGTAAAAACATTAAAAACTGCAGGAACAGATAAAGGTATAGTGCCGATGCCGCTAAATATCATTTGTTTATTTCATTATGTATGTATAGTCTCCAGACCGCGTTAATAATTGTAAATTTATATACAAATAAATACCTTATAGTCCGTCTTGCGGTCTTGCAGTTTTTCAATATGTATCACTACATGTTTCGAAAGTAAACTTTCATCATCAGGTATATTGTAAACTTCCTCCTATTTTCTAGGGCTCGTTAGTGAAAGTAAAAAACAATAATTAATTGAACAACATAACACAAATGTACTAGTCAATACGATTATTTATTTCCTTGTTTTTAACCGTTGTCGGTAAACACTCTGACGTTCGGCATTGGTTATTTTTGGATTTTTGAATTCCCCATGATTTCCTGTACTCTCCTGTATGCGTTTACGATAATTTTGTGCACGTTTAGCATCCATATACCGCGACATTTTGTCCAAAACATGATTTTTACAACTTGAATTACGATTACTCAAACCTCTTAATAATATCACCGCTATTACGGTACACTATGTAGATAGTAACTTACTCGATGAGACAATTTTAACGACACCTCACTCAACGTTCTATCGCATCGGAAACCGGAGAAATACTAATTTTAGTGCGCGCCGAGCGGCGCAAAACATTTCTATTACTCCCCTCGCTCACCCCGCGCTGGATGATGAAATAGCCCGCTTATATTGTGCTATTTATTATCTTCGTTCCTTTATCTGTCGAATGGTACCTCATATAAGCGTGAATCTTTTGTTGTTTAGATAATATTTCAATTTCAAACGTGACGTGAAAACCTAACGCTCGATTTTCTGGCTGCGGCTGCCTATTGCTGGCCTGAAAGGTAAGACGTATTCTACGTTAAAAATAAGACGGTCTCTATTATAAGGTGGGGAAATTCTTATAGGGTACGTCAAGATATAAGAAAGTATTTGTCTGGAAAACAAAGTGATTGGTAGCTGAAAGTTCCACAAAAATTGTATCGTGTATACGTGCAAAAACATGTTAAGGTTATTAAGTACTCTTATCACTTTTTACGATTTCTAATTTCACTACTTTATCCCCATAATATTAAATTATCAATAAAATCTCAATTTGGATTTCTTCATAGGCTAAAGATATATAATGTCAAAAATTGTAACTTAAACTATTGTATGCATTGTAACCAATTACAAAATTATGTAATGTCAAATATTGTAACTTAAACTATTGTATGCAATAACCAAAAAGATTACTCCCAGCGTTGCAACGTTATTAAATGTTTGGCTGCCACAAAAATTTATTTAATCTAAATTATTAACATTGAAAATGTTTATAAGGACGTGTCGCACATTTGCGTCCGATCGCTGGTGCGTTATCGAAAATGGGAACCGGTGAGTTTCCATAGAAACTACTTCTTTGTTGTTAATAACGTAGTACACATATAAATCTTCGCTTATGAATGGGACTACATTTAACTTATAATCTCTACATTGGTAAATGAAGAATGAATTCATTGATTGGTAAATGAAGAATTAATTTATTGATTGGTGGATGAACATAAATATATATTGCGACAGTACAAATAAGTGATGTACTGAGCATGAAATATAAAAATTTAAATTTACTTAATAAACTGTAAATAATTAATAATATATTAGAAATAAGCATGTTATGGATTGCAAGCTTGACTCAGACAAAAATATGAACAGGTGTTTCGACCTGAATCAACGTGCACACACACACAAATGTAACTGAAAGTGTGTACACCAGTATTTTGCTAGTGTGTGTGAACGCAGGTCTCTGCAGGCAAGTTTGCCACCCCAGGATGAATAATTGCACAATGACTGTTTTCCGTAATTATTCATAAACTAGAATTAAGAATTAAAATCCAAAAGCACCATAAAATGTAAATAAATTTAATAAATACTGTGTGCGAAAACCACGCGAAAGTGACACGCCGTACAAGTGCAATAGTGAAATAACTGTGTACAAATCAAAAGGGTTAAGTTGCAATGTCCAAAATTACAATGAACATGTGTTGTAAAATTAGTTATAAGATAAGTATAAAAAAATACTTACAGGACTCTGCAATTCGCAGAAATATAAAAAATAGTGAATTTGACAAAGAGTGGGGGAACTGACGCCAAAGACAGTTTCTAACATGTCGATTTTGTATCACGGAAGGGTGTCGACCAAGACATGGGTATAAATAGGACACGCAAGCTTCAGTGGTTCTCTTTCTTGAATCATCCACGATGCAGCGGGAGCTTATGCCCGTCAGCACGGCATATTTATTAATATTTTTATAAACAGTTTAAATTGCCAGTTATGTACAAATACGTAACCAAGCTATAAGACAAACATTGTAATTAATAACAGCACTACTGAAGAAGTTCCATAGCGATACGACGCTGGACAAGAGAAGCAGTTCCATAGCGATACGACGCTGGACAAGAGAAGAAGTTCTATAGCGATACGACGCTGGACAAGAGAAGAAGTTCTATAGCGATACGACGCTGGACAAGAGAAGCAGTTCCATAGCGATACGACGCTGGACAAGAGGAGAGGACGAGAGAGTGAGAGACAGCCGACGCTGGACAAGAGGAGAAGAGAGACAGCCGACGCTGGAGGCGAGACGAAGATGAACACCGATGGAACAAAAATGATCGAGTATGATTGACGACAATAAGGTGATAGACACAACTTATTCATATCTTAATCATACACAGTATACAAAGACAGTTAAAGACATTAATATTTTATTTAAAAATAAGAGTAATATTTCTTGTATAGTAGAGTTAAAAATCATAGATGTTTTAGAAATACGATTAACGTAACAAGAGCTCAAATTAATATGATATAAAATGATTACAAAGAATATAAATAAAAACAATTAGTATTTGAGAAAACAGTACTGAGAAGTAATAACTATTAATCTTTTGAGTACGTACCATATATAGAAAAAAGATTTAAAAATTGATTTTGAAACATATTAATAGACTGAGTAGTCTAAAAATGAGATTTTTCTTTTATATACTATTTAGTAGCATAGAATGTTTAGTTTGTAAGGATGTATATATCTTAAGCCTTACGGCATTATAACAAATAATAACTAATGTTTTTTAAATCGAAGTCAGTGCCATGTGCACATATTTTTTATAGTATCAAATAAATTTTAATTACTGTTTCAAGTTCCGTAGAGTTCTTATTGCAGATACACCTGACCCCCTATTTAAATGTTATATGTTTAAAGAATTTGTCAATCTTGAACGTGAGACCGTTCACACCTATTTATGTATATGTAACGCTGTTTAAATTTGGTGCTCCAAGATCGAAGGACTTCACAAATTTAAATTAAATTAAATTTGCCAAATTGTCACGTTATATAAATTTGTCGCCCTGGACGTGAGGCACGAGATGCCTAAATTTACGTACAAAAATTTGTATACATACAATATAATATTATGCAACTTTTGCAATGTTGTAATGTTGCATATAAATTGGCTCCCAAAGAACGTGGGGCTATACAAATTAAAATACATTTAAATTTGTTTAAATTCATAAATAAAGGTTGTAATGTTACATAAAATGGCGCCCTGCCCGTGGGGTCCAACATGACTAAATTTATGTACAAAAATTTGTGACATAAATTGTAGATCATGAAGGTATGACCCGATACCCATCATTTGACTATTAAAATTTTTTTATGTAGCTAAATGGTTGCTCTAAAATATATAAAGAGTGTTAAATGAAAAATGTATAATATGTAATTATTATTTGTATTAAACAGTAACTGAATGTAATGTTAATTGTTGTGTAATCACACAGCTGGCGCCCACCACAAATAATATTGTTGTCTATGTAACAGGTGTAACTGTAATGAGTATTAATAATAACTATTAATGAAAATACAGAAATAAATAAATAAGTAGGGAACGGTTATCAATAATAATTTTTAAAGAATTACTATTAAATAAATATTTTAATAATAATTATTCAACATGGCAGAACCAGGAGGGTTGAATTTAGAAGCATTTAAAAATACGATACTCGCTTGATGGACGAATTAGTCATAAAACAAGCCGAAAAATTTAAAGAGGATGTGAAAGAGGAGAATGTCAAACAAATAAGAAAAATAGATGAAATAAATACAAAACAAACAGAAAGTTTAGAAAATAAATTAGCAAAACAAACAGAAAGTTTAGAAAATAACTTAGCAAAACAAACAGAAAATTTAGAAAATAAATTAGAGGTACAGTCCGAAAATTTTAGACAGGACACCATAAAAATTACAGAGAGTCTACAAGAGTTAAAGATTAATAATCTTGAAATAAAACAAAGTATAATTGACAGTAATGCGCAGTTGACCGAAAAAATTAATGACACCAACATACGTATTGATACTCTAGAGAATAATTTTAAACAAGCCTTACATGAACAAGTTGTACGGATTGAAAATAAACAAAAAGAATTACGTCTCGAGTGGAGAAAAGATTTAAAAGAAACGCATAAACAAATAAATGATACTTTAACTACTATAACGAGAGAGCAGGATGATAAAATCCAAGCTATTAATAATGTATCCCAAGTAAATACCAGTAAACTTAGAGAAATAGAAACACGTACTGTAGTTATTGAGAATAAAATTGAAGAAACTACGAAAGACCGTTCGGGAGACGTATCACATATGAAAGAAGAGATTCAAGAGGAAATGAACCAACTACGAAGTGAGTTAAGAAGACGACAGAACCAAATGACCATATTTCCTACACCAACAGAAGAAAGGAGCAGACTTAAGTTCTCAGGTGGTAAAGGGGAGAACAGTATGGAATTCCTAGCAAGAGTAGAGAAGGAAATAGAAAAAATTGGGAGTGCAATAAATGACGACGAGAAGATAGACTTCGTCACGCGATATCTTAGAGATTCAGCCAGCCAATGGTACTCTATTATTAGAGATAACGTAAGTACATATCAGCAGTTTCGTGAAGCATTCGAGAACCTGACAAACGCGTTGCCGCAGTACGAGGGGACGACGAAAAGAAATTGAAGAG
Organism: Magicicada septendecula; assembly: GCA_034769895.1. NCBI lineage: Eukaryota > Metazoa > Arthropoda > Insecta > Hemiptera > Cicadidae > Magicicada > Magicicada septendecula. The sequence goes on from CM068373.1 coordinate 36,727,960, forward strand.
AGAAGGCCAAGGAATGAATGAGACAGTAACATTCCACAGCCGACCGTCTACATCAAAGGCGTCACAATGACTGAATAAACGGAAGCAAAATTATGAAATAAACAACATATACCCCTGCGATATTAGGCATAAACAGGTGTAAATTACGAATGCTTGTTGACACCGGCAGCCAGCTGTCTGTTCTTAACGCTGCATGGGTTCAACGTAACAAGAAATATTTTAAAAATACTGCAATTTTGCCCGTAAATAATTTAGATATTACAACAGCTACCAATAAAAAAGAAAGAGTTAAACAACAAGCATATGTAACTCTAACATATAAAAATCTAGAGTTAGAACACCCTATGATAATTATGCATAAATTGATTTATGATGGAATTTTAGGTATCGATATACTAAATACAATAAATGCTAAGATTAATATTAATGATAATATAATTATGTGTAGTTATAAAAATGTCAATATGAAATAAACCTGAACAGCGAAGAAGAAGAGTGCAAGGTAAGTGAAACACCTATTACTTTGTACAAACCACAAATACAATATGGTCCAAATCGACATGTGAATGCGGTAGAAGAAGGGATGACGACACAGGAAGAAGAGAAACTACACGAATTAATAGAAGAATATAATGATGTATTTAGTGAAGTACCGACGCAGACGACAGTATACGAGCACTCTATAGTTGTGTCAGACCCTACAAAAGTCATTAGGAAGACATACCCTATCCCAATGCGATATGAGGAAGAGGTTGAATTCGAAATTCGGCGTATGATCGAAAGTGGAGTCATAGAGCGATCGAACAGCAACTTCCTGAATCCTCTAGTGGTAGTGAAGAAGAAAAATGAAGAGATACGTCTATGCCTTGACATGAGGGAGCTGAACAGCATTGTGTTAAAGGAGTATGACTGTGCACCAACTGCGGACGAATTATTTACTAAGTGTGAAGGAGCAAGGTATCTGACAAAGCTAGATTTACGCTCAAGTTTCTGGCAGATTCCAATTCGTGAAGAGAATAGAAAGTACACTGCTTTCCTGTATAAAAATAAATGCTACCAACACAGAGTAGTACCCTTCGGATTAAGCACGAGTTTAGCAGCCATCGTAAAGTGTCTAGAAAAAGCCCTAGGACCTGAAGTGGAACCCTACACCATGATATTTGTAGATGATATCTTAGTTGTATCTAAAACGTTAGATGAACATATAAAACATCTAAGCACGATATTCAAAAAATTTAGGCAAGCGAACATATCCCTTAACCTAGACAAATGCGAATTTATCAAAACCTCTATCCAATTCCTAGGTCACATTATTTCATCCTCTGGTATTCAACCCGATCCTATCAAAATTTCCAGCATAACTAATTTCCCTATACCCGGAAATCTCAAAGAGTTAAGAGCATTCTTAGGACTCACAGGATACTACAGAAGATTCTCACCGTTATATGCAAGATATACGCAACCGCTTCTAGAGCTGACGAAGAAACAAAAAAATTGAAGTGGGAGGAGGAACATCAAGATGCCTTTAACCAAGTGAAAGAGTTATTCATCGAAAATATTATGTTACATCATCCTCAACGAAAAGGAAAATTCGTAATATACTCCGATGCTAGTGACTACGCAGTAGGAAGTGTACTGTATCAACAAGATACGATGGGAGAGCACCGAGTTATTGCCTACGCCAGTAGAGTCTTCAAAGGAGCTGAAAAACACTACTCCACATCAGAAAAAGAAATACTTGCTATAGTATACGCTCTTAAGCAATTCAGATATTATGTTTATGGTACTCATTTTGAGATACATACTGACCACCAAGCATTATCATTTTTATTAAAATGCAAGGTAACATATGCCCGATTATTAAGATGGATTTTAGCCATTAGCGAATACTCATTTACCATTAAATACTGTAAAGGTAAAGACAATATTGTAGCGGACACACTAAGCCGATACATCAAAGAAGAACGTGAAGAAGTGTATGTGAGCGAAAAGAAAGAAATACGATTGTTATCAATGAAATTCAAAGAGAATGATGAAGTAAAACAAATGCTGAAAAACTTAGCACATCAACAAGATTCGGACGTAACGATAAGGGAGATGAAGAACCAAGAACAGCTACCAAATCATTATAAGGTACTAAATGGAATTCTTTTCAGGTTAGTAAGACAAGACTGGAAGATAGTACTAACGAATGACATGCTACAAAAATTAATTCGACCAGCACATGAGAGTTTAGCACATGCTGCCGCTCTGAAATGTTATTTGAGTCTACGAGAAGATTTTACGATCAATAATATGAATCGAAAGATAAAGAAAGAAGTAAAGAAGTGTTATGAGTGTCAAACGGCGAAAGGACCGAATTTACACACATATGTAGGAATGCAGAGTATACAGAAGGAAAACAAAGGAGAGCTAATTGCAGTGGATTTTCTGGGACCATTACCACGATCAAGTCGAGGTGTGAAGCACATATTGGTATGTATCGATGTGTTTTCCAAGGCAGTCCGACTGTACCCAATTATGCGACCCACAACCAAAGTTGTTCTAAAGATACTACTGCAAAAATATATTCCGTTATATGGAAAAATGAAGAAGATACTCAGTGATCAAGGTGTGCAATTCCAAAGTGAAAAATGGGAGAGGACGTTAAGGGAAAATGGAATACAACCAGTACTCACATCCATAAGACATCCTCAAGGAAACCTTGCTGAGAGAGTTAACAAAGAATTAGGTAAATATTTAGAGAGGTAACAAGAGAATAGAGAGATTTAATCTAACTCACAAGTTACAACAATTCAACGTGGGAGAAAGTATACTACTCAAAGCAAATCTAGTGGGAAAAAGGAGTGATAATACGGCGAAGAAATTCTTCAGACTTTATAATGGACCGTATACGTTAAGACAGCGAGTGGGACAGAACACTTTCATTGTATATGATGAGATACAGAAGAAAGAAATTGGTAAATTCCACGCAACGTCATTTAAGAAGTTCTACACATAAAACAGAGGTCATTGAAACCAGTCAAATCAGCTGTGTGTAAAGCCACCCTAATTCAAGGTCGCGAGCAGTGAGCGTACGAAAGAGGGGAGGTGAGACATTTGTATACACTCCTATTAAGGGTGAAATGACGAATATTATTCTTTATTATTTGTTATATTTTTTTTGCAAATAATAATAATAAATAAATAGATAAAAAAAAAATTTATAATAAATAAATTTATTAAAATTTTTTTTTGTTACCAAGCAGAGGAATAATGCGACAGTACAAATAAGTGATGTACTGAGCATGAAATATAAAAATTTAAATTTACTTAATAAACTGTAAATAATTAATAATATATTAGAAATAAGCATGTTATGGATTGCAAGCTTGACTCAGACAAAAATATGAACAGGTGTTTCGACCTGAATCAACGTGCACACACACACAAATGTAACTGAAAGTGTGTACACCAGTATTTTGCTAGTGTGTGTGAACGCAGGTCTCTGCAGGCAAGTTTGCCACCCCAGTATGAATAATTGCACAGTGACTGTTTTTCCGTAATTATTCATAAACTAGAATTAAGAATTAAAATCCAAAAGCACCATAAAATGTAAATAAATTTAATAAATACTGTGTGCGAAAACCACGCGAAAGTGACACGCCGTCCAGGTGCAATAGTGAAATAACTGTGTACAAATCAAAAGGGTTAAGTTGCAATGTCCAAAATTACAATGAACATGTGTTGTAAAATTAGTTATAAGATAAGTATAAAAAAATACTTACAGGACTCTGCAATTCGCAGAAATATAAAAAATAGTGAATTTGACAAAGAGTGGGGGAACTGACGCCAAAGACAGTTTCTAACATGTCGATTTTGTATCACGGAAGGGTGTCGACCAAGACATGGGTATAAATAGGACACGCAAGCTTCAGTGGTTCTCTTTCTTGAATCATCCACGATGCAGCGGGAGCTTATGCCCGTCAGCACGGCATATTTATTAATATTTTTATAAACAGTTTAAATTGCCAGTTATGTACAAATACGTAACCAAGCTATAAGACAAACATTGTAATTAATAACAGCACTACTGAAGAAGTTCCATAGCGATACGACGCTGGACAAGAGAAGCAGTTCCATAGCGATACGACGCTGGACAAGAGAAGAAGTTCTATAGAGATACGACGCTGGACAAGAGAAGAAGTTCTATAGCGATACGACGCTGGACAAGAGAAGCAGTTCCATAGCGATACGACGCTGGACAAGAGGAGAGGACGAGAGAGTGAGAGACAGCCGACGCTGGACAAGAGGAGAAGAGAGACAGCCGACGCTGGAGGCGAGACGAAGATGAACACCGATGGAACAAAAATGATCGAGTATGATTGACGACAATAAGGTGATAGACACAACTTATTCATATCTTAATCATACACAGTATACAAAGACAGTTAAAGACATTAATATTTTATTTAAAAATAAGAGTAATATTTCTTGTATAGTAGAGTTAAAAATCATAGATGTTTTAGAAATACGATTAACGTAACAAGAGCTCAAATTAATATGATATAAAATGATTACAAAGAATATAAATAAAAACAATTAGTATTTAAGGAAACAGTACTGAGAAGTAATAACTATTAATCTTTTGAGTACGTACCATATATAGAAAAAAGATTTGAAAATTGATTTTGAAACATATTAATAGACTGAGTAGTCTAAAAATGAGATTTTTCTTTTATATACTATTTAGTAGCATAGAATGTTTAGTTAGTAAGGATGCATATATCTTAAGCCTTACGGCATTATAACAAATAATAACTAATGTTTTTTAAATCGAAGTCAGTGCCATGTGCACATATTTTTTTATAGTATCAAATAAATTTTAATTACTGTTTCAAGTTCCGTAGAGTTCTTATTGCAGATACACCTGACCCCCTATTTAAATGTTATATGTTTAAAGAATTTGTCAATCTTGAACGTGAGACCGTTCACACCTATTTATGTATATGTAACGCTGTTTAAATTTGGTGCTCCAAGATTGAAGGACTTCACAAATTTAAATTAAATTAAATTTGCCAAATTGTCACGTTATATAAATTTGTCGCCCTGGACGTGAGGCACGAGATGCCTAAATTTACGTACAAAAATTTGTATACATACAATATAATATTATGCAACTTTTGCAATGTTGTAATGTTGCATATAAATTGGCTCCCAAAGAACGTGGGGCTATACAAATTAAAATACATTTAAATTTGTTTAAATTCATAAATAAAGGTTGTAATGTTGCAATATATTTTTTATATTTATTGAAGCATTTTCAATGCCCTTCTCTGTGCATTGCATTTGTGCACTGCCTGTAAATTTTCTTATCCATGTTTTATTGAGTTGATTTTAATTACAATCCTATTTTTCGTTATATCTATATTTAGAATTATATCACGGTTAAGCGGTATTTTGTTTTGCGTAAATATGCTTTTCTTCCCCTCTTTCACTCTCTGTCTTGCTATTTTACGTCTTTTTGCAGTGAGTAAAACACAGTGCAGCGATTTGTCAGGCTCCATTTTACGCTTTCAATAAAACAGAAATTATAGTGTGAAAATGAGTTACAAAGGTCTATTTATACCTCACATACAATCTGCCAGATTTTTGGAGCAGATATCATATTTTAATTGTTTGGGATGTGATATGTCATGTAGGAAGGTTAACAATATCGACGGAAAGTTGAATAAATGTAGTTATATCTGTTTAACAATAAGACGACTATTGAAGAATAAAACGCAGAGGGAGACATAGCTAAAGTTCTATAAGGCCGTGGGTCTGCCAACTTCAAGGTATGTGTGTGAAACATGGACTCTCCTGCAAAAAGATATTTTAAAAATACAGGTACAGGCCTCGGGAATGAAATTTTTAATAGCAGTTAAGGGATTTAGTTTGAGAGAAGTTACGGCCGGTTCTGGAGAGAATAAAGGAATACAGGCAGAACTGGAAGTCTCATGTGGAACGCATGGTAGGCACGCGTACTCCTAAACAGGCGTTTGAATATGGGGAACGAGAGATCGTAGAAGAAAACTTGTTAAGACTCTGTGAAGTCGGGACGGGCTATAGCCCATGCCATGTAGTGAAGAAGGAGAAGGAGAAGGAGAAGGAGAAGGAGAAGGAGAAGGAGAAGGAGAAGGAGAAGGAGAAGGAGAAGAAGAAGAAGAAGAAGAAGAAGAAGAAGAAGAAGAAGAAGAAGAAGAAGAAGAAGAAGAAGAAGAAGAAGATTATAGTTGTGCCAGGAATTTTTTCAGGCTGAAATATGTCAAGCACTGTTTCGGCAGTTCTGTCTGCCACAGCATAAGAAAACATTCTTTTTGTTCACGTCGGATATCGCCAATCACTCACTGTTGTGGGTAGGCCTATCCACTGCCTATACAGAGTCGAATTTTCTGTGATTACTCGTTTGCTTCGACAGAATTCTCAGTCTCCGTATTAATATCGGATTACGAAGCACAGAGCCGGCGCAAACTTTACCCATGTAACTTTCCAGTCTTTAACAGTATAGGGAGACATACCGAGCTCGCCGGGCAAACTTTTGTGACCGTGCAAACGTTTACCGAACAAGTTTATTTTGCAAAACTTTAAGGCTGTTGGCTTTGTCAGGTATATTAAGAACTAACATTACCTTTACGTGGTTGTAACATTACAACGGCAGAAGTAAGCTATAAGAATCCTCTAGTTGTCTTTCACATAAAGTGTCATTTAAGAAGCTGGTATGTTAAAACTTTCTCAGGGCTATTTATTAGAGAGAGAGAAAGAGCGAGTGAGAGGGGGAGTAAGTGACCGTGGGACAAAGTGAGGAAAAGAGAGGTAAAGTAGGCCTATACGTTTAAGGTTAGTGTTAGTAGTCAAAACACAGAATGTGTTTACTGAAGGCGCCTACTGTTAAGAAATTTGATAATAATGGCCTGAAAATAGTCGTAAGAAATGCAGTTTAATGAAAGGTAAAAAAAATATATGGGAATTTTCTATTGATAATCGGAAATTGTTGTATACGATTATTAAAGTTGTTCTCACAGTTGCGAGTAAAGAATTATATGGTGTGTAATTACTAATACCGATCATCACAATAACATAATAGCCACAGCTACGATATACGCGTTCAGATAGCAAGCGTTAGTAGATGTTAGGCGCATCATGTATTTGTTAGCGTAAGTTATTCGTGTGCGTTGTGAGAAGCGGGCAAAGTAAACTAACCAATGTTCTGTATTGGCAGGATACGCACATTGTCACGTTCTGTGTGCTGTGTAGTCTACATAATGCAGAGAGTTCGTGCCGCGGAGACACGTTGTAGTCACGTTATTGCAAGCTCAGCTGTTCTCCGGCTGACAACGTTTTATCAAATGTATGTACATTTATACAGCGCTTAGAGTGTGTTCGCCGTTTACTAGCATCATAAGAATATTTCATTACGCAGAAGTCATGACACGTAGGCAAAACTCACAGTCTTACGGTTAGAAAATCTGATACATAAAATCTATAGAATACACAAACACACATACACAGCCTCTCATGAAATAAGGTCTCTGTACGCGTATATTTATATAAAACACACATAACTATTAGGGTGCCCCTTAGCTATAGGTAATTTTCCGAAAGTTAAAATTTTGCTGCTCCCATCCCCTTATCCTGTTCCCATCAACAAAAAACCGGGCTGTGCAAAACTTCAGCTCAATCGGACAACTGCTAGGCGACCCTCAAGCGACCCTCGTATATAGTATACGCAACTATTAATTTCCTTTCAAAAGCGGTATACTCTTCCCTATTTCGACCATTTTATTTTCTCTTCTTAGAGAAATTTATGTGGACACATCCAGGCAACCCCAGCAATTGTTTAAAAACATACTGAATCAAATTTCTCAAAAGTTAATTCGAAAAATTCCTGAAAGAACATGACAAATTTAAGAAATATTAGTTTTTGTTTAAATAACGCACACAACTTCTGTAAGAGAGAGAAACGCATTTTTATTTACAATAATAATTTCTGTAGAATCATAAAATAATGTGAACGTACGAACATTGAACATTATTTTTCCTAAGAGAGGATGTAGTAGCATTTTTTATGGTCTCCGGCAACGATCTGTAAAACAAATCGTTTCTCAGTTTCATCTTTTGTGAGAAGGTTATTGTAATCCTGAATGAGTTTGACACCTCTTTCTGCAACGTTATTCACAACATATTTATTAAATAAGTATATTATATATGCACGTAGAGGGTTATATTTGTAACGGTAAGTATCGTTACAACGGCTATAACAATAAGATTATATAAAACGTATAGACTTTGTAGCAATATTGCTACAGGTTGGTTGTGTTTGTTACACGTAAGCAGGTGTAAATATCTGTTACGAGTACTATCGTTTAATGCAATGACATCGTCTCAGAGTTACGCCATGTATTAGCATATACTTTCCTCTTCCCCATCATCACTTTGCAATAGAACAGGATTCTCTTATAGTATTCTCTGAGAGTATGATCGTCTTAAAATATTTGCTGGTCTGCTGTCTTTCCGACTTTGTATCGCATCTTACACACTTCTGATTCTAATAAGTTTGTTTCTACTTGCAGTTTTTATAAAATAATTTTATTTTCTTCCTCTCGGATGTATACAAAATCCCATATACTTTCAGCCAAGAATTACTTCTTCATCTTTTTCTTCTTCTATTTATTTTGGTACTACGGTTCCTGTAGAACCCTGGCCTGCTCAATGATTCTCCTCCATTCTTATCTGACCAGAGCTTACTCCTCCAACCTGCCACTCACAATTCCCTCAAATCCCCTTCCACATCTTCATACCATATCATCCTCGGACGTTCTCTCCTCCTTACTCCCTCCGGCTCCGCTTTTCCATAAAGGTCTCTTGCCTCACGATTCTTTCTTATCCTCCACATCTTTCCATCCCCCATTGGTCCATAGATCCTTCTCATAAATTTCCTCTCGAAAATATGTCTTCCAACTTTGGCACCCATGAATCGCTTGGATTTTTAATATAGGTCTGCTTACCGTTGTGTATATTTTCTGTTTGATACATTCCTGGATTGGAATATATTTTTTAATGCGTAGTAGCTTCTGTTACCTGCTGCTATTCTTGTTTTTATTTCTTCGCTTGTTTCATTATTCTTCGGGAATTACTTACTTCTTCCCTTCTATTTGCACATTCTAATTTTCGTTTTAACATTTAGAAACTAACTTTAACCTAAAAATTAGTTAGGTTTTTGTTTTCTTTACATTAGAAATAATGTTTAGCATATTGTTTTGAAATTAAAGAAAATTAGGTTTATCTTATAATTACAGAGATATAAATAAACAATAGATTGTTAATGAACCACAGCGTCCAGAAACCACAGGACCGCTTGTCCGCATTCATTAATTATAACCGATGTTAACTGAATCCTGGAGTTTATGCATTTGCTTTGACAAAAATGAAAGGATAATTACATTGTTATTTTAAATAACATTATGAACATCGACAAAAAGTAATATTAATTGTTTTAATTGTTCCAATTTATAAAGAGTAGTAGTAGTAACCTACCCTTGTTATGTCACCTAACAAGACTGTCAATCCTGTCTCTAGCACATATGAAATAGTGTTAATTGCACGGCACATGGGGTGGTAGACGGCTGAGTTGAACGTACGTAGTCAAATCGTAAGTTTAATGACCGTCGTGCAATCAGCGACATTGTCAGTTACAACAGAGACATTGATTTGTCTGTTCAAACTTGTTAAGCGAGTTGAACACAAGTGCCGAATACAAGGTTAAACTTCCTTTATGTGTCGTTACTCCATTTCACCTGTCTGAATGTTCTTCACGGTCTTACATGTAAACGATTTAATTACAATGAAAAACTCAAATCTTATTTTGTCAACTACATCACAAAACTTATATTCTACCCAGATCTCTAGGCTGTGTGATATGTTCAATCTTATCCACCTTCTGTGTTGTCATTTTTTATTTCCATGTTCCATAAGGAAATGGAAGTATGGTGATAGGGAAAAAAATCGTGTTCGTGATAAGGGCTGATTCTGACTGTGCCATCCTCAAAACATGCAGAAAAGTCATTTTTCGAAAAGTGTCTCTGTGTGTCAATCTTTGTGTCTGTGTGTAGTTTTGTCTATTCCGAACGATAACTGCCGCAAATTCAAACTGAATCAAATAATTTTTTGCATACTCTCAGAATTATAGAGGGTGCAAGGCCTATTGATTTTGGTGAAGATCGGTTAAGGGGAATAGGTAGTTTACCAGCAACGTTTTAAGTTTTAATAAGAGTAATTTTTTATGACGAACGATAACTGCCGTAAATTCAAACAGAATCAAATAATGTTATACATATATGGCTGATTTGTAGAGGATTCAAGGCCTGTTGATTTTGGTAAAGATCGGTTAACGGGAAGGGGTAGTTTACCGTAAACGTTTTATGTTTGAGCAAGAGTAATTTTTTCAATGCATTTCTACTGCGATTCGGATTAATGCTGTTGATACTGTTACCCCTTTACAGAACATTCTACATGTCTCTCAGTTATCCCAGCAGAGCCCAGCTGTAATGTTTGTGTGCGTACGTGACACTTGACATGCGAGGCAGTGTTACGTAGTGAGGAACCTCTCGTGCGTTCGCTGGTGTCGTTCTACTAGCTTCTCGACTAGCCTTGCCGGTGTCTGTTTCTTCCAAGGCCGCGCTGAAGTATCGTCTAGAATTTTCAAGTGTATATTAAGGATGCATGTTATGGAACCCTACAGAATATAAATAGCCCATTAGCCCATACTTGCCGTTTAGATTTCGGTTTTATGTCGGGCGATTTACACAGTTCGTCTCAAGTGGTATTAGTTATTATAGTGCGGAATTCTTTATAGTTGACATTATTGTTTTTGTGGACAGATTAACTTGAGTTATTGTATGACTATAATCTTGTTGAATAACTTGTTGATTTCAAACTGTTAATTGAGATGAATTAAAGCCGGTGATTTTCTTTGGTTCTTCTTTAATTTGAGATTAAGATTTTATCTTTCTAAAATATTTATTAGAGCTACCGCACACTGGAAACTTTTTGTCGGCAGACTGTTTTGTCGCCAAAGGAAAGGCACACATTCTTTATGTGAGTGCGCACACTGTGGGACACGACAGGAGCGCGACAGAATTGTCCTCGAGCTCAGGCGACACTCGCCGACATTTTTGTCCGCCGACTGTCGTGCGTCCTTCAAAAATACATTCATGTAGATGGGCCTACCGCACACCGAGGGCAAAACTGTCTCCCGCCATCAGTCAATGCCAGTATTGTGTTGTACCCAGTCGCGTTGTGCTGTCTAAATTTGTTCTCAAATATATTATAATTACGACAATTGAATTTGAAAATTTTAATTATTTGGTGTAACTTTTTAATGATGGAAGACACAGAAAGATTAATAGAGTAGGTAGAAAAGAGACGGCGATTTACGATAAAAATTTAAAAGAATACTCAAACATCAATGTTAAAAAACAAATGTGGGATGAAGTTTGCGCTATGGTTCTACCAAACTGGAGTGATTTGGATGAATTCAATAAAACAAAAGCTGGTAAGTTTTATACAATATTTATTTCTTATTCTTTAATTTTTATAATTTTTACAAAAAATAAATTTGAAGGGTACAGGGGAAAAGTGGATTCCCAACTTTTTCAAATTTCAGATGGCTATATCTTCTAATGGAGAATTCCAAATAAAATAAAGTAGACAGTTTGGAGAATAAAGGCAGTTTGTTTTCATCTCCTCCATGCCCTTGGAGATTGCCATTCGGCCAGTAAAGGAGACGTCACGTTGGACACAGCCGGCGTCAGAATAGAAAACGCAACTAGGAAGAATCACTTCTTGAATTGTTAAAAGAGAAAAAACGTGAGACACTACTGAAGCCGATGAAGATGTCAATTTTGCCTTAGTACCGATTATACGTACCAATTATTAGTACCGATAATACGATCCCTTGATGACGCCACAAAAATAGACGCAAAAATACAAATCATAAGTTTATTGAATCTTTAAAATTAGGAGTAAACAATCGGTTACAACATTTCCCCCCTTTTAATATGAACCAAAGTTACAATATCAACGGACAACCCCAAATGTATTCGCCATATCAAGGTGGGATGTCCGGGTATAATACAGGTCTGCAAAACTTCCAAAATACAACTACATCGAGTTCAAACACCGGACACGCAAACAGAGAAAGACAAACGCCAGCTTCTATTCAATTACATACCGATTATACTTCACCTAGTAGCAGTGAAAGCATACAGACACTCGTACATAATTTCACGGACGAACCCAGTGATTCTTCTGTAAATTTGTAATCAAAATATGAGTATAAAAGGTTCTTACTATTGCATTGATTTGATAAGTTGTAAATTTAATTTTAATAAACTATTGCAATAAAATTATTTTTTTTAATGATTTTAAACTTATCTAATTGTTACTGCTATCCTCTCCTCCGGAGGTATACACAAGCGAAAGTTTGTATTTTTGTACGTTACAGCTGGTCCAAGAAGATTCAACAACTCGTCAAAAGTTGTTACATTCATTCTAAAGTATAAAAAAAACTTTTTTGGATGCTCCCGCAAGTCTTCATACAGTGTATAGAATTTTCCTTTCGTTACTGTCTTCTTTTTTCTTTCGAAAACGAATTAATAAAGCAACAGTAACAGCGGTTTCCACAAAATCCATTGCAAGACTGTCGCCGGTGTGCGCAGGATGGCGACAAAACTGTTTTGTCTTTCTACTGTCGCGCCGCGCCGCAGACAAGCGAAAGACAGTCTGCCGACTGTCTTGCCCTCAGTGTGCGGCACTACTTACGTACGTATTTTTGTTACTGCACACTAAAACACACAGTATACACCCAGTCTTCAAGATATTGACGAAATTGTTGACGACAAAGTTGATAGCTGAAGTCTGAGTGTGATATATGGAAACGATTCATCCCCAGATTCATCCCCAGACCTTTTTCACAGGTAAACAAAAATCAACCACCTATTCAACTAATGGACGTCGATTTAGGCCCAATTTAATTTTAGTAAGTTGTTACAAATTAATAAAATTGAAGAGAAGTAAAATTTAGTTCTGTATATTGTATCTATCCCGATGTGTTCCATTACAGTCTTTTAATATAGTTTTTTGCTTACAGCCCTATTTAAAATGACAAACGCTAGGAGGATATTGATAAATTCAAAATGATAAACACTGATCTCGCGATATACAATATATACAATGTACAAAATGTAAAAACATTTAATTTACGTGGGCGTTGACATCGAATTTAAGCGACGTAAATGTTGTTGCGCGATACGTACCTTATATGTTATGAGTTCATCATTATTAATGGTTTTAAGTTTATCAGTAAACTCTACGAACGAAATTTTAATCTGAAGATGGTAGGTAATGCTATCTTAATAAAGATGGTCGTAATAATATCTGCTATCTTGCAAATTCCATTGAAGTAAATCATTTTTCTTTTCCTACTTTTGTTTTACCATATTTCGAATAAATTGCAGCAATCACAAATAAGTATTTATGTAGCAGAATTTCATTATACTTAAGGCTAGAAAAAATAATTAAAATATTTTAAGCTCTACGATTGCAAAGTATATTTACTCCTATTTAAATTTTAACTCTTTGCAGTAAGAAAATATGTTTGAATTTAATAAACACATTGCATAGTTTTACAGATACTTTATTTTCCTGACAATTGTTTCACCAGTTCGCCACCTCTAGAGAAATGTATGAACTGAGAGTTTTGTTGGCTAGTCGAGGGAGGGGTGGACACAGTGTATGACCAAGGAGGCAATTGGGATGTCCCAGGTAAACGGTTTAACAAAGGTGCCTGTTCTACTGTTTAGAACAAAATAAAGTGCCGTTATTGGATAATTATAAATCGTATACAGTACACTTTTGTGCGACGACAGCTTACAAGTAAAATTATGTGTCACTTAAACTAATGCAAATACGTATAAAATGTGATATCACAATTACTAGGTGATTATAAATAATGTACAGTAAGATATTATGATAATTATTATTATATACGATTAGTATTATTATTATTTTATTGTTTTATTATTAATATTAGATTCAAAAATTGACCTGGTCTGCAATGTGGTTTATAATGGAAGCAACGACGTTGTGAATAAGTCCATGAGTTCAACCTTATGTCTAGTTCATGGTTATGGCAAGTATTTCTAGTTCTTCTATTAATTTTACTTAAAGTTAAAAAAGAAGATAAAAATAAATTAATGAATATAAAAGTGGATTTTACAAATGAAGAAATATTTTTATATATATTAAACAATAAACAAAAATAAATTAAAATAATAAGAATAACACACTAAAAAATGACGAAATGTAAAAGGTTACAAAAAATTATAAGTCAAGAATGAAGAAATTAACGGGAGATTCTTAAAACAATTTGACGGACGTTAGAAAAATGCCTAACGGAAAAAGGTAGACAAAGTTCCCGTGAAGAGCGGTAGCAGCTAGAACCAATAGGAGGGGCGATGACATAAGGGGAGGGGCCTAAAGTATAAAAGCCTACAACGTACAGTTGACAGACGTTGTTTAAGACCAGAAGATGTCAGTAATGACGAAAAGCTTAGTCGAACAATAAAAAAATTATAGCAGTTAGCAAATTCATAAAAGAAATAGTAAGGATGGCTGCTAATTTAAACAATACGAAGAATAAAGCATTCTTGCTTTAATCCGTGAAGATGATGATGATAATGATTCAAAAATTGTTTCCATATGTTTCAGATAAGCCCATGTTTAATTATTATGATAAATGTATTAGGAAGGTTTGTGTATTTAATTAAAAATCGATGGGAAACATTAAAGTCTTGGAAGTTGTTTTATAAAAAAAACTTGATTAATTTACGTCCACAAATATTGTTACGAGAGTCGTAAGAGACTCCTCGTCGTATGGTACAGTGGAAAACAAATACAGTTTATAATCAATTTGTACAATAATCCGAGGAAAATTTGTATAAACCCAATAATAATGTCAACTAGTAGAGATCAACACAATTATAACACTATAACACCTTCGCCACAATACTTCGAAACTCACTTGAAAAAATCGCCACTTATACTGAAACTACGCGGCAGCTGTTGTTGATTAAATAGATAGCACAATTGTTCCAGGATAATCCATAATATGCGTCAACACTACTCGAAAACACCAGAGCCTTGAACACAGTGCGCGAGGACCGATGAAGTCTGGTGCAGCCTCGCATGTTAAATGTCAAGTAATAGTTTCTCTTCTCAAAGTAGCAGTACGTACGCACACAACATTAGTGTACAGCTGGGCACTGCTGGGATAGGCGAGAAACATGTAGAACGTTCTATAATCACGTAACAATATGTATGTCACTTGCTATGCAGAAATAAATTAATTTAGCTTTAAAATGGTAATCTATCAAATTTCGTTATAAAAGCACTTGTAAGAAATGTGATTGCAAATACAGTAAATAAAAAAATTACAAGAGATGTAATACATAAACTCTTGATAAATAATTTTTGTATATATTATAATAAAGAGAAATGTGTGTTGTGTTTTGTTGTTATGTGTTATCGGGTGTTACACTCCGCGCACTTTTAATACTTACTAATTGCTGGGTTCTCTGCTACTATGTTGTCCTGCAAACACAACTTAAGGTAATATGTGTATGTGGGCGCCACTTGGATATTTGTTCCAAGAAATTATTATTATTAAAAAATTGATTTCTTAGTTGTTAAATTAATTATATACAAAAAATGTGAACAAGACAGTTTGAATTGTAAATAACATATGTTTAATGGTCTTTCTTTTCATAAAAATCGTCTGAAGGACTAACACTCGAATTAAACAAAATTGCAGAGTTACAAAAATTATTATTGACAGATTTTTTAATTAAGTGCCGGCTAATAAATATCTTATTGCTCAGTTGAATAGCACGAATTTAATGTATGAAAAAACTTTATACTCAGGACGTGACTCCTTTGAACTATCAAGATAAATCAGTGGGATGCTTTACAAAAATTGTGTGATTTGAAAGTGTTTGACATGTGTAGTACAACTGTGTGACAATGATACCAGGTATAAATGATTTTAACTTTTGAACAACTCACGTTCCGGTGGGTACGTATTTCCTTCACTGGACACTGTTCTTGGGGACGATTCCAATCTTGCGCCTCCTCGTGTTTACGTTCCTCACGCACTGGTAACTATTTATAAGTCAAATTACGGTTTTAAAACTCCGCACGATTGAAATAAATTCGTACTGTATCTATGCTTTGAATTCTGGCGGCGGCGAACAGCTGTCTGCGTGGTTTCTCAATTCGGCCGTCACAGCGCTAGTTCCAAACTCAATGTAGAAGGCTCGTGTCAGTAAATTCTTTTGGGAATGTTGTCAAAGTCACTTTGTCTTAGCAAATACCAGCAAAATTGATTTCCTCTATTAAAATCGGTCCTTTTCAGGGCCGCTGGATATCTGGCTGTGTGCGTTTCTATTAAATATGGCGTGTTGCTGCTCTATTCAACAACACGTTAGCGTATACTCCTTGTATAGGTTAAGTTAGTCTTTTGTCATGTACGGGAATAAGCCTTTCTGTGTTCTCGTGTTGAATTCTTGTTCTTCGACTTCACCTTGGACGAGATGATCGGATTCGTAGGTGATGTGTGTCTCTTGTGGATTCAAAGCATAAAGTGTTTTTTGTGTCAATTTTCGTCTTCCTTTTGTACTCTGTGAGGGTCATTGTTTTAATATTTAACATGAACTTCCGGCATTTTTGAGTAAAATTTTCTTCTGGAACGTTCGAGAATATGCAAATGGAACATCATAGAACAAATTTGACTTCCGTAGAAGCTTTAGAACAAAAACTTCTTATTCTTCATACTAAAGGATATTCCTGAAATTATTCTGGTATTTGTCAAACAATTTTACAGAACTACTTACAATCTGCATGCCATTATTATTTTTGGATTCTCTGCTTTCAGCTGAATACAATGATACCATACACGATTGGTTTTGAACAAATTAAATCTAATAAATTAACATAAAATACAACTCTTACCTTGTAGTGTTTGCACAAAATTTTAATTCTCTAATTATTAAAATGTTATGAAGTTGCTTGGTTCTTGCTATAACATTAATACATAACATATTTATCTTTTCATAACAAAATAAACAAATATTAAAACATACAACATATAAATAAGTTCATTTTTCTATTGGCATTACATATGGCCTAGATTTTTGTCATTAGTTTTTGATGATAATTTGTCTTTATCGGTATTATTATGGGATTTTTTGGGTATTCACTTAGAGTTTGTTATATTGTTTATCTTTGGGAATACCTGGTTTATCCTGATACATTTTATTTTTACTGTAATATTACTTAGCATCATACTGTTTTGCACAGATGAGTTATTTTCTTGGTGTGACAATTTTCATTTTTATATTTAAAATTCTCTAAGAATTAAGCTTGTCTTCAACTGAGCAAGTATGTTTCCATTGTGCATTATAGGATTGTACCTTTTCCTTAATTTTTTCTAATATTCTGCAATTATTCTGTCAAATATGACTATTTTTGTGATTGTTTTTTGGCCTCAGCCTGGTATGGTATAGGTAAATAGTTTCATACTTGACTGTTAAAGTATTTTAGGTGGTCATATATATAAGTATAGTTACATTATATTATATTTCAACTTTAGAATACAATTTTGTTGCATTTTGACAACATTAAATTCATAAATATTACCATTTTATATGGTCATCACATGTTTTCAGTTTGACACAGTTTTTGACTATTTTAATTGACTTCTAATCAATTTACAGCTTTCTCTATTTAAGATAATTTGTTTGTCTTTGTTTAGTTGACATTTATATATAGTTTTTATATTAATTCTATAATAATTAATTTTCACATAAAATCTGAGTGATTGGTCTCAAATCCAAAACCTTGATTTTTTGTCATAACATTTATATATTTTTTATTTTAACTTACATCCTTTTTAATGATGTATTCAAATCATTTAATACATTTATTTTATTTATATTACAAAGTATAATAATAGATCTTGTCCATTAATTCACAATAAATAGTTTTTCATACCCTATTCAGAGTTACCTTTCTTAATATGTAATGACCTCATTTTGGTCATTTCTGAGATTATCTGTTTCTCTTATAGTATATTATCAGTTTTACACTGTTCTTCACTTAAACAATATATATGGGGTTTGAGTCTTAGTCATAGTCTTTGTCGTTTTTTCATGTTAATGATATTAATTATCGGACAATATTACAAAATTTTTCGGATTACTTGTTTTGATACTGTTCACCTCACCTTCTTCTTATGATAATTTACTTTGCAATTAAATTCCTTTATGGAACGTTCTGTGACGTTACAATATATTTGTTTTTCATGACTTAAAAATTCCTTTACGTTTGACGTTTCAATTTACTGATCATCATAGTTAGAAAATTATATTTCATTAAAACCTTTTCCTCTATGCAATTGTAATTAAAAAAGCGAAACTAATAGACAGAAATTCTACATTTGTAGTACAAAATCAATTCAAAAGAAGCAAATATTTTCTACTGCACCTGTAGATAGTATTTACTCCATTAGACGATGCTGTTACATGTTTCGCGTTTCTTTGCAGAAGATAAATATTTTTGTGTTTGCTTAACCCAAGGAATCCTGTCTGTAGGATAAACACGATCATATTACAGTGCAACATGTTGGAAAGTAAATTTACCTTCTTACTTTGGACTGCTACCGCATTCGCTTTCCTCTAGGTATTAAAACATTCTATTTTCATTTATATTTCTTTTACGAAAGGAAAAGCCGCAAACATTATAAATGTTACACAATTCGCGACGCATAGCCTTCAAATATGCTGTTAGCCTATAAACTAAAAGTATACATTAATCTACACACTTAAATAATAAAAGGTTTTCTGCAAAGAGTATGTTATGTTGAATGTGATTATACATTTCAGTACATCGTATCAAAAATAAATAATTGTAATATATGTAATTATTATGATATAACTTCTTCTTTTCCTCTACAAAAATTACTTTATATAACCCTTTACCTGTTCCCGCACCCATCTCATCCTCGGACGACGCACGTTTCTTCTACCAATGGCTTTATAGTTCAGTGCTTCTTTTGGCAATCGGTCCTGTCATCCTGTCAAGAAGTATTTGAGTGTCCATCTCATGGGATTTCATCGTACGTTAACAAAACTCATAGAGTTTTTAACATAATATGCATTACGTTATACAGAAAGCATTCTAATAGGAATGAAATCAGTTGATGTTGGTTCACCGCAGAATTGTTTGCATTTTTTCACCACTTAACGTGATAAATTAAAAAAAAAATTGTGAGTTTTTTTTTAATCGAATGTATAGAGATAAATAATTATTTGATAATGGTCGAACAAATATATTAATTTATTTATTCATTTTCACGAAAGATAACTCGTAAGGATAACTTGTGCAGGGGTTATGGTCATGTACTTTATTGAAAGCAGTGATAGGGTGGGGGGGATGAGGGCGACCAATTCCACCCAGAGCTCTTAAAAATTTCAGATGAAATCCAAACAAATCACAATATTTGTAAATTAAAAATATAAAGTCAGACTCTTTTTTAATAAAGACAATCACTCAACATAACTGGCGTATTTGTAGCCTTTTCCTTATTCTCCTCCTCTTCAAGGATTAATTTATATAAACCTGTTCCGGCACCCATCTCATCCTCGGGCGACCCACGTCCCTTCTACCAATGGGTTTGTAGTTCACTGTCGCTTTCGGCAGTCGATCCTGTTATACTTTGCAGAAGATTCCACCATTGTCTTCTGTAAATTGAAATAATTTCATTTATGTCCTTTACTTCAAGTTATGGTCTTGTAACGTTCCGGGCTACGTTACAAATCCAGGGAACCCGTGATAATTGACGCTAGCCAATTATACAGGCTGCCTACGTTGTAACAAACTGAAAATCAAATCAACACATACAACAATAATATTTACTCTAATTATTAGGGCACAAGGGAAGATATTTTCACTGATTTATGCACTCACTTCAATCTGTAATAAGATGACATCTCTTTATTAACAAATTATATATATAGATCCCATTACATAAAAAAATGTATACTAAAATATTTAAAAAGGGTTTTCTGACAAACAAGGGATCATATTGATCATGTAATTTACCTCGGATCCGAGTCTCTTTAAATCTAGTAAAGACGTCTGAATTTTACTTTGCTTATCAAGGAGCTTGCATGATTACACAAACCATTTGAAGAATGGTATTATTTAGTTAAAGGATTATAACTTATATTTCAAGATTAATGTTACAACGTATGATTTTAGAAATTACAGTTTACATTTCTTTTTGTTTTACTTAATGCTTAGAGAAGATTATTGTCTTTTAAAAAGTCTCTGGCATGTATAAAAAGTTATATTTTAAATGTACATAATTCTCGGTAGGCAAGCCACCGAGTCACCTCTCAAAAAAGCGTTTGTTGTCCTTGTCCTGGGGCTTGAATCTTCGGAACTCTGGTAGTCGGGGTAGTCGTCTGGGTCGTGTTTCCGGTGAAAGTCTTCTAGGTGTATTAATGAGGAGATGGATGTTATGCTGCGTGAAGTCGGGTTGATCCTCGGCGGTTCTGGTAAGTGTTGTATAGGTGGTAGTCGACCGTATATGCAGTTGAGCACGTCACATGTTCACTGGTAGAGTAGTACTGGAGTTTGCATCTTCTTCTTTTTACATTACTATCTGAATTACATCACTCGAACAATATTCGAGAGATCGTCTTTTAATTAACTTGAGACATCACCTTATTATACGAGTTCTTTTTATTTTACATTAGCACCATTTCTTTAACGAATTCCTCACTACATCTTATATATAATTAGATCTAGCTCTCCACGTTTTTAGTGGTAGCTAACACTCATTTAAATATTTAAAACAAACATTTTTGAAGAGCCCTCGCTTGGAGGTGTTTACAGTCTGAACGCCGCATGGTAACTCTTGCATTGCTACGACAGGTTGATTGCAACGTAGCGGAGTAAGTAGAGGGAAATTGGGGGTTCAAACGCAACACAATGTCAACTAATAGAGTCCCGCACCACCGCTGGCCCCGCAGCATCCCAATGGACCACAGCATCCGCGAATTTCCGCGAATAAATTTTTTTATTTTTTTTATTTGGTTTTTTATTTTTGTAATTAAATTGATTTGGTGGGATGAGGTTCAATGGACCACCAGCATCCGTGAATATAATTTTTTATTTTTTTAAGAAAGCTGATTTGCATATCAGTGGGTGGTGTTGGGTGGGAGGTTTTTTTATTTCATATCAGTGGGTGGGGGGGGTGGTTCCAACTCGAAGCATTATAGTGTATACTAAAATATATGATCAGGTGTACCAACCTTTGCATGAGTTCAAATTTGTTGTGTGTTATAATGTATATTAAATCTATATGATCAGGTGTACCAACCTCTGTAGTATTATTATAGTGTATAGATATTTTATATGAGCAGGGTTGTCAACATTTTCTGCGGTGGGGGGAGGGAAATTCAAATATGTGTTATATAGTGTATATATTAAAATATATGATCAGGGTTACCAATCTTAAATTATTGTGTGCGTGTATAGAGCAGATCTGCCAACATTTCTTTCTCTTCTGTGGTGGGAAATTCAAACTATATATGATCATAATTGTTACTCTCTCTCTCTCCCACACGGTGTGTATGTCTCTCTCTCTCTCTCTCTCGTTGTCAAACGTTATGCTCACCGGCATTATAGTGTATATTAAAATATATGATTAGGTGTACCAACCTTTACATGAGTTCAAATTTGTCGTGTGTTATAATGTATATTAAATCTATATGATCAGATGTACCAACCTCTGTATTATTCGTCCTCTCACTCCCTCTCTCTCACTCTCTCTCTCTCTCGTTGTCAAACGTTATGCTCAAACTGTCCTCCTCTCTCTCTGTGGTCAGTACCGAGCGCATGTATATGAAATTAGAAAGTTTATATTTATTCGACAAATATTAACGTCCTCTCTCTCTCTCTCTCTCTCACTCTCACTTGTTTCAACTGTGTCAACAACTAGTAACGTCCTCTCTCTCTCTCTCTCTCTCTCTCTCTCTCTCTCTCTCTCTCTCTCTCTCTCTCTCTCTCTCTCTCTCTCTCTCTCTCACTTTCACACGTTTCAACTATGCAAGGTTCCATACCCTTTCTCCTGTCTCCCTCTCGTACATTGAGTAGTTGGTGTGATGAATAAATAATTTTAGCACTATCTCTCTTTCGTTGTCAAAACGTCGTCTTCATTTTTCAATGTATTAAATAATTAATTAATGCAGTCAGTGTGATTGATCCTTGTTAGAAATATATATATTTGGCGTCAATGAACTACTTACCTGTTATGTTGTTACAGACAATACTTCTGTTTTAAGGTTGCAGTTTACACACACACACACACACACACACACACACACACATAGGTTCAGTAGTGTATAGCGAAATAAATTAAAATTATACACACACATGAAAACGGCGGCTGAAATTCATACAAATCTTCTGATGTAACAGTTCACAAAAAATAAATTAATTGTACACATGTTCAGAGGTGTAGAGTGAAATAAAATAAAGTCATAATTTGTTTAAATGATTAAATATATTTTAACATTCACAATATAAAATTCACAATTAAATAAATACATTAGAAATTGATATTTTTTCGAAAGTTTATATATATAATTGTGTGTCGTACTTGTAGAAGAAGCAACCTGCAACATAACAATACAACAACAACATTAAAAATCATGTTAAATATCACACACACACATACATACGCATACGCACACATACGCAACGCACCCACACACAGACGCAAACGCAACGTAATCATACACATACATACAACGTGTACATGTAGGGCCAATAAACAGATAACAGATTTAAATATGCTATAGTCATTGTAAGACGTTACAATCATTGAAGTGTTTAATAAGTAAATTGTATGTATGTATATATCACTGAATAATAATATAATCGTTCTAGTGTTATCGTTTGCTGCAACAGGTAAAGCAGTTACAAATAATTACATATAGGTTCAGAGGCGTATAGTGAAATAAATTAAAAATCCATTCATCAAAACTTTGTAAATTAGAATCTGCACTACATTCAAACATACGCACACACACACAATGATAAAAAAATTGTTTATTAAAAGTAGTTTGTTACCTTAACGTGGTACATGCAGAACTAGTGCTGTTACAAAATATATATATATATATAGTAGGAAAGCCCACAGACTACTAGAAATAGTTATCACCTGAAAAAAAGAAACCACACATTACGAACTAATATGTATAAACACAAATATCGGTACAATAATAATAATAATAATAATAATACATAAACTTACGTTTACTGCCGTCCGAACTGAAGTGTGAGGAGGCAATAACTATAGATATCACAGTAAGAATTTTTTTTGTTAACCAGTGGTGTAACGGGGAATTTTAGCAGGTGGAGGAGCAGAGTCGTCATCGTCGTCGGCATGTATCCGATAATGTCCGTACGCAAGGGTATCACGACCATTGTCTAATATATAACGCTTATCATCATACGGTGACAACGCTTGCTTATTTACACGCATCGTGTACAACGTATGATGATCGCTACGTAAACACAACGCACTGACAGAAAACGGACAATGATCAGTGAGACACTTGCGATACATATCGTGTCGCAGACTCCTCTTAATAGCAACTCGAGGCACACCTTTACACACACGTTTTTGACTCGCATTGCTAGAATCTTCGTGGGCCACAAGGAACGAATAACATTTCGCTCTGAGACCTACGAATTCTCTAATAGGACGACCACACGTTTCATCCTTGAACAGTCCGACAACCTTTTTGTTCTTAAGGCTATAACAAGGATGAGATGTAGGGTAATCCGAGGTGTCAAAAACGTGCAAGTCCTTCTTCATATCTGCATACAAGTCTGATGTTTGAATATGATACATCAGACTGTCTGTATCAGTCATTAACAATTTAACGTTGCGGCCGTACTTGGCGACAGCATAACGATAATGAAAGTCGTACATTATTGTTTTGCTAACGTCAAGCACCGTGAAGCCGACATACACGGGACGAGAAAGAACAATGGATTTTTTACGGAGTGAAAGCCCCACCAGATCGTTCGTATAACGAATCATACGTTTTAGCCTGGGTGTGGAAACTAGTTTTTGAAGCCGTCGTTCATTCGAGACTAGTTCAAAGTCTATATGTTTCCGTACGTTCTCCAGCGACTTACCGTATACGGCGTTGTTCATCAGTTTGAAAAGGTCTTTTTCAAAGCTGTTGACGGCTGATTGCCTCTTGCGGGTGTTGAAATCGATAAACGGTTTCAACCAAGCGCTTTGCTTAAAACACAACACCCTATGAGTCGCTTTCAGCTCTAAACCAAGACTTAAATACAATTTCAAATTTCGATAATGGAGAACGTAATTTTGTTTGTCCTCCAAAGTTGTTAACAACTTCTCTACGGATGACCCTGATTCGTTATACGATGATCTGTATATACTCTCGTGTAAACGTTTGGAAAAGGGAGAAAGGATATCGTGTGTTATGCGCTGACGCACAGGTGCAAGCGGGTAGTCGGAATGCAGGTCGTGTAAGGTATTAGGATAGTGTAGGTCGACTTCGAGGATGTACCCGATGTCAGCATCATCACTCACAGTACGTACGTCCAAGGACTCGATTTCGTTACGATCGAGCCATCGGAAGTCTGCGTAAGGGAGTGGTTGCGACATGGCTGCACCGTATAAATTGTTACAGTCTGTATACAGAATGAAGGAGGTCGGTTTCGATACATCGTACTGATCTGATCACAGTAAGAATTGTTGTTGTTGTTTTTAACAGGTGATGTTTTTCATCCCCTGAAGCTTTGTATGCAGAATTATGACTGTTACATAATATATATTAGGAAAGTCGTCAGAAATAGTTATCGCCTGCAGCAAGAATTTTTGTTGTTGTTGTTGTTTTTAACAGGTGGTGTTTTTGCATGTACATACATGCAGAATTATGGCTGTTACATAATATATATTAGGAAAGTCGTCAGAAATAGTTATCGCCTGCAGCAAGACTTTTTGTTGTTGTTTTTAACAGATGGTGTTTTTCATCCCCTGAAGCTTTGCATGTACATACATGTAGAATTATGGCTGTTACATAATATATATTAGGAAAGTCATCAGAAATAGTTATCGCCTGCAGCCATATACAAGTTTACCTAATGAAATTAACAATGCTATGAGACACTTACATTAAAAATGTTTGTATAACAGAAAAATCATTAATTATCCACTCTCTAAGTGCGTGCACATTATGGTTTGTACATAGTGTAGAAGAAGAATTGCAATGTGTAAGACATAACGCCCCAGGAATGTCTTTTGGTACTTCTTTTGGGCAACCAATGTCATCAAGATTTATTATATGATAATGAATTATTTTCGATTCTAAAAAACGTTTTTTCTCAAGACCCTTCACAAACACATATTTATATATGTTCGTATACGTTGTTAACACTGAAACAAGATTGTCGTACGGTGTCTCTCCTTCATCCCATCTTAGCCCATGATAGTTTGTCGTTAACCAGCAGTTGGTTCTAGTGTATTTCGAATTCGTAACGACTGTAGCAGGCGGGGCGAAAATCCAATGTCTGCATGCAAAACGTGTTACGTCCATAACCGACAACTCCTTTACTATATAATTGCCGTTGTCATCATAAAAGAAGTGAAAGTCAATTATTACAGCAGCGTTTTCCATTATACTATAAAAAAAAAAAGAAACCACACATTACAAACTAATATTTATGAACACAAAGATCGTTACAATAATAATACACAAACTTACGTTTACTGTCGTCCGAACTGAAGCGTGGAGAGAGAATAACTATCGATATCACGGTGAGAATTCTTTTTGTTTTTAACAGATGGAATTTTAGCAGGAGGGGGAGCAGAGTCGCCGTCGGCAATTAAATATCCGTCATTAGCAATCTAACGTTACGACGGCAGTGTGTACGTATGCGTCTGTGTGTGTTCGCGTGTGCGTGTTTGGTTACGTTGTGTACGTGTGCGCTCGTTGCGTGTGTACGTGTGTGCGTGTTTGGTTACGTTGCGTATGTATGTGTGTGTGTGTGATTACGTTACGTATGCGTGTGCGTCTTAATGTGAACAATTTTACGTTTAAATAAAATCTGTACATACAATAAAATTATGTTTCAGTATTAATGATATAAATATTACTGTTTTATTAATGTAAAATACTGTATATATATATATATAACCTAGGAACTTCGCAGGTGAAGAAATTAATTTCTATTTTTCATCTGTAACGACATGCGTGTATAATTTTAATTTATTTCACTATACACCTTCGCCACCGCTGCTATCACAGTCGTCAGTAATAAAAAAAGAAGAAGAAGAAAGATCAGTTAGGAAACGCATCAGTACTCGTTCGAAACGATTAACATCAGTCCCAATGGACCACAGCATCCGTGAATTTCCGCGAATAAAAAAAAAAACGTAAAACGTTCTACTTACGTTTCATGTTAGGTTAAAAAATACAGTCCACGTACGTTTCACGTTTACGTTAGGTTAAGATGCAGTCTACTTACGTTTCACTGTTAGGTTAAAAAAGCAGTCCACGTACGTTTACGTTAGGTTAAGATGCAGTCTACTTACGTTTCACGTTAGGTTAAAAAATGCAAACACACACACACACACGTGTATATTATTTAAATTATTATTTAAATAACATACACACGCGTTAGGTTGCAACCTAACACGTGTGTGTGTGTGTGTTTGCATTTTTTAACCTAACGTGAAACGTAAGTAGACTGCATCTTAACCTAACGTAAACGTACGTGGACTGCATTTTTAACCTAACAGTGAAACGTAAGTAGACTGCATCTTAACCTAACGTAAACGTGAAACGTACGTGGACTGTATTTTTTAACCTAACATGAAACGTAAGTAGAACGTTTTACTTTTTTTTTTTTATTCGCGGAAATTCACGGATGCTGTGGTCCATTGGGACTGATGTTAATCGTTTCGAACGAGTACTGATGCGTTTCCTAACTGATCTTTCTTCTTCTTCTTTTTTTATTACTGACGACTGTGATAGCAGCGGTGGCGAAGGTGTATAGTGAAATAAATTAAAATTATACACGCATGTCGTTACAGATGAAAAATAGAAATTAATTTCTTCACCTGCGAAGTTGCTAGGTTATATATATATATACAGTATTTTACATTAATAAAACAGTAATATTTATATCATTAATACTGAAACATAATTTTATTGTATGTACAGATTTTATTTAAACGTAAAATTGTTCACATTAAGACGCACACGCATACGTAACGTAATCACACACACACACATACATACGCAACGTAACCAAACACGCACACACGTACACACGCAACGAGCGCACACGTACACAACGTAACCAAACACGCACACGCGAACACACACAGACGCATACGTACACACTGCCGTCGTAACGTTAGATTGCTAATGACGGATATTTAATTGCCGACGGCGACTCTGCTCCCCCTCCTGCTAAAATTCCATCTGTTAAAAACAAAAAGAATTCTCACTGTGATATCGATAGTTATTCTCTCTCCACGCTTCAGTTCGGACGACAGTAAACGTAAGTTTGTGTATTATTATTGTAACGATCTTTGTGTTTATAAATATTAGTTTGTAATGTGTGGTTTCTTTTTTTTTATAGTATAATGGAAAACGCTGCTATAATAATTGACTTTCACTGCTTTTATGATGACAACGGCAATTATATAGTAAAGGAGTTGTCGGTTATGGACGTAACACGTTTTGCATGCAGACATTGGATTTTCGCCCCGCCTGCTACAGTCGTTACGAATTCGAAATACACTAGAACCAACTGCTGGTTAACGACAAACTATCATGGGCTAAGATGGGATGAAGGAGAGACACCGTACGACAATCTTGTTTCAGTGTTAACAACGTATACGAACATATATAAATATGTGTTTGTGAAGGGTCTTGAGAAAAAACGTTTTTTAGAATCGAAAATAATTCATTATCATATAATAAATCTTGATGACATTGGTTGCCCAAAAGACGTACCAAAAGACATTCCTGGGGCGTTATGTCTTACACATTGCAATTCTTCTTCTACACTATGTACAAACCATAATGTGCACGCACTTAGAGAGTGGATAATTAATGATTTTTCTGTTATACAAACATTTTTAATGTAAGTGTCTCATAGCATTGTTAATTTCATTAGGTAAACTTGTATATGGCTGCAGGCGATAACTATTTCTGATGACTTTCCTAATATATATTATGTAACAGCCATAATTCTACATGTATGTACATGCAAAGCTTCAGGGGATGAAAAACACCATCTGTTAAAAACAACAACAAAAAGTCTTGCTGCAGGCGATAACTATTTCTGACGACTTTCCTAATTTATATTATGTAACAGCCATAATTCTGCATGTATGTACATGCAAAAACACCACCTGTTAAAAACAACAACAACAACAAAAATTCTTGCTGCAGGCGATAACTATTTCTGACGACTTTCCTAATATATATTATGTAACAGTCATAATTCTGCATACAAAGCTTCAGGGGATGAAAAACATCACCTGTTAAAAACAACAACAAAAATTCTTACTGTGATCAGATCAGTACGATGTATCGAAACCGACCTCCTTCATTCTGTATACAGACTGTAACAATTTATACGGTGCAGCCATGTCGCAACCACTCCCTTACGCAGACTTCCGATGGCTCGATCGTAACGAAATCGAGTCCTTGGACGTACGTACTGTGAGTGATGATGCTGACATCGGGTACATCCTCGAAGTCGACCTACACTATCCTAATACCTTACACGACCTGCATTCCGACTACCCGCTTGCACCTGTGCGTCAGCGCATAACACACGATATCCTTTCTCCCTTTTCCAAACGTTTACACGAGAGTATATACAGATCATCGTATAACGAATCAGGGTCATCCGTAGAGAAGTTGTTAACAACTTTGGAGGACAAACAAAATTACGTTCTCCATTATCGAAATTTGAAATTGTATTTAAGTCTTGGTTTAGAGCTGAAAGCGACTCATAGGGTGTTGTGTTTTAAGCAAAGCGCTTGGTTGAAACCGTTTATCGATTTCAACACCCGCAAGAGGCAATCAGCCGTCAACAGCTTTGAAAAAGACCTTTTCAAACTGATGAACAACGCCGTATACGGTAAGTCGCTGGAGAACGTACGGAAACATATAGACTTTGAACTAGTCTCGAATGAACGACGGCTTCAAAAACTAGTTTCCACACCCAGGCTAAAACGTATGATTCGTTATACGAACGATCTGGTGGGGCTTTCACTCCGTAAAAAATCCATTGTTCTTTCTCGTCCCGTGTATGTCGGCTTCACGGTGCTTGACGTTAGCAAAACAATAATGTACGACTTTCATTATCGTTATGCTGTCGCCAAGTACGGCCGCAACGTTAAATTGTTAATGACTGATACAGACAGTCTGATGTATCATATTCAAACATCAGACTTGTATGCAGATATGAAGAAGGACTTGCACGTTTTTGACACCTCGGATTACCCTACGTCTCATCCTTGTTATAGCCTTAAGAACAAAAAGGTTGTCGGACTGTTCAAGGATGAAACGTGTGGTCGTCCTATTAGAGAATTCGTAGGTCTCAGAGCGAAATGTTATTCGTTCCTTGTGGCCCACGAAGATTCTAGCAATGCGAGTCAAAAACGTGTGTGTAAAGGTGTGCCTCGAGTTGCTATTAAGAGGAGTCTGCGACACGATATGTATCGCAAGTGTCTCACTGATCATTGTCCGTTTTCTGTCAGTGCGTTGTGTTTACGTAGCGATCATCATACGTTGTACACGATGCGTGTAAATAAGCAAGCGTTGTCACCGTATGATGATAAGCGTTATATATTAGACAATGGTCGTGATACCCTTGCGTACGGACATTATCGGATACATGCCGACGACGATGACGACTCTGCTCCTCCACCTGCTAAAATTCCCCGTTACACCACTGGTTAACAAAAAAAATTCTTACTGTGATATCTATAGTTATTGCCTCCTCACACTTCAGTTCGGACGGCAGTAAACGTAAGTTTATGTATTATTATTATTATTATTATTATTGTACCGATATTTGTGTTTATACATATTAGTTCGTAATGTGTGGTTTCTTTTTTTCAGGTGATAACTATTTCTAGTAGTCTGTGGGCTTTCCTACTATATATATATATATATTTTGTAACAGCACTAGTTCTGCATGTACCACGTTAAGGTAACAAACTACTTTTAATAAACAATTTTTTTATCATTGTGTGTGTGTGCGTATGTTTGAATGTAGTGCAGATTCTAATTTACAAAGTTTTGATGAATGGATTTTTAATTTATTTCACTATACGCCTCTGAACCTATATGTAATTATTTGTAACTGCTTTACCTGTTGCAGCAAACGATAACACTAGAACGATTATATTATTATTCAGTGATATATACATACATACAATTTGCTTATTAAACACTTCAATGATTGTAACGTCTTACAATGACTATAGCATATTTAAATCTGTTATCTGTTTATTGGCCCTACATGTACACGTTGTATGTATGTGTATGATTACGTTGCGTTTGCGTCTGTGTGTGGGTGCGTTGCGTATGTGTGCGTATGCGTATGTATGTGTGTGTGTGATATTTAACATGATTTTTAATGTTGTTGTTGTATTGTTATGTTGCAGGTTGCTTCTTCTACAAGTACGACACACAATTATATATAAACTTTCGAAAAAATATCAATTTCTAATGTATTTATTTAATTGTGAATTTTATATTGTGAATGTTAAAATATATTTAATCATTTAAACAAATTATGACTTTATTTTATTTCACTCTACACCTCTGAACATGTGTACAATTAATTTATTTTTTGTGAACTGTTACATCAGAAGATTTGTATGAATTTCAGCCGCCGTTTTCATGTGTGTGTATAATTTTAATTTATTTCGCTATACACTACTGAACCTATGTGTGTGTGTGTGTGTGTGTGTGTGTGTGTGTGTGTGTGTGTGTGTGTGTGTGTGTGTGTGTGTGTGTGTGTGTGTGTGTGTGTGTGTGTGTGTGTAAACTGCAACCTTAAAACAGAAGTATTGTCTGTAACAACATAACAGGTAAGTAGTTCATTGACGCCAAATATATATATTTCTAACAAGGATCAATCACACTGACTGCATTAATTAATTATTTAATACATTGAAAAATGAAGACGACGTTTTGACAACGAAAGAGAGATAGTGCTAAAATTATTTATTCATCACACCAACTACTCAATGTACGTAGAGGGGAGACAGGAGAAAGGGTATGGAACCTTGCATAGTTGAAAACGTGTGAAAGTGAGAGAGAGAGAGAGAGAGAGAGAGAGAGAGAGAGAGAGAGAGAGAAGAGATGAGAGAGAGGAGAGAGAGAGAGAGAGAGAGAGAGAGAGAGAGGACGTTACTTAGTTGTTGACACAGTTGAAACAAGTGAGAGAGAGAGAGAGAGAGAGGAGAGGATAGAGAGAGAGAGAGAGAGAGAGAGAGAGAGAGAGAGAGGACGTTAATATTCTGTCGAATAAATATAAACTTTCTAATTTCATATACATGCGCTCGGTACTGACCACAGAGAGAGAGGGAGTGAGAGGACGAATAATACAGAGGTTGGTACATCTGATCATATAGATTTAATATACATTATAACACGCGACAAATTTGAACTCATGTAAAGGTTGGTACACCTAATCATATATTTTAATATACACTATAATGCCGGTGAGCATAACGTTTGACAACGAGAGAGAGAGAGAGAGAGAGACATACACACCGTGTGAGAGAGAGAGAGAGAGTAACAATTATGATCATATATAGTTTGAATTTCCCACCACAGAAGAGAAAGAAATGTTGGCAGATCTGCTCTATACACGCACACAATAATTTAAGATTGGTAACCCTGATCATATATTTTAATATATACACTATATAACACATATTTGAATTTCCCTCCCCCCACCGCAGAAAATGTTGACAACCCTGCTCATATAAAATATCTATACACTATAATAATACTACAGAGGTTGGTACACCTGATCATATAGATTTAATATACATTATAACACACAACAAATTTGAACTCATGCAAAGGTTGGTACACCTGATCATATATTTTAGTATACACTATAATGCTTCGAGTTGGAACCACCCCCCCACCCACTGATATGAAATAAAAAAACCTCCCACCCAACACCACCCACTGATATGCAAATCAGCTTTCTTAAAAAAATAAAAAATTATATTCACGGATGCTGGTGGTCCATTGAACCTCATCCCACCAAATCAATTTAATTAAAAAAATAAAAAAACCAAATAAAAAAAATAAAAAAATTTATTCGCGGAAATTCGCGGATGCTGTGGTCCATTGGGATGCTGCGGGTCCAGCGGTGGTGCGGGACTCTATTAGTTGACATTGTGTTGCGTTTGAACCCCCAATTTCCCTCTACTCGGAGTGAGTACTCCGCCATAATATAGTTCCAACTTATTATTAAATATACATTCTTATAGTAAGACAAAACAAATTATCTAGACTTATTTAGTTTACAGGGATTATTATAACTACTTCTTGTGACTTCAAATTATTAATTATTTACATTACGATTTTCAGATATTTCTAAGTTACAGACGGTTCGCTATGCACGTTGTGTCCGGAATTAAGCAGGTCCACGCATGATAATTTACTAAAGGGTTAACTGCATTATTTTTAACTTTTTACATTTCGATTTTTTTTATTACTTATTTAGTTAGATTTTCTTAATTTAATTCTCATAACTATTCTGAGTTAGTTCAGGGGTATTTGGTTTAATCGTGCGATTTAGAATACTTACTTACTTCCGTTTCCTTTTTTTTTTTTATTAATTTTTTTATTACCATTTAAATCGTCACAGTCTGATAGTCTCACTCCTTATTACAATTCGCAATATACAATTTATAGTATTTCAAAGAAACTGCATTTCAGCACTCTGAATCTTGCCGCTTTTTTTGCCATGACCCATGTCTCACTCGCATAAATCAACATGGGTATTGCAGTTGTCGTATAAAATTTAATCCTTGTGCCGTGTCTTGTTTTATTTCTTAGATTTCTATGAATTGTGCTACAAATATTCCAAAATTTATCTATTTTCTCTCTTATATCATATTCAGATTTATAGCTTACTGCCCAGCCGAGATATTTGAAACGGCTCACTTGTTCTAGAGTGCTGTTGTTTATAACTATCTTAGTCCTCACTGTATATTTACCTTTAAAGGCCATGGTTTTGGTGTTTCTTACTGAAATTGTCAGTGTGTACTCTCCTGCCACTTCTTGTAATTGAGACATAGCTGATTTCCTCATCGTCCTCGTTTTCTTGAATG
Source organism: Magicicada septendecula (assembly GCA_034769895.1). Lineage (NCBI taxonomy): Eukaryota > Metazoa > Arthropoda > Insecta > Hemiptera > Cicadidae > Magicicada > Magicicada septendecula. Next base: position 36,761,540 of record CM068373.1, read on the forward strand.
AGAATTATGTCATAGCATGGAACCCAAAAAAATTGTTACGCTCCATTCCCGAAGTCACTCTGGATTTCCATACTCTCAACATGCCATCAATGTATATGATATAATTTTTTACTAATTACTTACATTACTTTTGTTTTATCTAGAGCATAAGGCTCCGGTTTTACTTCTTTTATGCTTGACTGAAGCGCATGCATTTGCAGGAAATTAATTTCGTAATTTCACGCTCCCTTAGCAGGATATTTTGAAAAATGTTTATGTGTTGCTAGCAGATACAATTTTTGTATTAGTATGTATTATAATTTTATCGAAAGAGAAACTATAAAATGTGAGTTTTCTCCTGCATACTTGAACAGACCGCATTTTTTTAAAGCGCTTCCTGCCGGTACAGATGGTCTGACTTGGATGTACGTCTTTACAGAGTTTGGAACACTTAATTGCATGTCAAGGAGACGAGAAACCATTCCCTTCCAAAAAAGGAAGCGTTTCCCATGATTGTATGCTGTCTTTCATCTACAAACACGCGCGACCACGCGCTCGCGCGCACACACACACACACACACATCGCGATAATTATCATCATTAATACTCTACCCATTGTTGAAAAAACGACTCATTAATTATCCCAATAATTTTTTGCTTCAGAAAAAAACATTTTCATAAAATGTCGTCCCCCGGTTTTCATATTTAATTCCAACTGTCTTGTGATTATCCTCACTTTTGTTTATAAGTTGGCTTTCAACTGACGATATCGTACATTACGCATCTTAAAAGAAGATACGTGTACCTGAATCTTACATTGTGCACGACGGTTCACAACATTCTATGCTCACAGAAGGGTTAGTTGAAATTTCACGGAGCGACATATTTAGCTCAGCGGTAGAACTAAAATTTTTTAGTGTATAGTGCGATTCGTATTTCGTGTAAACACTTCCCTCCTTACCTTCTAGATTGTGAATTTCAATTGATGCTAGACTGTTTTTAACAAAGAATTCAATCACAGCACAATGCTTGATTTTGCATCTTTTTCAAACATGCGAGACATGTAAATTTCAAAATTTGATAGACTACTTCAAAATTGGTAGAAAGATTTGAAAATGATTACGTCTCTATAAGAAATGTGAATCATGCAACATATGAAAAATTTTAGTTCTACCGCTAAACTATAGATATTGCACCGCGAACTTTTCAACTGAACCTCGTAGGATAAAATTCCGGTTCCTATAACAGACGGTAATGGCTTGGCCTCGGTAATGAGAGCCAATGGTTTGTATTTGTTTGAGTTAGGGATTAGTTTCACGCCTATGAAGTTACTCAGGCTGCAAGATGATAAACGTCGACAGATCGCTAGTTGAATTTGAACCAGAGACCATCATTCTGTTTGAACAAAGTATCATACTATGAAAACCATCCTGACTGTACCATCTCCGACTAAAGAGATTCTGCTAAATTAATAGCACCGTATATTGTTGAATTAATTGAATTTTGTATAAATTTTGTGATTTTTGAGTGTACGTAAAGCGGATAGATCTCTGCGTAGATCAGTTAAAGTATTACAAATTACAAGATCTCGGACATTAGCCATCGTGAGTTAAAAGTAAAAAACACGACGTTTCGACCTGTATAGAATCACAGGTCGTCTTCATGCGACCAAAAAGTGAATACCAAGATAATAACAGTAGTAATAATAATAATAATAATAATAATAATAATAATAATCAAGGTACTGACCATTCTACCAATAAAAGATACACCTGTGGTTGCAAAGGTGAAATTGTGAGTAATTTTTTATTTCATTTTGTTTTAATTGTCTCCAAGTCACGTTACTAATATTTAGAATTAATATTAGGCAATTACCTGTATTAACTTCCGTCTTGTGACTTCTTTAGTTTTTTCCTTAAAACAACGCGTTTCGAGAATAAATTCTCATCATCAGGTTTAAAAAACTATAAAAACATCAAATTCACCCAAAAGGGGTCGTCAACTATTTAAAATATACAAACACAAAAACACCACACATAATTAAACACCGACACAGTCACGGCACAGTCCGATGCGCATCGTCTCGCCGCCAACGACCAACTCTATATAGTTTTTATAGTTTTTTAAACCTGATGATGAGAATTTATTCTCGAAACGCGTTGTTTTAAGGAAAAAACTAAAGAAGTCACAAGACGGAAGTTAATACAGGTAATTGCCTAATATTAATTCTAAATAATTTTTTATTATTAAATTTTAGCAATATATATTTGTTTAACTGGGAATCAGTGTTTGACGATATCTATTTGTTAGTGATAGATTTATATTTGTACTAATATTTTCTTTGCTGAAGTTAACATCTGATTGTATATAGACGAAACGTCGTGTTTCTTAATTTTAACTCACGATGGCTAATGTTCGAACCCTTATAAATTTTAATGAGTATATTGCGCTATCGATTAACAGTAATTTTTAAAATCGCAGTAAAAATGCATCTAATCTAAAATCTTAGAGCACTGCAAACCAATGTTCATTCCGCTTGCTCAGTATACCAGTCCCACCGAGTCGGTCTTCATGCTTAGTCGAGAATGGTAAAAAACAGTCTTTTTTATTATAAAAAGCCACATTAATGAAAAATTTGTGTCATTATATTACTTTGGCAAGTATGTGAATAGACACGCCAAATGAAAGCGCGTACATTCATCGATTGTCATGTCATTGTAAACAACGTTCGACAAGGAAACAATGAAATTGTGTTAGCCACACAGTACAAAGCCAATGGGTAAATATTATTAACTGTTGTTTAGAAACAAACAAAGCTTGATGTAATTAATACGCTGGCCACAGGCAGAATATGCTTTTCCGTGGTATTGCGTATTGTTCATATTTATATTTATGGAATATTTCCGATTATAGTACCAAACCACGTAATTGATAATCAAATCAGTAATGTATATCTTACTGTCTGTGACTTACAGCAAAATGTTCACATTAAAATTGACATGTTTCGGGACCTTGTCCCATCATCAGAATTTAAAGTTGTCTTCCTATCCCATCATGCGATGGCATAGTCGTCGAATATTTCAAAAATATTAAAACACATTATAAATATAACAAAATAAGAATAACTATACAAATAGCGCGCACAACGGTTTCAGGTGTACACCGTACGGCGACAGACCGCTCACTGGTTCATATCAAACTCGTATCATAGCAGATATCGCAAAGCAGTATCATACAGGATATTTGAATTAAAATGCAGCTGATCTTTCAAAACATGTGGCTTGGTATCGGCATTATTGTATGCTTTATATATTTCGAATTCTTCGAGGGCGTTCATATAACGCCCTTTATTTTAAAGCGCCTCTTTAATTCTTTTACAAAAATTCTTGTACAGTAGGAACGATTCGTATTTTGCTTGAATGACTTCTGCTTTTCTATTTTCCTTCTCGATACTGCAGTTAAGCATGTTACTGTGAAATCCTCAACCTGGAGAACCAGGATCGCTTTTGTACGTCTAGCATTCCTTAGCCGAGGGGCGCAGTAGACGATAAAAGTAGTTGACAATTATGATGGTAGGCCTAATACGACAAACAAGTATTCTCAACGATGCAGGTTTTCTATTTTTAAGGCAATATAAATCTGGTTTTTCCCGCGGAACCTCAGTTCGTCGTGTACTCAGCGTCGTGAGACAAAATTGAGTAACCGACTGACATAACAGCGGCGCCTCCTGGCTGTGAACACCGCAATTAGCGGTTTGCGGCGCGTTATACTAGCCATGCAACCGTCGCACTAAATGCACTAGCCGTACGGTATGTCTTGGTCCTTTAGGGACTGTTGAGCACATATTTTTTACATCTGGTTTATTGCCAGTTATCGTTTTATCCGTAAGTGTTGGCAACTCACTACGTGTGACCGCTGTTATCCATATAGACAATGAATTTGTATTCTTATTATTATTATTACAGTTATCATAAAAAATATAAACAAATTATTATGATTATTGTGTTGTTGTTTTTTTATGCTGCTCTTGTTGTTATTGTACGTATATTACTGACTATTAGTAGCCTATATACCGAATGATGATGTTATTATTCTTCCTAATATAGAATATAGAACTTTCACTTGTGAAACTTACTTGTTTTTTCTTCCCGTACGCGTTTCGGCGTGATGTGCGCCTTCGTCAGCAGTTTGAGACAGACTGGCCAGTAACTCGTAACGGTTTTTATTTGGAAGGTTTAGTGGGTGTGGTGTGTGGAGGAAGGGGATTGGCGCGGGGATCCAAATTATTATTAGTTTTATGTATAATTGTGTCAAAAAGTGTGTGTGATTTATAGTTTAATTGGTCGTTAAGTATGTTGTTTGGTTGTGTTTTGTAGTGTTTGTATATTTCATATTGTTCTGCTGTGTTACGTTTTCGACTTTTGGGTAAGTAGTGTAATATTTCAAGATTAGTATCTATGTTGGTGTAGCTACTGTTGTTAGATAAAGCTTTTAAGTGTTCAGAGTAACGAGATGAAAAAGATCTTCCCGTCTGGCCTATATAGAAACTATTGCAATCATTACAATTTAATTGTAAACACCTGTTTTGTTGTATTTGTCTATGTCCGTGTTTGTATCATTGATGTGTTTTTTGATGGTATTGTTTGTTCTGTATGCTATTTTGTACTTGTGTTTCCTGAATGTGTTGGCGATTTTGTGTGTGTTGGAGTTATGGTATTTGAGTGTGATGTATTTAATTTGTTGTGTGTTGTTGGTATTTAGTGTTTTGTTGTTTTTGTTTATGATGTGTTTGTGTAGCTTGTTTATTAAATTAGGGTTGTATCCGTTTTTTATTGATATATATTTGATTGTGTTGAGTTCATCGTTATAGTCCTGTTTACTTAATGGTATTTTATTTCGTCTATGGAGCATATGGTTAAAGGCTGCATGTTTATGTTGTGTTGTGTATAACCATGTCAGTTGTGGTTGGTTTTCTGCATACTTTATACGTGTGTGTATTGTTTGTTTTGTTAATTGTTAGGTCCAGAAAATTGATACTATTGTTTTGTTCTATTTCCAGTGTAAATTTTAGTTTGTGGTGTATTGTGTTTATGTATTTGTGGAAGTTTTCGACCTGACTTGTCACTATCGAAAACTTAATCAAAACAACTATTATCCTTCTTAAGAGAATTGTTTACTCTCACGTAAACATGAATATTTAGTACCTATGCTTTGGTGATTGCATGCGTGCGCGCGCGCGCGTGTTTGTGTGTGTGCCGCCTACCCGCTTTTAGTCAGATTATGCTTTTCATTGCGCTAGACCATCGATGTATACTATATGGATCGCTTGCTGCATTCACTGAATTCGGTCCGATCGCTGCACGTGTGTGTGGGCAAGAACACTGCGTATGCTATATACTGTACCTGTACAAAGTCTTGACTTTTCTGCTTTGTTATAGCTTTTGTTGCTTTAGCGGAGCATATTTTGCGTTAAATGGTATAGCCATGTCATTTTAACAATTAATGACTCCAAAGTGGGAGGTTTTTAATAAGTTCTTTACCAAAATAAACACGTTTGTTTCACTGTATGATTTCAGTATTGTGACACATTATTTCAGTTTATCGCTAAGTTCTGTTACGTTCTTATTTATGAACACTTAATGTTGAAGTAAGACAAAGATAAGAATAAGAGAAACAAAGAATAAAAGACGTGAGCCGTAAACTTTAAAATTGCGTAAAAGAAGCTGGCGTATACGTCGACATGGTCGTTAAAGTGTTCAATTAGCAATGGTAATTTACATTATTTTTTTAATTTTTTATGTAATTAGCTACGTGTTAACTGTATAAAAATTGTTTACATAAACATTATTAAACAATACAAATGTATTTAACTTATTGGCGGACACTAAGCTTGGAGAAGGTAGCTGCAGCGGTTCTTTCCTTAGCAGTATTATAGCAAAAGATTTTGTAAAATAATGTCCCTATTAATTTGATAAGTTTCACTTCATGGCTGTCTTCACAAAAATCATTGTTTGAAATATGTTTTCTAAACACTGTGCCGGCAAAGTTTTTGCAAGCTGATATAATCATTTTTTTGGTATTAAGTTTACTGTCAGATATAATCAATAAATTATACATATATTTTACAATCTTTAAAACGTCTGATGACGCTCTAACTAATTTGCCGCTTGACACAAGGTCAGTAAAATGAGTGTAAACGCTCAAGTTATTGTCATCTGTTAACAAGTTAGGCAAAAGTAAAAACAAACTGTTATAAAATCTTTAAAAGTACAAATTTTCAGTGGAACTGTCCCAATTGTAAGGTATCAAAACAAGTGCATTACTGAATGAATGAATCGTTTAGTACACGTGTTAACTTAGCGCCAAACTCTTTAGTCTACCGATGGTGTGGGAAGCTGTACGTGCTTCGGAACGTTTTCTGCCGTTCACTTTGCCTGTCAGCACGCTATCCACTTACTATACATCGAAACGCTAGACTTCTCGACAAGAATTTTTATCTTCTTCTTCTTCTTCTTCTTCTTCTTCTTCTTCTTCTTCTTCTTCTTCTTCTTCTTCTTCTTCTTCTTCTTCTTCTTCTTCTTCTTCCTCTTCCTCTTCCTCTTCCTCTTCCTCTTCCTCTTCCTCTTCCTCTTCCTCTTCCTCTTCCTCCTCTTCTTCTTCTTCTTCTTCTTCTTCTTCTTCTTCTTCTTCTTCTTCTTCACTTCATGTTTTAGGCATTCTGCCTGTTACGGTTCCCACCTTTTCCTTGATCTATCTAAACTTCTTCTTCCTCTGGCTTTGTATTTTCTAGCTTTTACTGGAATCCTGTATTATTGCATTCTTTTTAATGTTCTTGCCATTTGTTTCTATTAAGTTTTATCGTTTCATTTAAGTTGAATACCTGAAATCCTTGTCTAATCGTTTCATTTCATATTCCGTCTATTCGACTACAGCCCTTAACTCGTCTTACGAATCTCATTTTCTGTGCCTGAATTCGATTTTCTTGTGCCTTTGTCGTTACCCATGTTTCGCTGCCATATATTGCAACGATATATGTTTCTTGACGTTCAGTTCGTTACTTCTTTAAAGCCTCACTTTGGATTCGTCAATTTATAACAAATTGTATAAATGTTGCGGGCACTTAAATTATGTACGCCGCCCGTTGGAAACGTCAATTAGTAACAAATGTATATGTATTAATTACCTTCAACCACACTGTTGTTCTTGTAATAATGTTACTGTTAATAATATATGTTAAACGGCGAATGATTTTGTAATCTGCCGCTCGCTCCCACTATACGTACCGTTTCGATGACGTCACCCACCGTTGCCAACCGTTGTGGTGTTCGCTGTGCTCTGTGAACTTATTTTTTAAATGGAACAGCAATAATAACGACGCAAATATAACAACAAACATATATCTTTGTAGGAATCATTTATACAATAAAGCATGGATTAACTGTTTCTCGTTTCTTTTATAATAATCACAATCGTGGCAAAAATTATGTGTCTCCTCTACCAGTTGGTACTGTAGTTGTAATTCTTATTGCATTCAGACCAAAATAAAGCGTTGGTTATTATTTCTTATTAAAGATAGATCATCTCAGGGCGTATATGGTTCGGGGATTACAATTAAACAAAACGTTATTCTATAAATCAAAGTAAAAATTTTACAGTTCAAGGATATTACAAAGTTTAGAGTGTAATGTGCACGCCTGCAGTTGAATCGTGGCTGCTAGTTATTATAGGTTATGTCCAGTTCATGTGTTTATTAATTATTATTGAAATCAAAGGTTCTTGTGGTGTTTAAAAAAGGTGTCAAATCTCAATTCGTGTTATTAGTGAGTGTTCTTAGTGTTGGTATGATATGGTGTCTGTAGTTTAGTTGCTTAATTTTTAAAAAGTCGTGTATGCAAAAGTTGGTGTTGATGCATAATATAATAAAATGTCAAAGTCACCAAATCCTCTTCTTTATATGGTTCTTGGTCGAAGATAGGGCCCACGTCTGCTTCTGTCCTCCTCCCTGGTTCTTGATTCTTCTATTTCCAATGCTAGGTGTTCCTCACTTGGTTGTAATAACTCGTATTATGTGTATCTATCGGTGTTAACATGTCTGGAACGTGTTTTCACAATTTATATTTAATTATGTAAGACGTTTTGCAAACGCGTCTGTACGCTATGACCGTTGTTAAAGAAGTCTCATTTTATTTATCCGAAATTTCTGGTTGCTATGGGTAAACTTGGAATCTGGTTGGTTGATTCGGATATACATTGTCATGTAATTTCATTATTTCAATGTCAAAATTTGTTCAAAACCTTTAAATTATTATAACTTTTCTGTACTGATTGGGAATTTAAAACTATTATCAACCTTATTTTGGTCTTTACATTTGACACACATAGACACTAAACATGCCTACCTTTACTTAAGAAATACAGCTGTTACAATTTTGTTATTTGAATTTTTCATAGATAGCTTAAAACGAATTATTTTGTTTCTAGATTTGTAGTGTATACTATTAACTATCAATCTGTTCATCCTTCAATATTTGTTTCATAAAATTCCTAACAGTATTATTTAAAATTCACAAAAGTTGGTTTTTACCTGGCCTATGTACTGGTGTCATCTTCATCACCATGTTTATAAACATTTTACCTAAATGTCATTTTCCATGACTGATATCTTAGTAAACCTTTAACAGTTAAATTAACCTTTAACAACCATAAAAACTGTTTAACATATAACACTATCTTAACAAAACAAAAAGGATATACTATCCTATTAGTTTAATCTCATGCCCACATGGCTATGATTCTACTGAACATTTGAACAAATAAACTGCTTTTTACTTAATCCATACAATTGTTTAACTCTTAAATTTATAACCTTAACATAACTTTAACATAGCTTTAATATAACTTTAATATAGGCTTCATCACCACTCAACAGAATATAACTTACTCTTAGTGCTTATTTTAACAATTATAACTTTTGCACCGTTCTATAACATTAATATTACCATCTCCTCTGCTTTCTTTATGCTATCATAACACTGCTTATAAACATTTACTATATAAACTTACTATTTAAACATTCATAACAATAACATCCTTAATAACATTAGAGGATTTTTATCCTGAATACAACTATACTATTAAGCTACTATCAATTCTTACTATAATAACAACATTTTGATTACTCTTCATTTTTTACTACTATTTTTTACTACTACTTCATTTGTTTATTCCATTTTTTGGTACTTTTCACCCTTAAACATAGTCATATTCCTATAGGTTTAAGGAATTGGGAATATAAACAAATATTCTCTCAATTGTCATCTAGGTATATCCTTGATATTAGCACTTGACTGGTGATACTTGTTCAAAAAACACTTGGTTTATTATTTTATCACTGGTTAGTATTGCACTGTTTGGATTCTATTTGTCACACTTATAAATAATTAATCCATCTAGTTTTGACTGTTTGATTAATTATTTGTTATCTTCTCATGTAAATATTATTTCCACTTTTGTCATGTAATCTTACATATAGTATTTTCTTAAAATTAATGTACATTAGTTTATTTATTAACTGTATTGTACTTCAGTATCATTTTAGAATGGTTTTGTTTTTATATTTATTCTTATTGGTTTTTATGGGTTTTTACATTTTAATTGTCCACTCTCACCTTTATAGGCCTATGAGTTCTGATTTATAATTCTTGTGGTTTATCTCTATTTTGGGTTAAACTTGCACTTTGTACCTTTTCACTGTACTTTAGTGTCAATAGTGGTTATTTCATAATATTTATTTCTTTTACTCATTTCACTTTGGTGTACCCACCCTTATTAAATTGTCACTTGGTAAATCACTTACTAACTGCTATTATGCACTCTTGTTATAAAATGTTACTGTCAATAAATTATTATGTGTTGTTTTCTAGACAAACTTATGACCATTATTTATTACAATTAGTGGTATGGTTCATTGTATCTATAATAATGTTTGTTATATTTTCATTACATCATTCAAATCAATCACTTACTACTGTTTCTCTTTACACAGTATTGTATGTTTGGGCCTATTATCCCTCAATTTGTATTTTGATTACCTTGATATTATGACACATTGAATGGAACCATTTTTTTCCTTATAGCGTTGATACATAATCCGTCAGTCTTTATAATACTTATTTTGTCCTTATTTAATGTTCATGTCTTAATCGGGGTTGGATGTATTTTGCATCATTTTGCCTGAATCATTTATTTGGGTACGGTCAGTTGTATTACTAGTCAGTCTGAAATATTTATTTGTTCCTCTTCACTGTCATCTTGAAAGATATACTTCTTCTTGTTTAGCTTCTTATCCATTGTCTTTAATAAATCGGGTACGATATTAAGTGGTTTCAAATGTAATGTTACAATATATATATATATATATATATATATATATATATATATATATATGCGGGGACAGCCATTGTTGCATAAAATTTCAACATTGTCTCTTTCCTGGCTTTATTTTTCAGGCATCGACTGATAGTTCGGCAAATACGGTTATAAATACTAATTTTTTGGTCAATATCTGTACTGTAATCGAAGGAAATATCACAACCTAGGTATTTAAAATTTTTATTTCATCCAGTGTGTTATCGTTTAAGATGATTTTGGCTCTTACTAGCTCTTTCCTGCGAATGGCATTATTTTTGTTTCAGGAATTGAAATTTTTAAATTGTATCCTTTGCTAGTTTGCTGCAGTTTGTATAATCCCTTTGGAATTCTTCCTCTTTTTTCCCAATTAGTGTGGGGTCGTCAGCATATAAAATTACATTTAATATTGTGTCTTTGTCTAAATATATTACCTCTTTATGTAATTCTTTCCAGTTTCGGATTATATGATGTATATAAATTTTAAATAACGTGGGTGATAAGCTGCATCCTTGCCTTACTCCTATATCAGTCGTTACTGAATTACTTATCTTTCCGTCTAGGCTTATAAAATTGTTGTTTTGTGATATAGACTTTGAAATGTTCTGATGAGATGTGGTGGATATCCTCTTAAGAACATGATCTCCCATAATTTTTCTCTGCTGACACGGTCAAAAGCTTTATCAAAATCAATGAAAGCTATGTACGTACTTAGGTTGTATTCTCAGCGTTTCTCCATTATTAGTTGTTGCAATGTAAACACAGCATCTATTGTGCTTCTTCCCTTTCTAAATCCCGTCTGTTCTTCTCCCATTATGTTTTCCATTATATTTTTGGGGGTCAAAGGCTGGTAAAGAGTCTCTGGGGTTATACAGAATGCCGATGTCTGTATAGCATTTAAAACCCTGAGAAATGCTCACTGAATTTAAAAGCTCTGCCAGCAAATCCTACTTCTACGTCCACGAAGACATGAGTCACGTGACCCCTGGGCAATGCATGGCGTGCAATGGATGTACGTTATGTAGCAAAAAGAAGAGAAGAGGGTGAGGGGTGAGTTTCCGGTGCCCATAAATAAGGAACTTATCGGCTAAGGGAGACAACCCCAACAGAAAAACCGGCAGGACGAAAGGCCGTAAGGTGGCAGCCCCACCATTTGACTACTCTGCTACGAGATTGGTAGGCCTAACCTGTACAGAGGAATCTACTATTTACTCCCAGTTCCCCAATTTGCCTCGGAAAAAGAATTTTTATTAGAACGAAATATTCTTACTACGTTAACAAACAACATGCAAACTGCCATAAATGCTTTATATAATAATGAAACTTTCTCTTGTGAACTTACTTGTCTTTTTCCGTCGAACGCGTTTCGGCGTCGTGTTCGCCTTCGTCAGCTTAGAAACAGACTGCCAGTAAACAATTTCTATTTGTAAACAATAGAAATTTAATTTAAATACAATAGAACAGTATTTACAAATTAAATTGTAATAACTGCAACAGTTTCTACATAGGCCAGACGGGAAGATCTTTTTCATCCCGTTACTCTGAACACTTAAAAGCCTTATCTAACAACAATGTACATTCTGCGTTTGCCACACACTTACACACACATAACCATAGCTACACCAACATAGATACTAATCTTGAAATATTACACTACTTACCCAAAGGTCGAAAACTCAACACAGCAGAACAATATGAAATATACAAACACCACACAACACAACCAAACAACATACTTAACGACCAATTACAAGATAAATGACATACACTTTTTGACACAATTATACAAAAAACAAACAATAATTTGGATCCCCGCGCCAATCCAATTCCTCTACAAACCACCCCCATTATACCTTCCAAGCAATAACCGTTACAAAGTACTGGTAGTCTGTTTATAAGCTGACGAAGGTGAACACGACGCCGAAACGCGTTCGACGGAAAAAGACAAGTAAGTTCACAAGAGAAAGTTTCATTATTATATAAAGTGTAGTGCTGTGAAATAAGATGATGAACAAACAACATGCAAACTGGCATAAATGTTTAGTTTGAAAGCGTGTTGCCAGACACTGAGCTGAGCTTGCATTCATAAGGGTAACGTGACTGTAACGTTGTTCCGTAGCACGAACTCTGTCCGTACCCGCTTCGTTACGTACATACAGAACGTGACAACTTGTGTATCCTGTCAGTACTCCTGTTCGTCTATTTTCGTCGTCACGAGACATTTACAGAATCTCTTTACGTAAATTTACGACTGTTAGAATTTCAGCGTGTAGTGACGCGAACTGACAGAACATCTGCTACTATCAGCAATTCCACTTTACTACCGAACAGGGAATGTGGTGACGTATGCCATTCCACTGCAAACATCACTGTAATACTACACATTTAAAATATGTTTATCATAGTTTCGTTGTGAGTTGACTGTCTCTCACAAGGTATTTCTTGTAGCGAATAAAAAACACACTTTAACAAAATATTCATTAAATTACACTTACATATATAATGTACGAACGTTCAATCTAATACGCACACAAAATTACAACTAAATACGTCTTCTGAACGTCTGAAGAATGTTCTGAGAACCCCAGCAACACAAGCACGCACTGTCATTCAGTAGACTCCCCGCTCCGCAGGCGTCTCGGTAGCAAAACTGGTGTGCGGTGTGCGTACAGTTGTTATCTACGTCTATTCACACAAGAATCGAGTATACGAACGTTGAGTAACTGACACGAGCTTTCAGGAGAATATACAGTACACCTGTATTAGTCGTTTGGGGTATTTTCCTGTAAATGTCTACAAACAACTCTCCCAGCGTTCACGAGCGCGCCCAGCTCCCCAACCAACGTTCCCGCCAGTCCCTTTCCCTACAGTACCGGTGTGAAGGAGGAGTGATTAACATACATTACACACATTTATATGACGCACGCACGCGCGCGTGCCTTTAATTCCCCACGCACACACGCTTCAATTCTATTCTTTTTAATTTGTTAAAATTTTTTTTTTAACACACACACGCCTTCAATTCTTTTTATTTTGTTTCTTTTTTGTTTTCTTAACTTTTAGTAGGGTTTTTTAGTTAATTTTCACGATTATTTACATTACATTAATTACATAATCTAGGGTTGTGAATTAATTCTTTGTTTTGAAAAAAAAAACGAAAGGCATTTTCCTAATTTCAGGCGACAGTTAACAATTCTATCAGATTCATTTTGAATAAAGCAATATAAAGAATTAAAGTAAGATATAGTAATAACATAAATAATAAACACGAAAGAAATGTAAAGAATGAAAAAAAAAACACAAAATAAACGTATGAAAGAATAAGCGTATGTAAGAAGAAACGGATGTAATAACTAACGAAAGAGTACCTTTGAAAAATAAAACAATGTAACTAACTGCACGACGTAAAGGTAGAATCGTAGACTCCAAACAGAAACGATAAATGTGTTAGTAGTAGTGGTATGGTAATCACCCCTCCTTCACACCGCTACTGTAGGAGAAGGGACTGGCGGGAACGTTGGTGGGGGTGCATGGCGGGCTCATTTCGCTGCGAGAGTTGTTTGTAGACATTTACTGGAAAAGACCCCGTCCTTTTTACATCATTTGATTGAAATATTAATGTTATATTTAATATAATTTAATATATATGATTTAAACGAAATATTACATTTCGTAAATTAAAGTAAATATAATATGACAAGTACTCAATTCACTGTGACATGTGAACGCGTGACTTTTATCTAATTACAAAATTGCAATTAGGCTTCTCTGTTAAACCTTTCTGGTTTTTAAGTTACTACTTCACTAACTCAATTTTACTACTACTTTCACCTTACAGAAAGTAAAAGATTTTCTACCAAAGAAGTGTCTCTGTACTAAACGACAATGAATACGTATATTCAAAAATAATAGTCCTGCAATAATACACAATATAATTTGTAACATCACCAAAAGGATGTCACTAGATTCAAACCTTTTAATATTCACTGACGATGATAAGTGTATCACAAGAATGATTAGATATAATTAGTAAAATAGTTTTACCTTTTTCTTGTCCGTCTGGTGGCATTTTCTCTATATTTAATTCTACGCGTTTCGGGACATATGCCCCATCATCAGGAATATCCCTTGGTAAAGTTCGTCGATCATTAAAATATTAAAAACACTTTATATACAATTTATACACATAACAATAAATATAATATAAACATAAAAATATACGTAAAATACCCAAACTTGAGACACACGCGATATCAGTGGTGCGCACCACGACATGCTATTATAGTCGACTGCAGTGTTCATGTTGTTATATGTCGTGCACTATGGACCTTGTTCTGTATTCTTATCGCTGTGTCGTATAATAGATTTGACTGGAAATTCAATTGATCGCTAAGGATGACTCTTCTGTTTTTTTTAATTTTTGTAAGCCTTATATATTTCGTATTCTTCGATAGCATTCATATAATTTCCTTTTCTGCATATATGGAGAGGTTGAAAGTTCGTTGTGAAATCAATATAACTATGGTTTTTGTCCATCAGATGGCGCGCGTAATTTGACACTGTTTTACTAAATTCATTTTTAGGTAAATGTTCTCTGAATCGTTTTTTAAAAGGTCTACCAGTTTGGCCGATGTAAAAGCTATCACAGTCATTGCATATTATCTTATAAACACCCGTCTTGTCCTCAACCGATTTTGAATGTTTAGGTAAGAGTATCTTATTAATGTTATTATTAGTTCGGTAAGCCATTTTCACATCTATCCCACTGAATACTTTGTTTAAAATTTTGGGTAGGGTGTTACCATATTCTGAAGCTATATACCTAACTTTATTTTTATTATTTTCTTGCAATTCTATATTGTTTTTCTTTTTTCTGTGTTTCTTGACTAAATTATCCACAATTGAGCCTTTATAACCATTGGCATTAGCTATGTATTTGATCGTGTTCAGTTCTTCGGGAAAATCTTTGTCTTCTAATGGTATGGAAAGTAACCTATGTATTAAACTATGATAAGCTGCCATTTTCTGAGAAAAGGGGTGATGTGATTCAGCATTTATCGTGAGATCCGTGGTTGTCGGTTTTCGGTATATTTGATATTGAAATTTTTCATCTAGTCTTGTAATTGTCAGGTCGAGGAAGTTAAGTTTATTATTTATCTCCGTCTCAAGTGTGAACTCTATGTTTTTATTGACACTATTCATGTATGATTTCATATTTTCTATTTGTCGTATTGTGCCATTAAAAATTATAAACGTATCATCAACATAACGTGTATATGATATTATTTTCTTGGAAAGTTTATTTACGTTATTGAGCAAATATGTATTCTCATAGTGGTTTAAGTATATGTCAGCTAGTAAACCAGATAAAGGTGACCCCATGGCTAGACCCTTTTTTTGGATGTAATAATTATTATTAAATGTAAAATAATTTTGGACAAGTACAACTTTCAGTAAATTAACTAAATCATTGATTTCTTCAGAGTTACATATTTTGGCGTTAATAAGATTTTCTTTAAGGATAGTGAGAGTTTCTTGAACAGGGACATTCGTATACAAGTCAACAATGTCAAAAGATGCTATTTTATGATTAGGTCGTAATTTAATGCTTTTCCATTTATTAACAAAATCAATGTTATTTTTTATACTATGGTTATTACTTACCTTTATACTGTTTTCTATTTTCACTGCAAGTTTTTTGCTGACATTGTAGCTCGGCGCAGTTGTGAAATTTATCAATGGCCTAATCGGTGTATTGGTCTTATGGATTTTTGGTAGGCCAACAAATTGTGGTGCTTCTGCGTTAATGGGTTTTAGTGTACGGCGTGTGGCGTTATCAAACAGCCGTGTACATAGGTTAATTTTATTATTCGAAACTTTGACGTTGGGTCCGTTTGCATCATTACAATATTATTATTTGATATGAACTCATTAACCTTTGATGTGTATTCGTCTCTGTCTATTACGACTACGGTATTCCCCTTATCCGCTTTTGTAATCAGTGCATTATTATCTATCAATTTAATTTTTATATGTTTCAAGGTTTTATTTTCTTTCAAGTATCTTTGATTAACTTTACGGAGCTTTTCATTATTTGTTATAGTTTTTAGGCATTTATTCAAGCTATTGTTAATTACGGCACGGGAAAAAATGATTAGACATTTAATCAGTACCAATAATTCCAGTAAGACAATCGTCCGGGATATTGTGCCGTGGTCCCCTTTTTAAAACGCCAGAAATTTCGACTGCATCTGTAGAGAGTCATCTTCAGTTGTTTTCAGTTTACCGTCCTGTTCCTCTGGCAACTGACGACGCGACACCGACTGAGGGGTTGCGCGTGATGTGAGACGCGAGATATACAGTGTCACGAGTCTCAATTTGGACTCCTGCTGCTGGATCAGTAAACTCCTCTTTACTTAATGTTGAATAAGCGGGGAAGGATTGACGCTTCCTTTCGCGGCTAAGAAATGACGTAACTTCTAACAGTCATCCAACCTTTGATTGTATTACCGATTATCTATAATGTTTTGTGTGTAACAGTTTGTAACTCTTTAATGTAAGTTGCTAAATGTATGCTGTTATCTGGTACATAATTCTCTAATGTATGTGAAGAGGATAGTGTTAGTAGAGATGGTGAGAATTTAGAGTGCTTTTGTAGAAAGAGACAAGCGCGCGCGAGAGAGAGAGGGGGAGAGAGATAGAGATAGAGTGAGAGGGAGTGGGAATGAGAGGTAGAGGAAGAATGGGTGAGAGAGAGGGTGTGATTGTTGACATATACATAATTTTACAGTATTCTATAGTACTCTGTACTATAATGTTACAACAATGATTATACAAATTATCCAATTTCACTTGATACGTAGATACGTTTACCATAAACTTGTATTTGTAATATTATGTAAATTTTCTGATGCAATTTCGTAAAGTTCTACAGTTATTGTGTAATTTAGAATTTTCTAAATAAATTATTGTTTTTAATAACAGCAGTGAGAGAAAGATATTAAAAATAACTTTTGATAATTACATAATTGAACATCCCTTAACCTGTATTTAGCTATAATATATTTTACTATGCTGTATGTTGACTGCTATATGTATAAACTTTTCTGCACCAATTCTAATATCTAATTGTTGATTACTGCTTTTATAATTAATTAAAAAATACCATTACATTATGAGTAATTTAAATTTTAATATTGTATAAACTAAGTTCTGTGATATTATTATTTTCTCGTTGTCTTTAAAGAAAACATTTGGAGATGTAAAACAACCTGTCTCAACTCCTTCACATATACAATGATACACACGCGCGTGCACACTCACATACACAAACACGTTCACTCAAATAATTGATCTGTTGTGTTTGGCATTCTTTTGTATTCATACACAGGTCCTGATGATTTCAATAAACACTGTCGAAACGTCGACACAAATAAGTTAATATTTGTGTTGTATTTTTGACCGATCCTCACAAATCCATCACCGAAAATAATATAGTTATAGTTACTACTGTAAGTATAGAATTTTTAAATAGTGTTACGGAATACAATTGAACTTTGAATAAATCACAATGTCATATGAAAACGATATTTTTATATTCGTGATCAGAAATTGTCAGATTAAGTCTACCATTCACAATATAATTGGATATGCCAATCAAGCGGCATTGAACAATTTGTTTGATTGGTTTATACTTAAGATTGCCGTCCTTGCGCTTGTGTTCCCCGTAAATTTGTTTTTAACCTACGACGAAGCAGTGAGAAAGAAAGCAATAGAAAGAAACGAAACGAAACGAAGCGTGTACAATGATTTTGTTTTTCTGCAGTTTGAAACATCTGGAGACTCTCTCATTGCCCATTACAAATGTTACAAATCTATTTGCCACGTCTATATTACGTGGTACATTAGTTTTAAGTACAGACTAGATATTTCTTTGTTTGCATATCCTGAAAAAACAGATTTGCATCTTTTAGAGAATGTCTGGCTGTTTCTTTCCTACTGTCTACTGTACCATTTTATTGTGACTAAAATTCTAATCTTTTACTTTTATTTTATTCTCTACGTTAACATATTTAGAAGCAAAAAAAATTGTGTGTGTCGTTCTAAAAATATTTCTAAGTAATTTATAATTTATGAATCACTTTTTTGACATACATTTTTTTACGTTGTCTGTAATATGTATGAAATAATTTATTTCTGTTTGAATCTGTTGCATTCCAACAGTACGGCTACAGTTATTAATTGAAAAAAAAACGTCAATAATTTGCGACGCGTTCAAGTTTAAGAGCCATAGTTGAGAACATCACAGTGTTAATTGTTGTTATTTTGTCTCTCCTATGAAGTGGTTTCAGTGTTAAAATATTTGTTTTGAATATGTAAATTTCAAAGAGAAGCTGTTTTCCCTGTTATACGTGCAAAGAGATTATCTGCAGTGTCAAAAGAATGTAATTCTAAAGGTTTAAGATTAGGTGCCAATAAAAGTGATGATCGTATAGCGCTGTTCGCTATCTCTATTTGCAAAGGGTGGACTAATAGAACAATTTAAAACTATCGCAATATAAACTCGTTTAATATTATATAAACAAATATGGTGTAAATATAAAAGTATTAAGATATCATTTTACTTAGTCATTTTCATCGGTTTTTGACAAGGTGTGGCATGAAGGATTGATTTACAAGTTAGATAAAATGTTACCTAGACAATACGTAGAAATCCTTACCTCCTACATATCTAATAGATTGTTTGAAGTTAAACAAGAAGAAGCATATTCAGACCTAAAAGACATGCAGGCGGGAGTACCACAGGCCAGTGTTCTTTGGCCTGTCTTGTATGTATTATTTATCAGTGACATACCAAACTTAGAACAAGCAAACTTGGCTATTTTTGCTGATGATACAGCTTTGCTTATAACACGGCAAAATGAGGTTATTTCAACCCGACTATTGCAGAAAGCTAGCAATAACATATTAGTGGACCAAAAAAGGGAAAATTAAACTAAACGAAGCAAAATCGGCACACATTAATTTCACCAATAACAGATTGAATAATCTTCCACCTTTGGTCATAAATGGAACGGTAGCTCCTTATAAAAACAAAGCCAAATACTTGGGTATGACATTGGATACCAAACTGAAATGTAAAGAGCATGTAAGATAGAAAAAAGAGGAACTTAACATAAAATTCCGACAATATAAATGGTGCATAAGAAAACATTCCAACCTGTCTTTATACAGTAAAACTCTCATCTACAATCAGATAATTAAACCCATTTGGCTGTATGGAATTCAACGCTGGGGGTGCGCGAAAGATAGTAACATCAGGATAATACAAACATTCCAAAACAAAGTTTTGCGGACCATGGTGAATGCACCATAGTATGTTAGAAACGGCGATATATACAGAGATCTAGGTATTCCAACAAATTAAAGAAGAGATTAAAAGGTTTGCGAAGAAGCATGAAGAAAGGCTTTACCTCCACAAAAATGCAAAATTCTTCAGCTGCTGGACAATCAACTCGTGTTCCGAAGACTGGAGAGAACAAAGTCATTTAAACTTGTGTAGTGTTTTCTGTTACAAAAACAGAGCGCGGGTGAGAGTGTTTAGCTAAGAACGCCAGAACTAACTAAAGGATGTCATTAGATTTAATTTGGCTGGTATGTATTTAGTATTAAGAGGTATTAGAGATAAGTTGATGGTTGGTCTTACAGACCAGTTTTAACATGTTAAATTCAATAATAAAAAAATGCCATCCGTTGAAAGTAACGTCCCTTAAGTGACGCCCACTGACACGCTTACATTCTTCAAATCGATTGAAAAAGCTTTCCACGACTCTTTGCACCATGGCTTGCGGAACCGGCTAAATTTCATCGGTAACCGCTGGCTGAGTTGACTTCAATCAAGTGATAGTAACTGGAAAACCATAATCTTCGGATAGCCCTACAAAAATAAATCGCACAGAGACAGGTCTGAAGAGCGTGTTGTGTTCTCATTGCCCTTCTTTTTTTTTTAATTTCTTCGTTGATTAATATATTTATATATTAATATATAAAGTTATGATTAATAACTCATTTGATTTCAATTTCGATTAGGAAATGAACAAAACACATCTGAAGCTAATCCAAATACGTAGATAAAATTACAAATGCTTTTCATGTGAGTAGATATATCTGTTTTGCCTGTGTACTTAAATGTTTAAGTATGTGAGGATGTAGGCGTTTGGTTAGTAAAAGTGGTGGGTTTCAGCTTGTGGGTGGACGGACTGCGTACGTCAGTACCCTTATCAATATTTGAGCACGTAACGTTTGCAGTTTTAATGGGCTTCCCTAAATCACTGAGTGATCATGGTAGCACTGTTTTCTCACAGTAGACCACATCGGTATTGATTTTGTCGCTATGAGAAATCGGATACTGTATGCAAATCTGCGCTGTTAAATAATTTCGAATACTGTATGCTTTCCGTCTTCTAAATCATTCACAAACTTTGAATCCCTGCCGTGTCTGTTTTTTTTTTTTTTGTAGGCCTACATCATTTATTGCAGTTTAGAATTTTAACTGTCAGTCCATCTGAAGCATCATTGTATTTCAATCTAATTGAACTGAAACAAGAAATAATCAACGTTTTGATAGTAGGTTTCAGGGATGCTGACGCCAAACACAATTTTTGTGTGTTGACGTCAGCAACAAATTGTCGTGATGATGACAATAAATATTGCCGAAACATCGACACAAATAAGTTAAGATATGTTACATTTTTTCACCGATCCACACAAACCGTTCACCGGAAAAGATGTACATAAAGGTGATACATCTTGGTACTACAGCCAACGCACTCTGCCGCAGTTGCCAGAACAAAACGGGAGGCCAAATACAATATAAGCATTTTATTAGCAATATAGCTGAAATTATAAAGATGGACTTATGCTGTCCTTATTTAATGGTATATAACAATAATATAACGAACCAGTACTGGTATATTTGGTATCCAATTCAGTAAATATATGGCAACTAGACTTTGACATGTTTTATATAGGCCTAGGCTCCAAATATTCAAAATAATGTATTGCTTACTAAAGCGATGATGCGCAACTCGCTGATAACTGTGAAATACTCCGTGAATGTGTATAAACCATAACTACAAAGGCAATGAAATGTTAGAGTAAATACTTCAGCACTTAAACGTTGAAGCGTATTGGATACTCATCAACACTGATATCTTCAAAAAAAGATTATGCAGGAAAAAGCTTTAGAGCTAGTTTTCTGCTACACGAAATGTTGAGGGTGTAGCTTTGTGGTTTAGCAAAACCAACCGAAAGTTTTGGAAACAAAACGTTTGCAGTTTGTACTTTAGAAACAAAATATTTATAGTAAAATTAGGTTTAGCTTTTGGCTTTGAAAATAAAATTAGACTTAATGTTTACAACAAATTTTAATCTTTCAACTAAACAAAGGATGCCACTTTAAGCACTTATTACGCTTATAGTTTAAGATGGTCATAATTTTTACGTAGGCATACATACATTTGATTTAAAATTATTAAAACCAAAAGTGCATGGCGTATTTGGACTTTTAAGCTTATCTCACAACTTAGAAAAATCTCACTTTTATCTGAGCTGTTCAAATCATGCAAATAAAAAGATTCAACAATTATAACAATTATTCGTGTTGGAATATAGTGAACAGATTTTAATGTGCACTTAGTTATTATAAAATATAATATCTGAGATTCCTTTTGTAAACATGGCGTGACTTTAGAACTAATTACGTATTCACGGAACTGAAAACACAGTCTGTTCACGAAAACAAGAACCGTTGAAGTTATTGCTAATAACTCTCTTTTATAAAAAAAATTCTTTGGCTATAATTACTTACTCAATTGCGGATTTATAAACTTAAAATGTATGGTACATCAGTAAGCCTAGTATTTTAATTAAAACATTTTAAAATCATGGATATTTCTAACTTAAAATGCAGCGTCATATTTCACTTAATGCGTACAGCGCGTGGCTGTGATACCGTTGGCAGCTTGCCTATCAGCTCTATAAGCCGCCTGTCCTGCTCAGGCCACACAAAACTTAAGCTGGACAACTGGGACGAAATTCTTTTTTTCTGTGACCGATTTATTTACTTTATCGTCGAGTTACACAAAGTGCAAAGTGTACGAAGGGTCAGTTTGTTCGACAGTGGTTTTCACTAATTTATGAGAACTGTTTTTTCTGGTTTATATATTTGTACGTAAAAAAAGCTTAAAACAGAAAAAAATATTATATTTATTTGTTTTGTTTTTCACTGCCATTTATAAAGTATTACAAAACTGGATTTCAAATATTTTTAGTAAAAACTTTCTTCTTTACAATTCTCTGTAATTACTTACTCAGTAATTAGAAACTTTACAAAGTAGTACAGATTTATAAACTCAGAAAATATGGTACACAAGAAACTCTAGTATTTTGATTAAGACATTTCGAAGTCATGGGAATTTCCAGCTCACAATGCAGGGTCATATTTCACTTAATGCGTATAGCGCATTACTAAGATAACGTTGGCAACTTGCCTATCAGCTCTATACTCCGCTTCTCGTGCTCAGCCACACAAAGTTAAGCTGGACAACTGGGACGAAATTCTTTTTTGCTGTGACCGCTTTATTTACTTTATCGTCGTGTTTAACAAAACACAGTGTGTATAAAACACCGGTATGTACGACACTGGTTTTTATTAGTTGAGGAAAACTGTGTTTCATTTTACATGTTTGTACGTAAAGAGACCTTTAAAAAAATGTTATGATATACTTTTGCTTCATTGCCATTTATAAATCATTTGCAAAACTAGATTTCAAATATTCTTAGTAAATATTTCTTATAATATGAAACTATAATGAAGATGAAATTGTGGTCCAAAACATTATGTTCCTACAAAATCAGACTTAACAGAAACACTGTGTGTACATTATGTGTAGCACTGTATGTACAGAAACCTCATGTCATACTGTAATTCTGTGTCAGGCTTTTGTGGCCGCGGCTTCAATGTTATGAGAACTTCGGCTTGCCAGGCTGTAAGGCCGTGTAGTCCAAAGTCGTTTGGCGCAAACTTTTCGGACGTGGCTTCGACGGCCGTCTTCAGAGCAGAAGGAAGAAAATGGAAAATGCAACAACAACAAAATCTGCACTCAAGATGGTCATCGAAGGCACGGCCGAAACTTTTGCACCAAACAACTTTGAATCACGGTCTTACACACAGCCGGGCAAGCCGAAGTTCCCATGTCATAATATTTTTGAATTGGGGTAAAAACTTTGAAACTCATTATCTGAAATGTTATTTCGTCAGTTAGGTCCGTACTGTGTGTAATTTCTGAATTAAGGGTAGGATAATTAAATATGTCCTCACATGAATGTCAAGGCGGCAGTACAAAACCCAAATAATAGACCACAATCGCTAAGAAAAATTGAAGTGGAGTTTACCAAAGCGACCACCATGGAAACAGCCAATCTACACGTTGAGATAAAAAAGATAGAGAAACGTAACTTAAAAAAAATAATAATTCATGAAGTAATGTAGGCCCAGGTATTCCTTGCCGTGTGGCGTGGCGTGGCGTGGGTACATAACACCTGTTGCCAGTTGTGATAGGGTTAAAACTTAACCTTAAAAGTGTTCTTTTTAGGGCCAGAATATTCTTTTTAGAACCAAAAAATATTTTCTATTCGCTGGCAGAAAAAAGTGGATCCCAGTTCAAAGGGATCTGACTACCATTATACTTACACAAAATAAATCAAAACACAAATAATTAAAAATAATAAGGACAAACAGACAAACACATGACTAAACGAACAAAACACAAATAGTAGCCTATCTACTGCACGTCAGTTCCGAAAACTAAACTGCTATAACTGAGCGTTTTGCCGGTTTTTACTGCGGTAACACATTGGGTGGACGAATGTATCCCCGTCACCACAGTTGATACAGTGACAACTAGTACGAGGTGAATGTCCGTACGTACTAAAACCTTGTCGATGTCTGAGCCGGCAACACAAGATGGTGCAAGTGCCCAGCAGTTCGAAAGCAATGCTACGCTTTTCTTCAAGTTACCCTACTAATATTGTTCGTATTTCAAATTATTCAAAAACTACAGTATTTATTCTGTTATATAATAAATATTATTTTCGGTTACATGGACATCACTCTACTGTTGGTCAGTAATATTATGTTAGTTTAGCTACAATTATAGAATTATGTATTATAAATACGATGATCTTATTACAAATTACAACCGTGTAATGCAATTTAAAAAGTATATTCAAAAACACATTTCCTATTATGTTAAGCTATTGATAGGCATATCAATATAACAACAATAGTGACACAACAACAATATATATAATAGGTATATATAGGCATAGGGCATATTAAGCAACAGCCTGATAGAAATTATGTAAAATATTTTATATGTATACTAATTTTGTACTATTTTATCATATGCAATTTTAGATCACAATTAAGTATTTAAAATTTATATGTCAACGAAAAGATGGTGTATCATTATATTTATCCAGTTGTAGCGAAGGAAAATTTAGCTTTCTAATAAAGCTAAAGATTCCTTATATTTATTTTTTTCTTAAAGTGTCTAATGGACATTCAGTATATAAGCAACACTGTTTGGCTAGTATGCAGCCGAATCCTGGTGAAAACAGGTAGGTACATATAACACTTTACGTGCTACTGGCCGAGTTTCGTACGACCAATTACACTAAAGAATACCTCAGGGACATTTGTTAATTAATGGTTGTAAAATTATGAAACATTTGTATATAAATATCTATGTTTTATCGGCCCTCAAGTTGGTGTGTCAAAGACAATTACTAATTTAACTTCTCAACACCACAATTATGACATTATATTTGAGTTATATCTGTAATTATATTTGCGTCTGGAAATTAATTAATGAAATTAAACTCAAGTTTGTTTAAATGCTCATTTAATATGTATGATTCTCTCTTTCATGATTTTAACACTTTAACATACACAGTTATATAATTACTCTTACTACAAAAGACATACATCAATAAAACAAATCTTAATATATAACATCTTACCATATATAACACAGTTTTTATTATTCCGAAAGAAAAGAGAATGCGTTTGTTTAAGTTTTCTAAAACTTATTGTCGTGTAAGCCTTAGATATATTTAAGAATGCTCTAGGTAATTAATTACCTCAAATATTTTAATAAAATTTTAGTTTTCATATTAGCGTGTGGTTCTTTGAATAGTGTTGCCGAATGAGCTTTCTAGAAATATAAATCATGTACAGTTACATTACTTGTTTGGTGACCTCGTATAGAATTCCTCCTCCCATGACTGTAGCACTAATTCACACTCACCGTAATTATCACTTCTGCACCAGCACTTGATCTTATCTCGTGAAGGCAATAACTTTTGCTTTCACCCCACCATATTCACTGTATCACTGTTGTCACAAATTAATAAGACCATCTTGATACATAACACCTGATTCCAATACTTTGTATCATTGTAACGCTTTGAGTACATGAAACAACATGAAGATTGAGTAAACTGACAAACTACTGCGTGATATACTGAGTTACTGAACTTATTGAGATACTGAGATACTGCGATACTGATATTATGAGATACTGTGATGCTGATATTATGAGATACTGCGATACTGAGATACTGATATTATGAGATACTGCGATACTGAGAGCGCGAAACTCTAAGCCTCCCAATATATAATAGTCTCTGTACCTTCCACCACCAAAAACTCCAACGTCTACCGCCAAAATCCCCTTCTTTAGGCAAAACTTAGCTTCGATTGGTATGTACAACCCTCTCTCTTCCTAAATTTTCCATCTAACTCTCTATTTCCTTAGAATATAACTCCCACATTTTATAACGCACCCTGTCATTGGGCCAAACGTACCCCTCCTCATCGAACTGGTCCATTTCGCCAATCGCCTTCTTCCTTCCATCCAGCACCCACGGTAAAGTACTAAATTTTCCGTTGGCACGTGTTAAAGCCTACCCCTCAAGCCCCTTGTCATACTTCCTACCATTTATGATCTTACTACTTATACTACAATACTAACTATAATAAATATTCTAGAACAAGGGCTGTCACGTATCTTCGCTCCTCGCATTGTACAAGTGTGTTGATTGGTTTCCCTGTGCTGAAGCATTGTCTCTTTCTACTCTATCGTCACGTCACAGAATCTGTACCAAATCGAATTGCGTTTTGTACTCAACGTGGACTTTTTAGTCGCCAGCATTATCACACCCTCTGAAAGAACAATATGCTTTCAAGGAAACTCTCGTTTACCCCAATCACCCTTCAAACGCTTTCTCCCTTTTTTTTTAACATTACTTATTTAAACAATACAAGTACTTTAGCTAGTCTAGAATAGTATTCCCACCCATGTGCGATACATTGTATACCCCAACATATTTCTGCGTTAACAACGACTGACAGTTTTTGTTTTGTAGCACTGCATGCTGCCCATCTTTTCTTAATTTGTAAGCGGACATCATGCTGTTTTAAACTGTCGTACGCTTACCCTTTTAACAACATAATTACGCTTTCAAAATTACGATTTTACGCCTTCACATCATTGTGAAGTTTCACACGCCCTTTGCAATGACACGTGTCTTGTAACAGATTTATGGTTGTAGGGTTTGACATATCTCGTTTTTATATAATCAAAAATTTTCGATAGCTATATACAGTAACACAACCAATTATGACTCAAATTTCTTATTATAAATATTCCGGCTATACAATGTTTACACGTTTTCCGGAACCAAAGATTACAGAAGTGATTGAATTCTCGTCTTCTACTGCTGCTTGTCCATTAAAAGATTTTCAATTTTTCGTTCCCTTAGTATAGTCTGAAATTCTTCTATTCCTCTTTTCCTTCCTTCTGGTGGGGTCCATTCCATAAATCTCCTTGGCAATCTGTCCTGTGCCATTATTTTTGTGTGTCCATACCATTGTAATTGTTTTGTTTGGATAAAATCAACAATTGAATTTTTTACGTTAATTCTGTCCTTAATGACTTTATTTCTAATTTTCTCACGTCTGGATGGTCTTGCCGAACGTCTCCAGAAGTCCATCTTTGCTGTCATTAATTTTGTTCTCATGTGTTCATTAGTAGTCCAAACTTCTGTGCCGTAAGTCATGATACCTTTAACAATGGTTTAAATATTTTGGTTTTAGTTTTTTATGTAATTTGCTTATCCCACAGGATTACATTTAATGCAGATATAGCCATCCTTTCTAAATTGATTCTGGATTGTATTACTCAAATTTCTTTTGATATTAAAAGTACTGACAAAAGAACAACATGAATTCTCAGAGTGGTTTATGTTAACAGAGGTAAATAAAGTGTGGGATAAATTAATTTCATTACTGTATCCAAGTTCGGTTGTAAAACGAAGTATAATGTAACTCTAAAGTTCAGCATTTTATAGTCATGAGGATAAATATTCTTAGTTGCGGACAGAAAAGAACCTGGCTATTAAATGAAGACAAACTTTTAGTAGCACCATGCGCGAGAATACGACTTTAAAATACGATATGGGCAGATTATAATCAACAGTTACTCTGAATAATCAACAATACCTCATTATTTTTGCGACAGACTGTGTCTTGTCAACAGTGGTGACAGGTACAGGAAGAGGGTTTCTCGTAAATCTGATTTTAAACCCCCACTCCACCATATAGCGGCAACAAGTTGAGTCAATAAACAATACCATTACAGTAACAATGGAACCCTCTATAGTCTATAAAGACCGACGCAGACCGCAGTTAGTTAACCAACCGTGAAACGATGTCCAGTTAGTTACTGCTTTCGATAAGAGGCTTAACTCTTACGCAACCCCCTCCCATTGTTAACTATTGATTGCGACAAAGTAAATTGAACCTTATACGTCTGTGCCGCTTGCGTTAATTTGTTGCTATTAAAAACGACTACTTAGTGATACTCGAGTTCAACATGTATAACTTAAATTGTCTAAAATACATTAACGTATTGTTACGTAATGCGGAACAAGTGTTACGTAATACGGAACATTCTTCAAGTTTCTCGAATATTCCAGCTGTAATGTGTGTGTGTGTGTGTGTGTGTGTGTGTGTGTGTGTGTGTGAGTACATAATGCTGCTACTTTGTGGTGAAAGACAGTTACACGTCAACTATCGGGTCTATACTAGCGCATACCGGTCAGCGTAGTGTGTTCAAGGATACTCTTTCTAGTGGTTTCTCGAGATCGCCTGTTTGTTTAACAAGTCATATCCAAAGTTACAGATAAATACAGCCATTCAGCGACGGTCAGGTCAGTTACTGTCGGGCGATTACACAGTGTGTTTAAGTGGCGATTTACACAGTGCGGTTTGAAGTATTGTGGCGAAGTATTGTGTTTTATAATTGTGCGGTACTCTATTAGTGGGCATTTTTATTGCGTGTGAACAATATTTATTTGATTTGTTGTAACAGATTATCTTGTTAATTACAAACTGTTTTAATTGTGATAGTGAGCTGGC
Source organism: Magicicada septendecula (assembly GCA_034769895.1). Classification (NCBI taxonomy): domain Eukaryota; kingdom Metazoa; phylum Arthropoda; class Insecta; order Hemiptera; family Cicadidae; genus Magicicada; species Magicicada septendecula. Next base: position 36,790,470 of record CM068373.1, read on the forward strand.
GATACTACAAATGAGCTGTGATAGTACAAACTGTTTAAAGCTGGCGATTAGCGAGTTCATTGGTGTCTGAAATTTGTTTCCACTGTACCACACGACGATCAGTTAGACCGTCGTAACAGTCTTGTTACGCCATTACAGAACGATCTACATGTTTCTCGGATATCCGGTCAGAGTCCAGCTGTAATATTTGTGTGCGTACGTGACACTTGACATGCGAGGCAGTGTTACGTAATAGACGGAACATGCTCGTACATTCGATAGTGTAATTCGACAAGCTTCTCAACCAGCCCAACGGTACGTGTTTCTGCCAAGGCCGCGCTGAAGTATCCTCTATAATTTTTAAGTCTTCGTTAAGGACGCACATTATGAAACCCTGCAGCCTATAAATACCCCCAACCCACCGCTTAGTTTTCAGTTTTATGTCCAGCGATTTACACAGTGCGTCTCAAGTGGAGTATTAGTGATTATAGTGCGGAATGCTTTATAGTTGACATTATTATTTGTGTGGACACATTAACTTCAATTGTTGTTCGAGTATAATCTTGTTCAATAACTTTTTGCTTTCAAACTATTAATTGTGATAATTAAAACTGGTTATTTGTGACTTCATTGGTGTCTTGTATTTTGTTTTCCACTAAATATGTAGGCCTATCGTATGTACGGTACATACGATGATCAGTTAGACCGTCGTATTATTATACTCCCTACATACTTATCTTAGACGTGACGGTAACCACGCCAAAATATGGAAGACGTATTTACATTATGTTTTGTTTAATGTTGCTACATATCAGAAGAACAATTACTTTGACTATTGTAACGTAACTACAACGATATTGTGTATAATAATTGATTGTGTGTACGTGATTGTAGATACGCTCCGGTATCCACAACGATATAAGATAATAAAAGTTTAAAATGTAATTATTATTAGTGTGTTGATTATTGTTAATTGTGTGGGTACTCCCGTTTAAATCTTTCAATTTAAAAAGTATTCTAGCACTCCACTGTCCACCTCCCCACTTACCATTTGTGGATGTTATTACTGTTCTGTTTGGTGACTGCTTCTGCTGCAACACACACTCTCTACACATACATGTGGATATTCCACTTGAATATCCTAAATAGTATATATGCACAAATAAATAAATTGAGGGCTTAATTATGATTTGAATTATAATAAATATTCAATTTCTGCCGCCACCTTATGATAGAACTAGTAACGAAAACTAAACTATTTTAATTTTTGAAATTAAAAACTCTTTCCACTGGTAAAAAATAATTGAGATTTATTAACAGTTTTGAAATGCCATTAACTCCTTTAAATCAACAATCAATCACCAATAGTTTTACAGAAAAATAATTACTATGAACAATTTTTTTAAAAAGAAACTCTTTTAACCTCAAGGCTGGCAACACTGAAGGCTGTCACAATAATTCTAGTTAGAGAGGTTATGTCCTCTTTACACAGTTAAATTACCAAGCTCGTGTGATCCTTGAAGTTGCATGATGCCAGATGCAAGATGTTATCTTTTATAACAATAATTAAGAAAGAATTAATACAAAAAACAAACAAACATTAAATATAAAAGTCGTTACCATAAAATCGATAATTATCGTACTATCGTACGCTGGATACAAGGACACAGAATTTACATTGAAAACACGTGCGTTGTGCAGCACTGTTAAAAATTACTGTTATTATTTATTAGTTGGCTATAAAAATCATTCATTGGCAAGAGAAAAAGTTTATAATAAACAAAAAACTCTTGAAATAGCTTTCATTTAATTTATCTTACTTGAGAACAGAATTATGGAAAGGTGGCAAATTGTCGTTATTATTTCTAGGTTAGTTAACCAAGCGTAAGTAGTTATGATGGATAAATCTATTATTCATTGAATTCCTAATAGTCTAAACGCATACATTTCATTCATAATTCATCCGATGTGTAACTATCAGTTCATTAGAATATTTTTCGCAAAAAAAATTATTAACTAGTCAAATCAAACGAAATGATTCAAATGAGTGACTATTCGTGACGCTCATATTTATAATATCTAAACTAATGTTGACTTTTTTAGTTACGATAAATCGTAAAACATTATGTTTTAAATTAATAAAATGCGAAATCATTCTTTTATCGAATTCTGATAATTTTCATCGTTATTGATACACTTCGATACTACCGACTAGAGCAGTACCCAAACAATAATTTTTTGTTTAATAATAGAAATTATTATTTCCATTCTATTTATTAAATAGTGAAAATGTAGTACTCCCTGGTTTTTTATAAGACACTAACTCGAAAATACGACCGATATTATACACTGGCCGTATTTCATTATTTAAATCACTCCGCACTAGACACTCGTGGTTATTGTGAAATGTACAGGTTATGCCTGTAGCGTACTCATGTGATGTGTCGCGCACAATTCAAATACAACTTAATACATTTCTTCGCCAATCTTGCTCGCTGAATTATACTAGTTGACACTTTGACGACTGGATGATGACCGTTACGCTTCTCCTAAGCGTCTCTGGCTTGTCTGGTTGATTTAATTCATTCGATTGGTGCAAATTGTCGAACTCTCTAACCCAAAACACCTTGTTTAAATAAAACTTTTAATTTTTTACCAATTTCGTATATGCGTTGGAGATTATAGTGACGTAAGCGTTGATACACAAAATGTTTAAAAAGTTTATAATCGCTATAACTTTTTTATTAATTGTCACATCGTTGAATAATTAGTGGCAATAGATCGCGGACACCCTGGGCTTTAAATAAAGTCCAAACCAGGATAAAATCTGTCCATTATTAACTTATTACAACGATTTCACAAATTCCTATGGTGAATCTTAATATTAATAAGTTTATTTCACCTTACCTTACTCTAAATACACAAAAACACTTCTCATTAAACGTTTTGAGTCCATTTATCAATTGCTTAATATAAAAAATAGGTGTAATTACTTATTCAAACAATGTTTGAAAATGGCGTCTCAAGCGTCCATATTCGATTATTTATAATCGCTTATAACACTATTATTTCTTATTTAATGACATTTGTCTGGTATTCTTACCATAATATATACATTTATTTACATCGGTTTACACTTTATTATATGAAAATGTTGTGTTTCATATACTAATATTCTTATCTAACTACCTTCTGTTCTCTTTTATTTTAAATTGTCATTTTGTTTTTGTTTTTCCACATAAGGTATATAATGTTGAAAATGCAAATAGTGTACAACTATAGTACCTAGTTTATTTAATATATTTATTAGTCTCTCGCTATCTGAAAACTTTCCAATCCTCAGTATTGGGTTTGTTTACATCCGGTCCTGACATGACAGTCAGTTGGTTTTTAATAAATTAACAATTAAATTGCTATTATTACATTTAATATGTGTTCTCATAGTAGCTTCAGATATCTCTCTGACTACTGATAACATTTTTATCCACCTTTGAACAAGTTTGGATAGTGCATTTTGCTTATCTAACTGGTTACATAGTGTTTGTTTACTTTTGAATCCACAATCATAGTCATTTAGTTTTCAATAATTTGACTATAAAACTACTATTATTATGCTTATGATCTGTTCCCATGGTAGTATTAGATATTGTTCTAACTACTGGTAATATTCTCATTACTCCTTGAACAAGTTTTAATAGAGTATTTTGCCTAACTAATTCGTCACATTGTCTATGTTTACATCTGGCTATACATTCATAGTCAGTTAGTTTTCAATAATTTGATTATGAAACTATTATTATTACAATGGTGATCTGTTCTCAAAGTAGTACTAGATGTTTTTCTCTGGTGATATTTTCATTAATCCTTGGACAAGTTTTAATAATGTATTTTACTTAACTAACTTGTTATATTGGGTTTCCTTTCATCTAGCTTTGTGCTATTATATTTAATCTGCTTTATGTGCAGTGTATTTCAGTATCAAATATTATTTATTAGCGTGCATCATTATTTATAATGAATCTTTGATTGAAACAATTGTTGATGGTTGCTTGGTTTAATTAACATATATGATTTTTTGTGTTATAGGTGCATTCTCTTTGGGGTTATGTATCAATGTGCAGCATATTCTTATGCAGTATACGCTTCTACTATTATGACTGCATTATGGTATTCTATTACAATGGTTTACTTGTTGATTAATACACATGTTTACACTATTTTTCTAAACAATAACACAAATATTCTTAATTTAATGGTATTACATTTTTTTGTTGTGATGTACCTAATTTCTGGTACATTGGTTATTTGATACTTAACAAACTAGTTTGTTTGTTATTATTTTTTCTGGGCTTTCTTTATATTGTATTCTGTCTTGTCGTGGCATTCAGTTATATTTCATTTTAATAACTTACAAAGTTTTCTACTATCAGTTTCTATGAACAATGGTTCTACTGTTCTATCTTACATTTCTTGGTGGTCTTATGATTATCTATTTTGGATTACATTTTTCATTAAATTTGTCACACTAATTGTCTGTGCATTTTTAACAACTTAATCTTTGATGTTTCCACTATAAAGGTAACACATTTTTCTCTGTTATAAACCTTTCTCACTTGTATTGTCTGTGGGGTTTATCTGAGTTAAAATTGGTTGACTTGTTACAGGTTTTCACACTTACATTAAATTTTCACTATTACTGTTTGTGATTTCTCTAACATGCTAAACACTGTTTCTTCATAGTTGATGATCGTGATTCTTCTTCCGGTTACTAGTATCGTTTCTTGTATACTTGGTGAATGGTGATTTCTTGTATTGTCCATACATTATCTTCACTCTTCATGTCATGTTCCTTTCCTCTTCTTCTTCCTTTCTTCTTTTGGTTTAAACGTCTTCTTCAATATTTCCATTGTAGTAGTCGTTGTTCCATAGTATTTATTTTTATAAATATATTGGTTTGTCTGCCATCATTGTGGTTGCTCTTGAGTTGTCTCTTCTTCATTTTGCATAGTCCTTATTTTGTTTCCCCTCACTGTTGGGATTTATTGTCTTCTTCTTCATAGTTATTGTTTTGTTGGTTCCCCTCACTGTTGGGATTCTGTCGTCTTCCTTTCATTTTACATATTTACTGTTTTGTTGGTTCCCCTCACTGCTGGAATCTATTGGGCCTGGTTTCTAACATTTTATATTGGCTCATGGTCATTCTCATTCTCTCCTTTGTATTCGATGCTGCTATATTACACTTCCTTCTTCTTTGTTGGAAATTTACAATAATATATCTGTAGATACACACTTTTTGTTTACATTATTTTACTTACTTAGAAATATTTTCATGATTTCCCGTCACTTGACGTAATAATTGTTTACACTATGTAACTACCAAATTTGGTACGTTACACTATATAGACAAGAAACAGATTAGAACAGTGGTTCCCAAACTTTCCAGTCCGCGGACCCCCCCCCCAAATAATTAAACATTTTACGGTCCCTGTCTGAGTTATGAAATAAAACAAACAGTAAATGTGATAGACTCTTATATTTTAATTAAAATGTATTAAAATAAAAATTCTCTTAACTTGAAAAATTTTAATATTAATTACATCAAACATAGTTTAATGTGAACAGTGAAGGTGCTTTTGAACAATTAGTTCTGCAATATTAGGTTTAGTGTCTGATAATTTCGATATTAAATCACTCTCGACATCAAGTTTATTTCTTAGCTTTGTCAACCTCGGCTCTATCTTTCCAGCCGCACGTGTCGAAATCCAGCTACTTAGGCGTAAAACCAGCTTCACGGAAAAACATTTTGCTTATATACAGTGCTTATACGTGGACTAAAACAGCGCCATCAGTACCGCGTTGACGCGGCGCTCTAGTCATTTCGACTGAAAAACATATCTGCTATACGCCATGATGTAAAGGAATTATTAAAGCCATTAGTTTGCAATTACAATTACAGTTAGTTTGAACAAAAGCAAAGTAGGAATCTTCTTGAATCTTCTACTAATTGTTTTAAAATTCTAAAATTTACATTTTAGAGCATAAAAAATCTGAGGAAATTACGGTATATTTTATTTTTTCTTAAAAGCGCCGGCGGACCCCATTTTGGTAATCACTGGATTAAGATATTGTTGTTTTTATAGTAAAAGTCTTAAAATTACAAAAGATATAATGAAAAGGGTGCGCACCCAGACATCGGTTAACTTGTGTAGTGTGTTTAATTTTAATGTGTTAACGACGTCCATACGGAACTTAAATCTGAAGATGAGGCCTTGAGCCTCGAAACGCGTTATTTAAATAAATACAATAAGAAGTCACACGACGGATAAAAAAAGGTAAATTAATTTTAATCTGTATATAATGAAAACTTTAGAAAAACAATTATGAACGTGCAGTCACCATTTTTGGCGTTCATGATTTAGGAAAAGTTGAGACAATAACGGGCAAAAACCTTCTTTTGCATATAGGACTGTACATATCATGAGGATAAGAAGATTGATAACATGTAGGTTATAAAGCTTAATATTTAGTCTTGCACAATGTTACTGAGTAGCAACCAAACCTACTTATTTTATCAAAGTGCGAAACGTTTACACAGAGCAGTGCATGCTCAGTGTTCCCCAATAACGTTGGCGAATACCGAATGCCCATTGAGGCAATCCCGGGCAAACGCAAATTATTTATGTTGCTTACATTATGAATTAATACACAGGACATTTTATTACATTTAAAATACTAAAAACACTTTTGTATTTTATTTAAAGTTTTACTGTACTTACAATGCACTAAGACTAAGAGTTTGGAGAACGTAGTTCAAAACAGTTTAATCAATTAAACACACATGGTTGCCGTGTTGTTCGACTTGGAGAAAGTATTTTATAAATCATGGATATATTTATATATCATAAACAGTTATTGAAACAACCGCATGACTGGCGATTAAGAGGTAACCTGTCACTGTTTATCTCTTTGTGTAAACATAACCACATGTATGATTTATTTAGTACATTGGAATTTATCTTTGATATATGCCTTTGATTTAGTCGAGTGGGTTGTGGGACATTGCCACTTTGCGGTTACAGCTCAAAATGGTTTATACTTAGATAATTTATCTTTCTCAAGTGTATTACATTTGATCCGCTGGATGAGGAATGTCAAATATCCAGGTTTCCCAATTGTTAGAAAATGTAAAACCATTTCTGGTTTATTTGTTGTTATTAATTGTAATGATAAATAGTTTAACACTGTTCTCTTCTAATACAGTATTATTATTAATATTATTGATCCTGTACGGGCAAAAATTGTTATAAAGGGTACTGTCCTGGAACAAGATAGCACTTTTGAATACCTGGGCTACAGTGTGTCTTATAATGGAAGCAACGACGTTGTGATTAAGTTCCATGAGTTCAACCTTATGTGCGGGACTATTGGCGAACCCTTAAGTCAGCAAGTAAAGGAACATGCCTAAACATCTACAAGGTGATGGCTCTTCCGACACTTCTTTTATGGGTCTGAGAATTGGACTTTAACGAAAGGTCAGGCCAGTTGCATCCAAGCGGATGAAATGAGATTTCTCAGTCACGTGGCAGGGTATACTCTCCATTATCGTAGAAGAAGCACAGATATACGGCAGAAACTGAATATTATATGAGAATACTCGACAGGATCGCCCAGTGGTGGGATCCGCTGAATTGGTGGGAACATCATTGCCGATGGGGACGATCAGTGAGACCGATGTAACAGTATCCATTCAAACATAAGCGATTTACAACAAAACGCATTAAGTTAAGATAATTTAAATATCATCAAGGAGATGTTAGCAAATTTTTATAACTGAAATTCTTTAATGCATCATTCATTGACAATCCTAGCGTGCCACAAAATTGTTATGTACGCGGTAACAAAGTACAAAGTTTTTGTCACAAACAATAAGATAATATAAGAAGGATAAATTACATTTATTTTATATATATAGTCCATGTTATACAGGTGTACATGTTCACTTCCGTTGTCTGCCGATGTGGACTCTCCCGCGCATATAAAATGAGGAACCGCGAATCTAGCGTTTTTCTGGTAATTGGTCTCAGTATTTTATACTTCAATAAATCGAACATTGGAAACTGTGTGTGTGTGTGTGTGTGTGTGTGTGTGTGTGTGTGTGTGTGTGTGTGTGTGTGATTAATAAGTAATGCGGCCTGTGTACAAGAAATTATCCTAGCGCGATGACATCGATACTGAAACGAGTGGACCCACCTAGAATAGCCGAGAGCGTCCTCGACCCGTCCCCCGCCTTGGCAGGTGTTGCCTCAGTCAAGGCCGCGTTGAAGTACGTTCCAGAGTACTCTACAGAACACTTGAATGTGGCGTGCACATTGAGGATGGAAGATTTTTAGTAGGCGTGCTCTACCTATAAAAAGTCATAGCAGCCGGCTTGTGAGTTCAGTGGTGTTGAGCGATTTCTCTAGCGCGGATCTAGTGTTTGTAGAAGTATTGTAGCGAAGTGTTGTTTTGTGGAATTTTTATAGTTGACATTATTATAGCGTGTGGACAATTTTTGCTCGAATTGTTGTAGAAGACTATCTTGCTGATTACAAATTATTAATTGTGATAATTAAAGCTGGTTATTAGTGATTTCATTGGTGTTTTGTGTTTTGTTTTCCACTGTACCATACGACGATCAGTTAGACCGTCGTAACAATACATTATACGTAGGTTCGTTACACATCATTCCACTACTTGGCGAGTGACGCACCTGCCCGCCTTTCCCTTGTTAACTAAATATTATTATTTTTGTAACTACTTTAGAAACATTCTTTTATAATTCTGTTATTAATTTTGTAGTAAAATTTTCAGTTGTGTGTCGCTTCTGTATTCTTTTACTGTCGTATCGTGGCAGTTCCATGTACCTGTTTATCCAATGGATAAAAGGTACACCTTTTAAGTATACGAGGTGTTTTCATAAAAAGACCAAACTTTTTGAATAACACATCAACCCGTACAAAAAACGCGCTGCGATTTCTTAGCGCGCGTAGCGATAGTTTTTGACAACAAATTGCCATTTATTCTGTTCTGCTATCAGCACTAGTCGTTGAGGTATATGAGAGGTATCTAATATAGTATATTAGGTAGAGCGGGGACGCGCGCACGCTGACCGCCGTATTAGAGACACAGTGATTAAGAAAGGCCTCGAAGAACACCGAGTGCGTATGAAATTTTGAGGTAGAACTAGATTAACATTTTGGAGATGCATTCTGGTTTCTGAGTTAAGCATACGCAAAGGCCTGCATGAGCCAAACGATTATTTTAAGAAATGTTGAAGAAGTTAAAAACAACGGTGGGTGCAGATCAAAGCAATGTCGGAGATCATGGGAAGAGAGTTCGTGATTTGGTAATTCTAAATCATCGTTAAACTGCCGAGATTTTCTTTGAGAATGCACATCGACATAAAATCGTAAAATATAATTTTGATGCAAAACGTGTCCTATCACTGAAAAATTCTTACTCCGTTTGTTGACGACAATCAGAAAGGGACCCGTTTTGAAATCGGTCAACAACTGCACACCAATTCAAATGTTAATGACAACTTTGGAATGCAGTGAAAATTCCTCTGTAAAGATTTTCCGAAGGTAGCAGAAAAATTGTATACACACACGTTGTGTTAAGTTCCTCGTTCTCAGTTGGTTATAATTCGGCCGGACGGTGTGTACCCGTGCCCACAAAACAGCGCGTGTAGCTTGAAGACTGACAATTATGACGGGGCGGAGAAAACGGCATTCCGGCGTCAGAACCTGTCGCTAGTAGGACTTGAATGTGTAGCTGGCTCTGTGTGCATGTGGGCGTTCTACACTACACAGATAGTTCAGTCATTTGTGTGTACTTGAACGTACTATGTGTGTGGTTGTACTCAATATGTGTTCAAATCTTACTTAATAAGTAATAAAATAGTTATCACTTTCTTTATAGTATGGCTGTGATACACTTTGTAAATTTATTTACAATGTTTTGTAACACAATGAACTCTGATATTCATGTTTTTAAGACAGCAGAATTTTATAAGACAATGTGCACTCACTCAGAAAAAGCAGCTTGTATTACTCTAAATCAGGTAAAAGCCCATGTTGAATATTAACTTTTGATTGGGCAAGTCGGATTGTCTAAATCTGATTTGATAATTGAAATTTTAATATAATTAAATTTTTGAAACTACGGCTACGGAACGATTATATCTGGATTTAGTAGGCTATTAGGCATGAAACAGGAAACTGTTTAATGTAGCTACTTTTAAGTTATCCTACTACAAAATATAGGTCTAAAAACATATTTTAATTTCATCTATTACAATAAGGTTCAATTTCTTTATTTTAAATTAAAACCGCCATCAGCAGCATAATTTGTCCAAACACCGTGACAAGTGAAAATAATATATAACGTTGTAAAGTAAAATATAAAATTGTACAATTTTAAGGTACGTGGTATTCTACATTCGAGTTCATGTGACCTTAGTTGTTCTAATTTTATTTATATTACTTTTTCAAATTCAAAGTAATTAAAATATACTTTATGGATATAATTAATATGGAAAATAATGTCAAGCCTCTATGGATGATTCCATTTTGAAGCATGAAGGTTTTCTAATCATAAAATTGGTGAATTTAAGGAAAATTATAATTTGGTTATACTGTTAGTATATATATGTAACTGCATTATCTGATAATGTTTACAGAAATATATTATGAGTAAATTTATTATATATCGTCATTATTCATAATAACTTTCTTGTTTACACCTTTCATTTTTCCACACTTAATTATATACGGGTTTATGATTATGGTAGGTTAGATAAGAAGTATGTAGAACCGTAATTAAAATATTTTGCATTCATGTAAGTAAGATTACACTTCAGAATGGAGCCTCATATTTCACTTAGTGTACGGAGCACGTGGTCGAGATACGTTGGCAGGGCGCCTATCAGCTCCAAGCTGACAATCGTCCGTGCTGAGACTGTGTAGCCCACACAAAATGTAAACTGGAAAACACGGATTTTGTTTAATTTTATTTATTTTTCGTCGAGTTTAGTGACCGTATCTGTGAAAAACCAGTTTGTATGACAGGGTTTTTTAATGATAACATGACAACTAAATTATTTATGAAGAACATTGAGAAATATATAACGACCCAGTAGGCTAATACCTATTATGTAAGCTTAATAAAGATTAATGAACTCTATGCGCATTTTGCATACAGGAAAGTGAAGCATCCAAAAATGACATGATGGAATGTACAGGCCGAGAAAAGAGAAGTGACTGTCCACACTGCCGCTTCAATGGACGGGGGTTAACAGTGATTTAGAGATTTAAAGTGAGTCAGATTTGAGATAACGATGATTACTACATGGAACTGATCCCGTACAGGCAACAATTGTCATAGATGGTATTGTCCTGGAACAAATTAGCAGTTTTGAATACCAGGGCTACAGTGTGTTTTGTAATGTATGCAACGACGTTGTGAATAAGTTGCATTAGTTCAACCTTATGAGCGGGACCACTAGACGAACCCTTAAGTCAGCAAGTAAAGAAACACGCCTAAATTTCTACAAGGTGATGGCTCTTCCCACACTTCTTTATGGGTCTGAGAATTGGACTTAACGAAAGCTCAGGCCAGTCCCATCTAAGCGGCCTAAATGAGATTTCTGGGGCACGTGGCAGGGTATTCTCCATGATCGTAGAAGAAACGCAGACATATGGGAGGAGCTGAGTATTATGAGTATACTCGACAGAATCGCCCAGTATCCGCTGAATTGGTGGGAACATCTTTGCTGAATGGATGACTGCCGCATTCCCAAACAACTATGGACCTCTAAGCTGAGGGGACTCAGAGTTGTGGGACGTCCGAGAAAGCGCTTGAGTGAAACTTGTTTGGTTTAAAACTTGAAGAAAATGATGATGATGATGATGATTACTACCTTGGGTAATGACGACATGAACCACGGACTTATACTTTGACACGTACGTAGGTACACCTAGAGCCCTAGAGCATTGGAAAATCAGAAAATAGTTGTAAGACAAAGAAGAAGGGATAGTAGAAAGAGGAAGAGAAGAGGGAGTTGTAGGAGGAGGGGAAGTAGGAGGCGCAAGAGAAGAAGAAGAAGAAGAAGATGGAGGAGCAGGAGGAGGAGGAGAAGAAGATGATGAATTTTGCAAAAGGAAAATGTGATAAAACGAACTAAATTTCTTGTTAAGGTTACACCGTTTTATATATGACTGTTGTAAACCGTTATAATCTTGTTGTAGATACGATTTGTTGATAAATAATATACTGAAACCAGTTATGTCACACGCGATTGCAAGTATTACTTCTTCTTCTTCGTCACGGCTTTTACTGTTTAGTCTGTTCCGACTCCAAACTTGTCGGACCATCTCTTCTTGGGTCTTCCCAGGCTTCTCTTCCCTTTTTGCTGATACAATAAGGCTACCTTGTGGAATCTGTCACCACCCATTCTGCTAATGTGTTGTTTCCAGCATTATCTATACTTAATGATAATTCCGTATACCTATTGCTCTCTTATCTGACTGTTTTTTACTTCCATGTTCCTTAAGGAAATGGAAGTATGGTGATGGCAAAAAAAATCGTGTTCGAGATTATTGCGGATTCTGATTGTACTACACTCAAAACATGAAAAAAAGTCGTTTTTCGAAAAGTGTCTGTGTGTGTGTCTGTGTGTGTGTCTGTCTGTGTGTCTGTAGATTTTTTTCTATGGCAAACGATAACAGCCGCAAATTCAAACAGAATCAAATAATTTTTTGCATACAGCCCTGATTTGTAGAGTACTCGCGACCTATTGTTTTTGGTGAAGATCGGTTGAGGGAAGGGGGTAGTTTACCGGCAACGGTTTTTTTTTATCAAGGGTAATTTTGTTTGTTTGGCAAACGATAACAGCCGCACATTCAAACAGAATCAAATAATGTTTCGCATACAGCCCTGAATTGTAGAGTTCTCAAGATCTGTTGATTTTGGTAAAGATCGGTTAAGGGGAAGGGGTAGTTTACCTGCAACGTTTTATGTTTTAACAAGGGTATTTCTTATGGCAAACGATAACAGCCGCAAATTCAAACATAATCAAATAATGTTTTGCATACTGCCCTGAATTGTGGAGTTCTCAAGACCTTTTGCTTTTGGTGAAGATCGGTTGAGGGAAAGGAGTAGTTTACCGGCAACGTTTTATGTTTTAAAAGGGTATTTTCTATGGCAAACGATAAGAGCCGCAAATTCAAACAGAATCAAATACGTTTTTGCATACAGCCCTAATTTCTTGAGTACTAAAGACCTATTGATTTTGGTGAAGATCGTTTAAGGGAAAGGGGTAGTTTACCAGCCACGTTTTTTGTTTTATCAAGGGTATTTTGCATGGCAAACGATAACAGCCGCAAATTCAAACAAAATCATATAATATTTTGCATACAGCCCTGAATTGTAGATTTCTCAAGACCTGTCGTTTTTGGTGAAGATCGGTTAAGGGAAAGGGGTAGTTTACCTGCAACGGTTTTTTATCAAGGGTAATTTTTTCTATGGTAAATGATAACAGCCGCAAATTCAAACAGAATCAAATGATGTTTTGCATACAGCCCTGTATTATAGAGGTCTCAATACCTATTGGTGTTGGTGAAGATCGGTTCAGGGAAAGGGGTAGTTTACTAGCAACGTTTTATGTTTTAAAAGGGTATTTTCTATGGCAAACGATAAGAGCCGCAAATTCAAACCGAATCAAATACGTTTTTGCATACAGCCCTGTTCGGTTAAGGGAAAGGGATAGTTTACCTGACACGTTTTTTGTCTTATCAAGGGTATTTTATATGGCAAACGATAACAGCCGCAAATTCAAACAGAATCATATAATATTTTGCATACAGCCCTGAAATGTAGAGTTCTCAAGACCTGTTGGTTTTGGTGAAGATCGGTTAAAGGAATAGGGTTGTTTACCAGCAACATTTTATGTTTTATCAAGGGTAATTTTTTTTGACGAACGATAACTGCCATACATTAAAACAGAATCAACTACCCTTCTGCATACCTTTTTGAATTATACAGAACTCAAGGTCTGTTGATTTTGTTGAAGATCGGTTAAGGGAAAGGGGTAGTTTACCGGCAACGTTTTATGTTTTAACAAGGGTATTTTTTCTAGGACGAACGATAACTGCCGTAAATTCAAAGAGAATCAACTAATGTTTTGTATACAGCCCTGAATTGTAGGGTTCTCAAGACCTATTGTTTTTGGTGAAGATTGGTTAATGGAATAGGGTAGTTTACCAGCAACGTTTTATGTTTTATCAAGGGTGTTTTCTATGGCAAACGATAACAGCCGCAAATTCAGACAGAATCAAATGATGTTTTGCATACAGCCCTGTATTGTAGAGTTCTCAATACCTATTGGTGTTGGTGAAGATCGGTTAAGGGAAAGGGGTAGTTTACCAGCAACATTTTATGTTTTAACAAGGGTAATTTTTTATATGACGAACGATAACTGCCGTAAATTCAAACAGAATCAACTAGGTTTTTGCATACCTTTTTGAACTAAAGAGAACTCTAGGTCTGTTGATTTTGTTGAAGATCGGTTAAGGGAAGGGGTAGTTTATCAGCAACGTTTTATGTTTTAAAAAGGGTAATTTTTTTATGACGAACGATAACTGCCGAAAATTCAATGAGAATCAAATAATTTTTTGCACCCTTTCCTGAGTTGCAGAGAGCTCAAGGTCTATTGATTTTGGTGAAGATCGGTTAAGGGAAAGGGGTAGTTTACCTGCTACATTTTATGTTGTAACAAGAGAAATGTTTCCATGACGAACGATAACTTCCGCACATTCAAACAGATTAAAATATTTTTTGCATGCTTCCCTGAAATTTAGAGGGCGGAAGGTCTATTGATTTTGGAGAAGATCGGTTAAGAGAATGGGGTAGTTTACCTGAAACATTTTATGATTTAACAAGAGTAAAGTACTTAATTTTTATAAATAAAGTATCCTGATAAGAAGCTCATAGTAATCCACTGTAGAAACGTAGATGAAATATCTATAAATGAAGAGGTTAGGTGAACGGGGTGGGGGTAATTTTCTATTATTAAAAATTATAGTTGAAGGTGGAGGGGAGAATTTTTTATATGTGTACTACGTTATCGGCAACAAAGAAGTAGTTTTTTGTTAAAATTGCTTCCCGGGCTCTTTAGCCGTAGTCCAATGTTTTCTACAAAACCAGACTTTTCGGCAGTGCCATCGACTACCATCATCGGTGAAAATCGAGTGCGAAAACGTGAGGTGGTATACGTTTGTGACCACAGTACTGTGGTTAATGCTGAAGCAATAAGTAGAAAGACGTAGTTTCTATGGAAATATTTCATTTCGAATATGATTTTAAATATAAATCTTAGAACATGGAAGTCATGTATGGTTCTCCATACTGTTTTTTATCATATCTAATTTTGTGTACCCAGCTGTGGAACGCAAACATTTAATTTCCGTAGCCTGAACTCTTGATATTTGTGTAACAGACATTGTCCACGTTTCTGAGACATAAGTAAGGGTAGGAACTGCCATGGATTTGTATACTTTTACTATGGATCCTTTCTTGCCTTGTGTTTCAGAGCACGTCGGACCTGGTATTTACTTAAATTTATTAATTATCCTATTAATATCTTCATCGAATGTAAATGACAGCTTACAGCCTAAATAGTTAAATTCTGAGACTTGTTCTATAATTTTACCATCCAAAACAATTTTAGATTTAACTGACCATATTCCTTTAAAAGCCGTACATTTTTGTCAAATATTTACATATTTGAATTCTTTTGCAATGTTATTTAAGGAGTGGAGTACCCTTTGCAAATCATGCCAAAAAAATCTGATCATCTGCAAACATCAGAGTCTTAAGCATTTTGTCCTCCATTTGTTAAGCCACATCCTAATAATTTATTCCAAAAACTTGTTGAAAGAGCGGTTGATTGAAGGCAATTATGTCTAACGCCTCCATTTGGCAAGTATTACTCAAGTCAAATAATTCTATATATATAAAACTCAAAGTCTGAGGATTTATGGGTACTGAATACAAATCCACACCGTTACACCGATCGCCACCACATTTTGCACAGGTAACCTTCGACACAAGGCAAAAAATACTGTCTACCTTGGAATTTGATATTTTGCCCCGTTCGCACGATTTAGGTCGTTTTAATTATGCCTTTTCGTTGACTCGTATAAAGATGTCAACAACACTATAAAGAATAGAACTAATTACCATAGTAACAAGTAAAAAACAAATGAAATTCAGCGGCATCGGAACTGTACCTTTATCCGTTCCTGCAGTTTTTAATGTTTTGGTATGCGATTGTATCATCATATTTTGTAATTTTGTATACAGATACGTCTATATATTTTGTAATTGTCTTAAACGATTATAAAATTTATCTTTATACGTATTCCTGATGATGCAATAAATAAGTAATGAAATATATTAAATACTACTACTAAAGATGTCAACAACACCATGGAGACCTGAATTAATTACCATAGTTTCAAGTAAATAAATAAAAGCTATTTAGCGGGATCGGAACCGTACATTTATCCATTCCTGCAGTATATTTTCGATGTTTCATATAATATGCGATTGTATCGATATTATACGATGTGGAAAAGAAGAAGTGTACTAATGGTAAATTGTCCTATTACTTAATGCAAAGCGAAAATACATGTTGTTTTCATTTGTGAGTTTAGGTGACAACTGTTTTTGGTTTTTAGTTTACTGCTGAAATAAATAAAAGCCATGGTTGAGGAAAACATAAAACGTTTAATGTGTTGTACAATGCTTCTAACACAGTAACACTTAAAATAAAGTATTTAGCGTTTTTGACTTAACAGGTACATAATAAATATCTTCAAAATCTTTATAAACGGGTACTTTTAAATCTCGAAAATCTGTTGCACTAACATAAAATTTTAGTACAAGTTAAAATTATGCAAGTGTTGAAAACAGCTTTGGAGTGAAATTGATTGAGTACAAAATTGTTATACAAGTTGACAGGACGCCATATAGACATAGACAATAAAAATTATATCAAAATACTTATTAACAGCCAAATGTTCGCGCACGAAGCCGCGGGTAACAGCTAGTTACTTATATACGGGAAGGCAATGTTCACGTTGTATAGTAAAAAGTGTTATCACACCGATAAATAATTGCTGTTTACTGACGAAATCAAATACACACAATGAAGACTGTTTGTTCTCAATAGCATATGTGTGTGTTTGTGTGACAGAGAACTGGGTAAACCGGTCGATGGAGTATTCATTAAGGTAGTGGTTCATTTACATACGTTAGTCTGCACGTTTCGGGGTTAATAAAATCTGACAAACCAGAGAGTGTGAGGCTTTGTTTGTGTGTGTTACAGTACATACCACAGCGATATCGTCCGCTACAATTGAATTCTCTTTGAAGTCCAGATTTACTGTATGCGCAATGTTGAGGTTTTGACAGGTTAATTACCACTGTTGTATTACTTACATAAGAAACGCGGCTTTTATTCGTTAGTCAAAGTTGATTAGTTAAATTAAGGGACGTTTAGTCCATTGTAAAAGTTTTAATTTGGTCGTATTATTAACAGCATCTAATTTTTACTCGTAGACTCACTAAAAGATGGTATTAATACTGTTATGACGGTCTACTAATCGCCGTATGGTACACTGTGAAAAAAAGAATCAACCATGTTGTCTATCGGATTCAACAGGAAGGACAGCGAAGTTCAAAGTGGTCCACCTAGATCGCCTGGCTAAGTACGCGTATTACTTCAGAGACGGGTTACCAGTTCGTGACGAACAGGCTTAAGGAGAGGGCAGTCTCACGTAATGTGGGAAAAAATGTTACACCATTACATAATATTCTAAGTGTTTCTCGGATGTTCCAGTGGAATCCGGCTGTGATGTGTGTGTGCGTACATATTGCTGCTACTGAGATGAAGGACAATACGTGACATTTGTCACGCGTCCGAGACTGATCCAGATTTTAACAGTCAGCGCGCGCTGTTTTCAAGGCCGCAATCAATTACGTTCTCATGTTTTCTAGTAGCCTTCTTGACGCGTAGTATGGAATATTCTGGTATCTCAGCGGGGTATAAATACAAGATTTCAGCGACGTTCAGTTGAGTTATTGTCGGGCGATTTACACAGTGCGGTTCGAGGTATTGTGCATAAGTGTTATGTGTTTCATAATTGTGCGGGACAACTGTAATACAATTGTGTTTTATATTAGTTGACATTTTTATTGCGTGTGAACGATTTTTATTTGATTTGTTGTAAGAGGGTATCTTGTTTATTACAAACTGTTTAATTGTGATAATTAAAGCTCGTGATTAGTGATTTAATTGGTGTCTTGTATTTTGTTTTCCACTGTACAATACGACGATCAATAGACCGTGTCGTAACAATATAAACATTTTTTCTAGAAGCGTTACACAACGCTTTTTTAATAAAAAGGTGTTAGCAACGTTCCACTACTTTTAATGAATCAACACCAAAATACCGCTCATTTTATGACGTAGCATTCAGAACGATATAGTTTAATTAATAGAACAACATTAATAAATTATGTACATATTCTCTTGTTATTGAACACAGGTGACTCTTATCGTCATATAAGATATTGTTACTACGGTCTCACGGATCGTCGTATTGCAGAGTGGAAACAAAGACAGACACCAATGAAGTCACTAACAACCAGCTTTAATTAGTCACAGATACCGACTTGAAATGAAGAAAGTACTCTCATACAATAATTCAAGTCAAATGTGTCGACAGACAATAATAATGTCAATTTTTAGAGTTTCACACTATTCTAACACAATAATCATTTTCCTGTAACCACTGTTGTTTATATAGGTCCCGCAGAAGTTCCAGAATAACTTTCTATTCTTTTGGCGACGTGCCAGCATAATTTGCGTCCTCATAAGTACTCGAACAGTATCGATCATTCGCAGGCAACCTTTGAATGTATGGGGGCGCAATATATAACTTAGGACTAGTTCGGTGGGCGCACCCCTCCCAAATCAATCAATGGAAAATAGAAAATTTCGGAGTTGAATAGCCGAACGTTACAAAACTTTATATCACCCTTGTCCTTATATTTAGTGACGTGCGAAACACCGAATCAAAAAAAAAACTTTGCAGTATTTTTCATTTAAATTTGTAAAAATTGTTCATATTAGGAGTAGGTCATCAACAATCTGTCATCATGCAGATAACATAGAGTCTTTTTTCCCGTTAAATAAAAAAAAGGTTAAACAGGAAAACGTTTTAATAAAAGTAAATTAAAACACTCACCACAATTACACTATTTATATTCATAAAGTGTACAGAAATGTAAAACTTTAAAAAATCAAATTTGAAACATAAATGAATGTTTCAGTTTCTTTTATCTAAAAAAGTTAACTCACAGTAATTACTGTATTAAGAAAAAGTAAAATTTTAAACGGACAATTTAATGTGAAACTTGGTACTCCATGTCGCTGATTAATTTATGGTGGTCTGGTTCGTAGCTTGACACCACAACTCGCAATGAATCATTAAGATTGATGTCCAGAAAAGCGGGATCTGTATTTGTTTTTTTATAATGTTTATAGTTGTTTGTGAATTGCTTGTACTATTTTATAATACAGTACTTCGAAGCGGTTACAAGTCGGGTGTGCGTTCCATCGTTGAAAAGAAAAGAAAATTACAAATTGGTTAGCGGGGGCGCGTCAAATCTTATCGACGGGCACAGGGTGGAAGACTGTTGGCATAGAAGGTACTTTACTGCGCAGCCTTGACACAGATACTGGGCCTGCTCGACTACCCAAGAAAGTGTAGAACTTTCACGTAACTGCGCCTGTCGAATTTTCGGTTTCCGACCAATATGCTGGTGGTTGGGTCCAATCAAGCACCAGCTGGTTCACTACTTCAGACAGTAAGTTGCCGTTTGGTTTAAGAGCTGACGTATACCGTTTCCAATGTACAAGCACATCCGACGTTTGTGAATTTCAAAAATATTACGTATTTTACTTCCATGTTCCATAAGTAAATGGAAAAGTATGGTGATGGCGAAAATATCGTGTTCGAGAAAAGGCTGATTCTGATTGTAGGGGGAGTGGGGTGGCACCGATCAGCGGGTAGCCCCGATCAGGTCGGTAACGAGAGTATAGTACTCTGTAGCGATATCTGTTGAATGCTGAACTCTAGCCAGTTGTACAGTGAACTAATTGAAAACGACCGCTAACCATTTCCGCCATTGTACTTACAGTGAATTACAGAAGTGTGTTTTAGACAAATTTCTTCTTATTTCTTCACAACTTTAAAGCAACGTAATGATATTTGCACTTAAATTTTTAATTATTTAATTGTACAGTTGTATTGTTAACGTTTTCAGCATAATTTGAATTCGTTATTTACGGTTTTAAAATAACTTACTGTAGTCTCAGGTTATAAAACTCAGTAGTATACGCGGTGGGGGTAGCACCGATCAGGTGAGTGGGGGAATGACGATCAACTGTACTGAGTTACAACTGTACTGAGTTAAGTACTATTAAATACTAATGCGTTGCCCTTATATGTTCGTGATACTTTCCGTGGCGTAGCTAGTTTTTTTTTGAATTTTTTACTGATTAATAAAAACTTTTTTTATTATGGCGTATCTTAATTTAAAAGTTACCCACAGAGTCAAAGATTGTCATATTAGTGTCTTTTGAATGAGAAACTATTATAATGTGTATTATAGGAAAGATTTTTATATGGAAAAAATATACACACAAAAATTAAATTGCATTATTTCCCATATAAAATACACAGGATATAGTACATTGGCTTATGAACTAAAAAAACCTAATTTTTAAAATTTATTTTTAGACTTGGAATGTAGTAAGGACCATTTGTAGATATAAGTAACATTCTAATGTATCTTTTATCAATATATCATTTGCTTTTTACATTGACAATTTTTTTTAGGTTTTTATTTTTTCCCATTTAATTTGCATAGGAAATCAACTGATCATCATTACCCCGTGGGTGGGGGAATACCGATCAGAGCCCATTTTTTACTTTTTATGCAATAAGAAAAGCCCCTTTCAACTTTAACGCTTACAGTGTATAACTAATAATCTGCTCTGTTATAGCAACAATGTTTTACATTTGTTTTTAACTTTTAGGCAAATCTTCAATTTTTTATCGAATTTCTTCCTTAGGTGATCGTGGCTACCCCACTCTCCCCTACTGCCATCAAAACATGAAGGAAAGTCATTTTTCGAAAAGTGTCTGTGTGTGTATCTATCTGTCTATCTGTCTGTCTATGTTTCTATATGTAAAACGTTTTTATGGCAAGCGATAACTGCCGCAAATTCAAAAAGAATCAAATAATTGTTTGCATACATGCCTAAATTGTAGAGTACAATTGATTTTTGTGAACCTCGGTATAGGGAAGGGGTAGTTTACCTGCAACATTTTATTTTTTAAAAAGAGTAATTTTTTCTATGACGAACGATAACTGCCGTAAATTCAAACAGAATCAAATACATTTTTGCTTATGTCCCTGAGTTGTAGAGGACTCAAGGCCTATTGATTTTGGTGTAGATCTGTTAAGGGGAAGGGGTAGTTTACCTGCAACGTTTTATGTTTAAAGAAGAGTAACGTTCTTAATTTTGTTAAATAAAGTATCCGGAAAAGAAGGTCGTAATAATCTACTGTAGAAAGGTAGATGAAATATCTATAAATGAAAAGTGTAGTTGAATGGGGAGGGGTTATTTTCTATAAATGAAAAAGAGATTTGAAGGGGGAGGGGATAATTGTTTATATGTGCAGCCTACTACGTTATCGGCAACAAAGAAGTAGTTTGTTGTTAAAATTCCTTCCCGAACTGTTTGGCCGTTGTCTAATGTATCAAAACCAGGCGTTTCGGCAATGCCATCGACTGCCATCATAAGTGAAAATGGAGTGCGCTAACGTGAGGTGGTATACGATAGTGACCACAGTACTGTGGTTAAGGCTGAAGCAAGAAGTAGAAAGAAGTACTTCCTCTGGAAATATTTCATTTCGAAAATGATTTTAAATATAAATCTTAGAACATGGAAGACATGTATGGTCTACATACCGATATTATTTTTACTTCCATATTCCTTAAGGAATGGAAGTATGGTGATGGCAAAAAAAATCGTGTTCGAGATTATTGCAGATTCTGATTGTACTACACTCAAAACATGAAAAAAAGTCGTTTTCCGAAAAGTGTCTGTGTGTGTGTCTGTCTGTCTGTCTGTGTGTCTATGTGTAGATTTTTTTTCTATGGCAAACGATAACTGCCGCAAATTCAAACAGAATCAAATAATTTTTTGCATACAGTCCTGATTTGTAGAGTACTCACGACCTATTGTTCTTGGTGAAGATCGGTTGAGGGGAAGGGGTATTTTACCTGCAACGGTTTTTTTTATCAAGGGAAATTTTTTTTTTTTGGCAAACGATAACAGCCACAAATTCAAACAGAATCAAATAATGTTTCGTATACAGCCCTGAATTGTAGAGTTCTCAACACCTATTGTTTTTGGTGAAGATCGGTTAAGGGAAAGGGGTAGTTTACCTGCAACGTTTTTTAACAAGGGTATTTCCTATGGCAAACGATAACAGCCGCAAATTCAAACAGAATCAAAAGATTATTTGCATACAGCCCTAAATTGTAGAGTTCTCAAGACCTATTGTTTTTGGTAAAGATCGGTTAAGGAAAGGGGTAGTTTACCTGCAACGTTTTTTAACAAGGGTATTTTCTATGGCAAACGATAACAGCCGCAAATTCAAACAGAATCAAATAATTTTTTGCATACCGCCCTGATTTGTAGAGTACTCAAGACCTGTTGTTTTTGGTGAAGATCGGTTAAGGGGAAGGGGTAGTTTACCTGCAACCTTTTACGTTTTAACAAGAGTAAAGTACTTGAAAATTCATTTAAACTTTTTCAAACAATGGTAATTGTTAAAAATAAAATAATTTTGTTGCCAGGCAATAAAATTAAATTTTTTTCATTTATGTATTTTTTCTCAGTTATGTACTGTTTACGTTTCCATTTTATTATTATGACTACCGCAATGAAAAGGCAGGGAAGACACACACACACACACACACACACACACACACACACACACACACACACACACACACACACACACACACACACACACACACACACACACACACACACACACACACACACACACACACAATTCGCGTTATTTCTGGCCTCATTCATGTTTATTTTCTTACATTTGCACGGTTTTTAAATGGAAAGTGCCGAACCCATACCAACATAATGCATGCAAGCCGAAAAAGTGTCCAGCGTGGATAGCGATTTGCTTCCTGTGTATCGCTGGACAGTGTAACTGCACGTGTTTACAGAGGAACGATTCATAGACAGACTTTTCGTCTTTAGGGAATGAACGCTCTGCAAGATGCTGAGGGTCCATGAGTGACTTCGGAGCGCTCCTTCTTTTCCGCGTGTTTGTTCTGTGAAACGTACACTGTAGATTCACAGCTTTATTCTAAGCAACGCTCAATAGGAAATGTTGAACATTTTTGTCCACGGTGTACCCTCATACACACTAAACTTGCTCTGATGTTTTAATTACGGACATCATAATATTAAAACTTTGGAAACTTGTTGTTAATGGTGTCGCATTATTTCTGTCACTTCAGATTTTGCAATGTGTGTCAACCTTTTAGGTGCTTGTCGCCGCTAAATTATCGCTTTTCTTTACGGACTTTACGAATTAATTTTTTTTCTTAAACCACTTTAGGGCGGCAGAGTCGCACACACAGCCTATACACGTGGTACGGCCGATTTAACAACTCATTATAATTAATACGGTTGCATAACACCTCAGCTTCTAAAATTGTGACATTTTCAGGGTTTTTAAAACCTTAATGACTTAGTAATTGTTAGTCACTTTATATAGTAAGATTAGGCCTATATTTTAATTGTATGGAGTAACGTAATAAATATATTGTACACTATAACATTATAGAAACCATAATATTGTAAAGAGTATACAATAAATACTACGATATTTAAAAGCGTTTCATTCAAACAAATTAGAAAGTCTAAATATTATATATTTAAAAAAAAACCTAAATTTTAGCACTATAGCCTCTCGAATCACACAAAAAAAAACAAGTCAACCAGTCTGCTGGTCGCCAACAACCACATGATCGATTGCTCTCACTAATTTGTGATAACACTATGTTACAAAAACTAAACAAACTACAGTAAAATGTTTTAAAACAAAACAAATGTTTTCGAAATATGACACCACATTAATGGCATTCATTGTGTTGAGATGATGCATGTTGAGTGAGTGTAACTAATAATAACCATACATTTTTATCATCATCATCATCATCATCATCATCATCATCATCATCATCACCAATCCAAGGATTATTTCCTAGATATGTTCCGGAACACATCTCCTCCACGGTCTACCGACATCTCTCTTCCCAGTAGGGTGATAACCTAAGGCAGCCACGGGTAGACGGATATCAGGCATGCGGTTCAAGTGTTCACATCCATCTCCTTCTGTGATCTTCAATGTTCTGAATTATATTAATTTGGTCTAATATCCTCGTTATTTTTGTGATCCAGGAGAGAACAATCTTGCGTCCCTCTTAGAAATTTCATTTCATCTGCCTGGATCCTATGTACCTCCCTTTTAATAAGAGTCCAAATCTCACTAATATACAGGAATGTGGGGACAGCCACATTTTTGTAAAATTGCATTCAGGTATCCTTCTGTGTTATATTTTTCAGTTACCTATGAATCGTTCCACAGATGCGTCTAAATTTGGTGAGCTTACTATCCCAATTAGTTCTATATGAGTTTTCACAACCCAGGTAATTAAAATCACTAACCTAATCCAAAATCTGATTATTCACGACCATCTTAGTTCTTATAGGATACTTGCCTTTAAATGGCATCGTTTTAGAATTTTTATCAAAGATCTGTAGCCCATAGTCTTGTATGATGATATTGAATGTAAATATCGACCTTTGTAACTGGTTTTCTGTATCATTAGCTTGTCATCTGCATAAAGCAATGGATTCACGTGAATATTTCGCTGAAGTGATATTCCCAAGTCAACTTTAGCTGTCCGTCGGCGAAATTTGTCGTCCGTATGATTCTCTCGTTTCCATAATATCACTCTATTATATGCCGTTGCCATTTTTTATCAATGAATATTGCCAATTTGTTAGTACCTATAGATTTTTCGTCGACTCCACTATGAAAAAAGTGGTTCATACCTTGAACCTGAATTCTTCTTTTTAGTTTCCGTTACAACATCGATATTTTTGTTTATCATTCTCAAATATTTTTACTAATTCATCCTCTTTATTAGCTATACCCAAAGCATTCCATGTTGCTACTTTTAAAGTATCGTTAACTCATTTGCATTTGTACTTTTGCGTAAACTTAGGTCCTTTTGCTAGTTTCGGTTTTTCGAGGCTCGCATGAGTTCTGTGAGTACACATATATTTTATTTTTGAAGGTTATTGGCCTGTTGTGAAGGTTACCGGCCAATCTGGAGGACCAAGAACTTATATTTCGGGCTGCTCTTTCCTAGAGAGTTGCTTTCAGCTCAGCTGACGAGCTCTCTCTGCCCGATCGCAGTAGACAACTAACGTATCCCATGTGTACAGCTGTTGGCCTACTGTAGGCTCCTCGGCTTACACCCTGCTGCCGATGTGCACCATCCTGACAGGGCAGGACCAGGATTCTCCCAGGCTGCCCTGGCAGATCCCCGTCTCTTGTTTGCTTACCTATCCACTCCAGCGAAGGGATTGGCCACCCCAACCTTGTAGTGGATTGCTCGGCGTAACAGGGACCAACAACGTGTAGATGAGAGTGAAGTTTGGGTAGAAAGGCTAGTGCATTTCTCTTCAATGAAAGCACATCTTTGCGTCGCATACCCTTAAAGACTATTAACCTAGAAAGCTAACAAAATTTAGACGCATTTGTGGAACGATTCATAAGTATCTGAAAAATAGAACACGAAAGGATACCCGAATTAAATTTTATAAAACACTCCTGTTGGACCCTCCATAAATTTTGTAGTAGCAAAGAAAAACATGAATGGAAACGACACAGTAGCATTAAGAGTTGCGAGACTCAATTTACATAGTCGCAGAACGAAAACAATAGTTAATAACAAGGTAGCCTAACGTTAAGCCTTTCATTAACGCAGAAGCAGCAACAGAACAGGATATCGCAGCGGTCGGTTTACTGTACTGCTGCGGTCTCTATTGACGCAGACGGTCCATTGTTACTGTATCGGTATTGTGTATTGCGTCAACTTGTTGCCGCTAATTAGGCCTTGAAATCAGATTTACTGGAGAATGGAAACTCTCTTCCGCATGTGTCGTCGTAACAATACCTTTATAGCGGACATATTGATACAATTGTATCAATATAAAATATTCATAAATGCTCAAATTTTTTTGTTATATATTTTACATTATTATTGATAATTGAACTTTTTATAAGAATATATCTTATTTCGTAAATTACATACGTTTCGATAGTACTCCAACTATCATCATCAGGTATAAATTAATAACATCAAATATATTTTTTAATCAATTGTTCAAAACAGCTGTTTTATATGTAGACTAAATTTAATGTTTTATATGTGTATACTAGGAGCGTCACTCATACAAATGGGCGGAACAGTTAATATTCCTAATAATTAATTTATCAATATTTTTACAATTAACCGTCTTTGATCCGTTAGATAAATGGATTCGTAATAATTTATTTATCCATATTCTTACAATCAACAAAATATATACACTTTTATGATACACACTGTTTATTGAATACACTACATTATAGTACAATATACATTAATTGTCATTAGACATATTCCAAAACCTTTGCAACTCATCTCTACAATCAACCATTGATAGACTTCTATTAATTTTTAGCAGTCTATCAAAATTAAAAGCCAGTTTTAATAATAATCCTTCTAATGTTTTCACTCTTGAAAGAGCAACATACGTTAATCCAACCTGAAATGCATTGTCTCCTAAATTAACAATTGCCTTATCTAATGTTATATCCCTTGCGACCTATGCATACTAACAGCATATGCTAACATTAAAGGAAATTGTTTGCGAGTACAAGAAATTTCATTTTTCTTGAATAATCCCACTACTGGTACAATGGATATTGAATTCTCTTACAGAACTGGTCCTCTATATTTTTCGAAAGATATAAGTATACATATTGGCATGTGATTGTTATAATTTTCGCATTGAACTGCTAGCTCATAAATAATATCAGTTATTGTCCCAACTGAAACATTGGCTAGTCCTTTTATGACCCAAAGATTTCTTCTAAGGATAATGCGAGCACCTTTACATAAACGTAATTGGGCAAATAATCCCTGAGCATCGTCAGATTTCGCTAGAGAGGCTTCTGGGCAATTATGGATTGATTAGAGTCACGGATGGTTTATTGCTTTCTAGTTTTTCATAATTAAAGCGTCCGATTTAAGTATTTTTCGACATTGTACAGACAGTATGTTTGAAGTTGTCCCCGATATTGTTTACATAAAATCTTTTAGATAAGAGCTGATAATCTTGTTCAGTGATTGTTGTTCAATTTGCAACTCTATTTAAAGTCTCTCTGAAATTTTTTGATCATCACCTTGCTGCCTCATAATCTCCGTTAAAAAGAAAGCTTTTTTGAACTGTTTATATAAAAGATCCGATTGAATGGTCTAAACATTATTACCAATATTGAAAAGACTCCTGTCACAAACCGGTGGAAGTTGGGACCAATCAGCGACTAAATACACGCAAAGGCCACCAAAAGGAACAGCTGAAAAACGCTGCTTTGCTTGCTTGAGTCGCATATCCACTTTGAAAAACCAATTCAGACCCAACATACTGGCTTCATCAATAATAACGAACCTCACATCTTTTAATTCTTCTTCAAAACCAATTTTGGATTACCTTCTAAATCTTTGAAAGTTCCTCCCCTTCTCTTTGACGTATTTATTCTTAGCGCTGAATGAATAGTTTGTCCAGCAATATTGTTAGCTGCCACACCAGTAGGGGCCAGTAAAAGAACTGCATCGCAGCCAAAGGGGGCAAGGAACTAACGATCTCCGTTATATTTTGACCAACATTATAATATTTCCCTTATAAGCTTACTGACCGGAAAAGCCTATCGATTTCATCCTATACACACGCATCACTGGTTGTACTCTTGCTATCAAGAGTTGTTCTATATTTTCGGCGGCTGCGCCCGCTGCTCGTGACGTACTGCAGTCCTCCTCGCTGATTGACTCGCTCCTAACACGTCAGGTGTCACGTCTCGGTTGCTGATCCCTGATTGGCTCGCTTTCAGGCGGGAGGGCATTCCGCATCGAGCCTTCAGACAGAACGGACGCTTCCTTGGATCGCTCTTCAGCTTCTGCTGGACGCAACTCCAGTGCTTGCTGCATTCGCCCGCCTCTCCGCTGAGAAGAGGAAACAGCTTTCTGACCACCAGGAAAGAAGACTCAGAAGCCAGCTGTTGCCGGTGAACTGAGTAGCTGGTACAAGAGGCAGCTGGCAGAAGACCTTATTCGGACTACCTGACGCCGGCAAACATGTCACCGGCCAGGAAAGAAGAGGACTGCTCTGGGCTCATTGGTGAGTGCCGTACATCAGTGCTTTCTCCATAACCTGCCCACGGCTGTTATGTAGCACTGTCCCGAGTGATCCTTGCGGGCCCCCACCAGTGGCAAGTACCGCATGGGACATCACCGTGGTAAAAGGACCAGTGGTCACCAGTCTAGGTAAGAGGTAAGGACTGGTATCTAACGAAGCTGGTCGTTAAACCCAGCTCCTCCCGTATCGCCGTGAGCAGGGAAGCCGCGTGGGTTACTCGGCTTCGACCGGACCCAAGATCTCTGGCTCTGGCAGGGACTGCCTTGCAGTCTCCGCCCGGCAGCCACATTCGGCCAGCATGCCCACTACGGGCGACGACACGAGCGAGTGTCGAGTCGCTCGGCTCTGCCTTGCCCCACGCGAGCGACTCGCCTGATTTGCCTCGAGCGATGGAAACGGACGAGCTTCCTCACCCGTTACCTCCCCTCCCGGTGGAAGAGCCGGACGAATATGTGTCCGTTGGTCCGCGTAGACGCCTGGCTAAGAAGCCGAGGAGAAACCATTCCTCCAAGTCCGCATCCTCTCGGACCTCGGCCATGGACATCGGTCCTTCTCAGGGCTAAAGGGCCAACAGGCCGCGGTGCCGACTACTTCAGGGGCAGCTCCGGCTCCCTCCGCTGTTGGTCGCACGCCGCCCCTGTTCGTCCACGGGGTGTCCAATGTCGCCGCCTTATACCGGCGGCTGATGGCAGCCCACGGACTGTCGGCCGACAAACTTGACCTCAAGCTGCTTTGCGGTGACACGGTCAAGGTTGTCGTCCGTCGGACCGAGGACCACCGCTTGGTCGAGTCCTTCTTGCAGGCCATTAACCTGCAATACCATACCATTTCTCCCGGTCGCGTCAAGCCCTTGTCTGTAATTCTGCGTGGGCCTGACACGCATACTGATCCACAGGAGATCCTCATGGAACTCCGAGACATCGGTTACGCGGTGCAGGCAATATTCCGCCTATTCACCAACTCTGAGAACCGAGTCCCTCTCCCAATCGTCCGCCTCCACCTCGAGAAGGGTGAGGCCGCAGACAAGATCTTCCACCTGTCGCGGCTGTTTGGCTTCCGCGACAGGGCGAAATCCAGTCGCCCCCGGGGCAAACTAGCGCAATTCCACCGGTGGTAGAGTTTTTCGGCCACCATACCGACGTCTGTCGCAGTGCCCCTGCCTGATTACGTTGTTCCTTGGGACATTCCACGCAGGCCTGCACTGTGGCAGACAAGTCGCCATACCGCTGCATCAATTGTGGCGAAGGCCATGCATATAGGGCGGTATATAGGGCGGAGCTCCTCAAGCGAAAGCTGTAGGGGCCCCACGCAAAGCTAAGGCAGCCAGTAACGCAGCCCCAAACACAGAAAAAGCCTAAAGTTCAGGCTAGCTAAGCCGCCACAAAAGGCACCACCGGCACGGCGCGAGCCCTCTCCGACTCCAAATCCAGCCCCTACCAACGCACAGAAACGATCCGCGTCACCTCCCAAAGAAGAGACACGCCCTGTAGCATCTATCTCGATAATGGAGTCGGAGAATCAACCCTCCACCTCCGCGGAACCACTAACTCCCGCCTCTGAGCTAGAGGTAGCTTCGCCACCACTGCCACCTCCGCGTTATCCGCGAACAGGCAAAACTAAGCCAAAAATCAAAAAGATAACCACACCGGATGCTCGGCCCCGAGCTCCTGCCTACCCACAGCCCAAGAAATGTCCTGCTCCCCGGTACAAGTCCTACGAAGCTCAGCAGCATACTTTTCCTGCCGCAAATTCAAATTCGACTGCCCCTGGTCCTGTAGCTTCCACCAACACGACCCGATCTGCCATTAAGCCTGGTCGCCCTTATGCGGACACAGTTCCAGGCAAACCGCCCAGTCTGTCACTTCCGATGACGCACAGTTCGTCCGCGACTTTCTGTACGGCTACGACCTCAAGAAAGTTGCATCCACCTTCAGGTCCATCCGTGACCGCCTGGAAACTGCTGACCCAACCGAGAGGTTCATGCTCTTGGTGGAAGCTTGTACTGTCATAGGTCTTCTATGAACCGAGCCCTTAAACGAGACCTCTCGCTCGTAGCCTGTAATGTTAACTCCATCGGTTCCAAGCATTCCGACCTTCTGGAATTCCTGGCTCGTTTCAAACCCGACGTACTTCTCCTCACAGAAACCCATCTGATCCCGGCGAACCGGTTTCGATTACCGAATTACGTGGTCTAATGGGATGACCGAGTTGGCCGACAAGGAGGCGGCACGGCGATCGCGGTGAGGACCTCCATAGTTCATCATCGTGTCGTTTTGCCGCAGCGCACTAACCTAGAGGCCACCGCCATTGAGGTCCACGGAGCTCTTGTCGGCGTCCTCGTGGTTTCATCATACAAGCCCCATCGCGGTGAACTCCTTGTCGGAGACCTGGACGTCATCTTCGATTCCCACCGAAGGGTAATTTTGGCCGGCGATCTGAATTGCAAGCATAGTGTTTGGGAATAGTCGCTTTGACTACTTTGAACGGGAAGAGCTTGCTCAGATATGTTGAATCGCCCCGGGCGATGGTGATTGGTCCAGCGCAACCCACGTTGTTTCCGACGCAACCTAACGCGGCTCCGATGTTCTGGATATTGCGGTTACACAAGGAATTGTCTGTCCGGTCGAAGTATTCTCGCTTACGGAGCTGACATCCGACCACAACCCCATCTTGGTCCACGTCGCTACCCAGTACGCCTATGCACGGGACGAAAAGAAGGTATTCGATTGGGACCGTTACGGCCCGGCTCTACCATAGATTGCCGCCAGCGGGCCCGGGCCATCGATTCCGTTCGCCTCCTAGACGAAGCAGTAGCGGGAATCGAAGAGGCAATCATCTCGGCAGTAGCCGTGTCTTCACGTATGCGAGCCGCTTTCACGCCTGACTACCAACGCACCCCTGAGGAAGCCTCTCTTCTCGCCGGCGAGAGGAATTACTTCTGGAAACGTTGGCAGAGGACCCGTGATCCGGCCGATAAGGCAGCATACAATCGGCTCAATAGGCTGCGTGGCAGTCTGAAGGCGTTCCGACGTAGCTGTTGGAACTCGCTGTGACCCGAACGGGGGATGCGGACCCGCAAAGTCACCCGTACAGTATACCTTCCGCGATGACGGGTCGGAGGCGACGACCTCCACTGCCCGCCATCGTTGGGCCGTTCGGACAACTCCTGGGTCGCCCGGAGGAGAAGGCTGAGTACTTTGGCTTGTGTTTCGAGCACCAGTTCGCTCCCAACACGCCCATGGACTGAGACTCCGACAAACAAGTCGAGATGGACGTGGAAGACTTTCTATCTCTTCCGATCACGTCGGAGCCCGAACCCATTTCTTTGGAAGAGGTCTCAGATCGGCTCGCTGAACTACAGCCAACAAAAGCTCCAGGCCCGGAGGGTGTCAAGAACCCCGCTATACGACTTCTCCCGGAGCCTGGAGTTCAATTCTTGTCTGACTTGATCAACGCGTGTCTCAGACAGGTCTGCTTTCCCAAGAAATGGCGAAAGGTGACGGTCATCGTGATCCCGAAGCAGGAAAAGGATGCTTCCCGCCGCGACAACCTCCAGCCCATCAACCTACTTTCCGCTACGTCCAAGGTTTTTGAGCTACTCGTGCAGCGTCGTGTACGAGAACATCTAATTAATTTTAACGTGCTGGTCCCCGAACAGTTCGGCTTCCGTGTGGGGCATTCAACCACTCATCAACTGATGAGAATGGTGGAATACATCACGGACGCCGGGTATCGGAGAGAACAGACCGTTGGCTGTTTCTTAGATGTTGAAAAAGCCTTCGACAGCGTATGACATGATGGCCTATTATTCAAGCTTAGGGAAGTCCAGCTCCCATACTGCTACTTTCATCTGGTTGCTAGCTTTCTGACGCAGAGGACCTTCTACGTGAGAGTTGGCGATTCAGTCTCTTCCGAGAGACGAATCACAGCCGGTGTCCCTCAAGGTAGTGTTCTTGGCCCCCTTCTGTTCTCAGTCTACGTCAACGACGTGTCGAGACAGTCTGGAGTCCACGTGGCCCTCTTTGCGGACGACACGGCCGTATTTACGGCCGATCGTCATGTAGAAAGAGCCGTCTTACAACTGCAGTGCCAGCTCGACCCGCTCGGGAACTGGACTGAAAATTGGAGAGTGCAACTCAACGCTACCAAGAGTGTAGCCGTCGAATTCTCGAAGCGACGGAAGCACCCTGTTAGGGAGTTACGTATCGGCAGAACGTACTTTGCTTGGTCCAACGAGGTCAAGTACCTTGGAGAACACCCTGACCGTCGGCTCACCTGGCGTACCCACGTTCAGACAGTTCATAAGCGAACATCCGCTCGTCTGAGTTTACTTTTTCCACTCCTTATCAGATCAGCCATGACTAGGAAATTGGGCAAGATGATCGTCGGCGCCTATTTGCTGCCGGTCTTTACTTACGCTTGCACGGTTTGGGGTTACCTTGCCGCAGTGCATAAAAAGACGTTACAGCGCGTCCTCGACAGGGTTCTTCGGCTAGCGGCCAAAGTCCCCCGTCGCTTCTCATCACGCCTTCTAAGGAGAGGACTTGGCGTCCGCTCCTTAGACGAAACGTTCTGGCGGCTTCCACGCAAATTTTACGCACGAGCGACCAGGTTCCCAGACAATCCTCTTGTGGCTGGGCTGGGCAGGTACCGTATACGTCCAGGTGATTCGTGGAAACGCCCTCGGTGTATACTGCGCTAGTGTAGGCTAGCACAACAGCCGAGAACCGGCCTGCTACACAGCACAAGCCCTACTTGGGCCACGAGGCAGGAGGTCCAGAAGGTAGCTCGGAACTCAGTTCACGAACGGTTCGTCTCTGCGATGCATAACCGCACAGCCCAGAGCGTCGTCGTCGTCGGCTCGCTGCGTCAGGTGTCACGCGCCGCTGGTACCGGAGAGCAGACGTTCGCCTCGCTGCCGAAGCACCAGTAGGTAGCTCGGAACTCAGTTCACGAGCGGTTCGTCTCTGCGATGCACAACCGCACAGCCCAGAGCGTCGTCGTCGTCGGCTTGCTGCGTCAGGTGTCACGCACCGTTGGTACCGGAGAGCAGACGTTTGCCTCGCTGCCGGAGCTCCAGAAGGTAGCTCGGAACTCAGTTCACGAGCGGTTCGTCTCTGCGACGCACAACGGCACAGCCCAGAGCACCAGCAGCAGCAGAGCCTCCATGCCGTCACAGTGTGTGGGTGGGCGTCACTTTGGTACTTATCTGCCCGAGGCGTGTCAGACAAGACCTCTGTTACCGTCATATTCTGAAGACGCCATTTCATAATTTTCCATATGCTAGTAGAGTGATGTTATACTTTAGTAGTCAATATATATTCTTTTATATAATCTGATTACGTTTGTGTCCCATTACATATTTACAAGAAGGGAAATTGAAAATTTTTATGTGCAAGGACTACTTTCTTTTTTATAAGAATGATCATAATTCCAAATTCACTGCACTTTGCACTTTCTTGAGAGACATTTCGAACATTTCTCATTTGTTATCATTTACTTGAATGTTTTACGTCATTAACAGATGCCAAATGCACACCGTCAATTTTCATCGCTGAGCATATTTACACAGTATTCCATTCCTTTTTGTCTGAGTTATACAGCGTTTACGCTTTTCTCTTTTACATCTGTGAATTACGTGCTCTATATTGAGTAAAATCGTCTTCTTCTCCTTTTTCATCTCCTCTTCAAGGGTGAGGTTATATAAACCTCTTCCGGCAACCATCTCATCCTCGGACGACACACGTCTCTTCTACCAATGGCTTTAAAGTTCAGTTCCGCTTTCGGCAATCGATCCTCTGTCATCCTTTGTAGATGATGCCACCATTGTCTTCTTTAAATTCAAATAATTTCATTTATGTCCCTTACTTCAAGTTCTGTTTTGATAGCTTCATTCCTTATTCCATCCTGCAATGTATAATTTAAAGTATTTCGAAGAAACTGCATTTCATCAATCTGAATCTTTTCGCTTTCATTTTTAGTCATGACCCTCGCCTCACTCGCATGTGTCAACGTGGGTATTGCAATTGCATTATAAAATTTAATCCTTGTTCTGTGTAGTAGAGGGAAAATGAGGGTTCTAACGCAGAAAGGAATTCCCCCCAGGCCATATCTGGACCACAGCATCCGCGACTTGGACCACAGCATCCGCGACTTTTTCGTTGATCTGCGTCAAGATCCGCGAACCGCTGGACCCGCAGCATCCCACTGGACCACAGCACCGCGAATTTCCGCGAATAAATTTTTTTATTTTTTTTATTTGGTTTTTTATTTTTTTAATTAAATTGATTTGGTGGGATGAGGTTCAATGGACCACCAGCATCCGTGAATATACTTTTTTATTTTTTTAAGAAAGCTGATTTGCATATCAGTGGGTGGTGTTGGGTGGGAGGTTGTTTTTTTTTATTTCATATCAGTGGGTGGGGGGTGGTTCCAACTCGAAGCATTATAGTGTATACTAAAATATATGATCAGGTGTACCAACCTTTGCATGAGTTCAAATTTGTTGTGTGTTATAATGTATATTAAATCTATATGATCAGGTGTACCAACCTCTGTAGTATTATTATAGTGTATAGATATTTTATATGAGCAGGGTTGTCAACATTTTCTGCGGTGGGGGGAGGGAAATTCAAATATGTGTTATATAGTGTATATATTAAAATATATGATCAGGGTTACCAATCTTAAATTATTGTGTGCGTGTATAGAGCAGATCTGCCAACATTTCTTTCTCTTCTGTGGTGGGAAATTCAAACTATATATGATCATAATTGTTACTCTCTCTCTCTCTCACACGGTGTGTATGTCTCTCTCTCTCTCTCTCGTTGTCAAACGTTATGCTCACCGGCATTATAGTGTATATTAAAATATATGATTAGGTGTACCAACCTTTACATGAGTTCAAACTTGTCGTGTGTTATAATGTATATTAAATCTATGTGATCAGATGTACCAACCTCTGTATTATTCGTCCTCTCTCTCTCTCCCTCTCTCTCTCTCTCTCACACGTTGTGTATGTCTCTCTCGTTGTCAAACGTTGTGCTCAAACCGTTCTCCTCTCTCTCTGTGGTCAGTACCGAGCGCATGTATATGAAATTAGAAAGTTTATTCGACATATATTAACGTCCTCTCTCACTCTCTCTCTCTCTCTCTCACTCTCACTTGTTTCAACTGTGTCAACAAATAGTAACGTCCTCTCTCTCTCTCTCTCTCTCTCTCTCTCTCTCTCTCTCTCTCTCTCTCTCTCTCTCTCACTTTCACACGTTTCAACTATGCAAGGTTCCATACCCTTTCTCCTGTCTCCCTCTCGTACATTGAGTAGTCGGTGTGATGAATAAATAATTTTAGCACTATCTCTCTTTCGTTGTCAAAACGTCGTCTTCATTTTCAATGTATTAAATAATTAATAGTTTTATAATGCAGTCAGTGTGATTGATCCTTGTTAGAAATATATATATTTGGCGTCAATGAACTACTTACCTGTTATGTTGTTACAGACAATACTTCTGTTTTAAGGTTGCAGTTTACACACACACAGGTTCAGTAGTGTATAGCGAAATAAATTAAAATTATACACACACATGAAAACGGCGGCTGAAATTCATACAAATCTTCTGATGTAACAGTTCACAAAAAATAAATTAATTGTACACATGTTCAGAGGTGTAGAGTGAAATAAAATAAAGTCATAATTTGTTAATGATTAAATATATTTTAACATTCACAATATAAAATTCACAATTAAATAAATACATTAGAAATTGATATTTTTCGAAAGTTTATATATAATTGTGTGTCGTACTTGTAGAAGAAGCAACCTGCAACATAACAATACAACAACAACATTAAAATCATGTTAAATATCACACACACAGATGCACACGCAATGCGCGCACATACAGACGCATACGCAACGTAATCACACACACACACACACACATACATACGCATACGCAACGTAACCAAACACGCAACGCGCCCACACACAGACGCAAACGCAACGTGTACACGTTTGGTTTGAATCATGTACATGTAGGGCCAATAAACAGATAACAGATTTAAATATGCTATAGTCATTGTAAGACGTTACAATCATTGAAGTGTTTAATAAGTAAATTGTATGTATGTATATATCACTGAATAATAATAATAATAATATAATCGTTCTAGTGTTATCGTTTGCTGCAACAGGTAAAGCAGTTACAAATAATTACATATAGGTTCAGAGGCGTATAGTGAAATAAATTAAAAAATCCATTCATCAAAACTTTGTAAATTAGAATCTGCACTACATTCAAACATACGCACACACACAATGATAAAAAATTGTTTATTAAAAGTAGTTTGTTACCTTAACGAGCTACGATTTCCATATGTACTGTTTGATTCCTCATGCCTCGAAACACGAGATGTAGGTCGCTGGGGCTTATATGACGGAGCTCTTCATCTGTAAAGACGCAAGCATACCTCTTAGGTAGATATACACGATAGCGTAGCTCACCATCTTCCAACGTTACAAGCACAGACTTCCCATATCTTGTGTCCACATGCACCATGTTAACAATCGGATACTGCTTGTTCAATGTTAATTCTGCACACCGTTTGTACTCAATAGCAGAAACTGCATTGAATTTTGTGATAAACGACATTATTTATGAGAAGTGAAGACGTCTGTATCAAACTAGGTGGAACTAAACAATGACTACAAAGAAGACTAGTGAAAGTAATGGTGGTGGTGGTGATGTGGTCATCAGGAAAGTTCACGTTCATCGCCCGAAGCTTTGCATGTACATACACACAGGCAGAATTAGCGCTGTTACAAAATATATATATTAGGAAAGTCAAGCCCACAGACTACTAGAAATAGTTATCGTTGAAAAAAAAGAAACCGCACATTACGAACTAATATCGTTACAATAATAATAATACATAAACTTACGTTTACGGTCGTCCAAACTGAAGTATGGAGTGACAATAACTATAGATATCACAGTAAGAATTTTTGTTGTTGTTGTTTTTAACAGGTGATGTTTTTCATCCCCTGAAGCTTTGTATGCAGAATTATGACTGTTACATAATATATATTAGGAAAGTCGACAGAAATAGTTATCGCCTGCAGCAAGAATTTTTGTTGTTGTTTTTAACAGATGGTGTTTTTCATCCCCTGAAGCTTTGCCAACAGGTAACACAGTTTACAAATAATTACATATAGGTTCAGAGGTGTATAGTGAAATAAATTAAAAATAGAAATGAATTCCTTATAAGTTAATGTCCTTTCATCAAAACTTTGTAAATTAGAATCTGCACTACAGTCAAACATACACACACACACAGTGATAAAAATTGTTTATTAAAAGTAGTTTGTTACCTTAACAAGTACTGTTATCCTACACCGTTGGAGTCCCCAAACCATACGTGGACGAAATTACATGTAGGCATTGATGCCTTATGGACTTGAGTGGGATTGTCGCCCACCTCCCAATCCATAATTCTTATTTTGCAGACACAACATCTTACAGCATCACCGTCGCCTTCGTAAAAGAACCCGACTTTAGCCAGATCGGACAATTTCACGTTCTCATGCGGGTATATAGGAACGTAAATTTTAATATGCCCACGACGTTTGATGTTGTAATAGCTATTCAGACGGTTTGTAAAAGAATGTACGTATTCGTCCATATCTACCTATAATAATAACAGTACCTGCTTCATTATCATATGCATTATGTGCTATATATAAATATATACATAAGGCTTTCAACACACACATCATAAATCCAGAACAGGAAAGGTATTATAACAAATATTACGAAAACAAGTACGTATGGTCACGTACATAGATCAACGTTTAAACAAACAGATTAATACCTGAATAAATTTTTTTTTTTTAAACAGGACAGCGTATTATCTATATAACGTTCTGTTTCAGATAAGAATAGTTTGAATATAAAATGAAAGGGTACGTTGTATTTTGTTATGAGAAAATGCATTTCTAAATTTCGTTACATTTGACAAAAGATCTTATTGATCAGACGTATGAGTAATTATATTAATCCTTATGTAGAAAATACGCACGCATTCGTAAAATATAGCACTCAGGTGTAGGGCAATTAATCCTTTTTTGTATTGAACGTATTTAAGTAGGTCTACTCGTGATATCAGTAAATTCTGTCTAAATGTATAGTACATAAACGTACCCAGTAATCGCTTCTTGAGTTACTCGATTGATGTTCATGTTAAACGATTGATGACTCATGTAATAATACAGATTAACCTCGTATAATAATAATGACAGGACAGTGTATTTAGAACACTTAAAATTGGAAATCTACAAACACATCAAAAATATCTGTCAAACAAAAACACCGTTCTTGACAACAGTAACTGACCTAAGCACATGTGCTTCATTAGGCAACAGACCAAAAAATCAAATAGACGACTATAAGCACAATTTAAATAAAATCTGAATATTCAATAAAATTATGTTTTTTTTTACTTAGTAACATATGCAAATCTTTTACTTACCTCTTAAATGTTGTTGTTGATGTTATACACAATAGTCGATTGTACGATGAGTGTCTCATACAAATGAGAAATAGTGACATGTCGTCTTGTGTGTGTATATATATATCATACGGCGGTAGCGTACACGTTTGAAAGTTGATACACATTAAATTCTCTCTCTCTCTCACACACATTACAGAGATTGATATTAATTGCATGTATGTTCAGAGGTTTGGTGTCTAAATCGATGCATTTTACTTTCACTTTCTAATTTGACACATGGCTTACTTCCATACATAAATAGCTATCGTCTACGAGTGTTGCTAAACGAAATTAAAAAATGTTGTAATACATAACGTCCTATGAAATAAATATGGTATGTTTTTAGGACAGCCAAAAGCATGAAAGTATTATTTAAATCTGTATGGAAGTCATATATAAATATCGAGTCAGCGCGACACAACGTAACATGATTCATGTCAACGTCGTATGTATGTGTGTGCGTGTGCGTCTATGTGTTCGTGTGTGTACGTGTTTGGTTACGTTGCGTATGCGTCTGTGTGCGTGCACGTCGGATGTGTGATTACGTATGCGTCTGCATTATCGTTATTTTGACTGAGCTATGTTAACTTCACACATGGAAATGTAAAAGCGTCTGAGGGCAAAGTTATGCAAGAGGTTGTTGACGAGAACCAAACACACTTGGATCAGCCAGTAGTGTTTAGGTCATCAGTACATGACGCAACGGTAGTGATAGGTCCAACAAGAATCAGATGTTTTGTATACGTTCTAGGTGAAAAACTACTGGGGATGTCTCTGACTTTAGTTGGAAATAAATAACATTACAGATATTGATATGGTACTATGAGGAGCCTATACGTGAATACTATACATCAGACTGATTGTATCCATCATTAGCAATCTAACGTTACGACGGCAGTGTGTACGTATGCGTCTGTGTGTGTTCGCGTGTGCGTGTTTGGTTACGTTGTGTACGTGTGCGCTCGTTGCGTGTGTACGTGTGTGCGTGTTTGGTTACGTATGTATGTGTGTGTGTGTGATTACGTTACGTATGCGTGTGCGTCTTAATGTGAACAATTTTACGTTTAAATAAAATCTGTACATACAATAAAATTATGTTTCAGTATTAATGATATAAATATTACTGTTTTATTAATTTAAAATACTGTATATATATATATAACCTAGGAACTTCGCAGGTAAAGAAATTAATTTCTATTTTTCATCTGTAACGACATGCGTGTATAATTTTAATTTATTTCACTATACACCTTCGCCACCGCTGCTACCACAGTCGTCAGTAATAAAAAAAGAAGAAGAAGAAAGATCAGTTAGGAAACGCATCAGTACTCGTTCGAAACGATTAACATCAGTCCCAATGGACCACAGCATACACAGCACAGCATTATTATTTAAATAACCTAACACGTGTGTGTGTGTGTGTGTGCGTGTGTTTGCATTTTAACCTAACGTGAAACGTAAGTAGACTGTATTTTAACCTAACGTAAACGAAAAACGTACGTGGACTGCATTTTTTAACCTAACGTGAAACGTAAGTAGACTGCATCTTAACCTAACGTAAACGTGAAACGTACGTGGACTGCATTTTTAACCTAACAGTGAAACGTAAGTAGACTGTATTTTAACCTAACGTAAACGAAAAACGTACGTGGACTGCATTTTTTAACCTAACGTGAAACGTAAGTAGACTGCATCTTAACCTAACGTAAACGTGAAACGTACGTGGGCTGTATTTTTTAACCTAACATGAAACGTAAGTAGAACTTTTTTTTTTTTTTTTTTTTTTTTTTTTTCGCGGAAATTCACGGATGCTGTGGTCCATTGGGACTGATGTTAATCGTTTCGAACGAGTACTGATGCGTTTCCTAACTGATCTTTCTTCTTCTTCTTTTTTTATTACTGACGACTGTGGTAGCAGCGGTGGCGAAGGTGTATAGTGAAATAAATTAAAATTATACACGCATGTCGTTACAGATGAAAAATAGAAATTAATTTCTTCACCTGCGAAGTTCCTAGGTTATATATATATATACAGTATTTTAAATTAATAAAACAGTAATATTTATATCATTAATACTGAAACATAATTTTATTGTATGTACAGATTTTATTTAAACGTAAAATTGTTCACATTAAGACGCACACGCATACGTAACGTAATCACACACACACACATACATACGTAACCAAACACGCACACACGTACACACGCAACGAGCGCACACGTACACAACGTAACCAAACACGCACACGCGAACACACACAGACGCATACGTACACACTGCCGTCGTAACGTTAGATTGCTAATGACGGATACAATCAGTCTGATGTATAGTATTCACGTATAGGCTCCTCATAGTACCATATCAATATCTGTAATGTTATTTATTTCCAACTAAAGTCAGAGACATCCCCAGTAGTTTTTCACCTAGAACGTATACAAAACATCTGATTCTTGTTGGACCTATCACTACCGTTGCGTCATGTACTGATGACCTAAACACTACTGGCTGATCCAAGTGTGTTTGGTTCTCGTCAACAACCTCTTGCATAACTTTGCCCTCAGACGCTTTTACATTTCCATGTGTGAAGTTAACATAGCTCAGTCAAAATAACGATAATGCAGACGCATACGTAATCACACATCCGACGTGCACGCACACAGACGCATACGCAACGTAACCAAACACGTACACACACGAACACATAGACGCACACGCACACACATACATACGACGTTGACATGAATCATGTTACGTTGTGTCGCGCTGACTCGATATTTATATATGACTTCCATACAGAT
Source organism: Magicicada septendecula (assembly GCA_034769895.1). Classification (NCBI taxonomy): domain Eukaryota; kingdom Metazoa; phylum Arthropoda; class Insecta; order Hemiptera; family Cicadidae; genus Magicicada; species Magicicada septendecula. Next base: position 36,832,547 of record CM068373.1, read on the forward strand.
TTAAATAATACTTTCATGCTTTTGGCTGTCCTAAAAACATACCATATTTATTTCATAGGACGTTATGTATTACAACATTTTTTAATTTCGTTTAGCAACACTCGTAGACGATAGCTATTTATGTATGGAAGTAAGCCATGTGTCAAATTAGAAAGTGAAAGTAAAATGCATCGATTTAGACACCAAACCTCTGAACATACATGCAATTAATATCAATCTCTGTAATGTGTGTGAGAGAGAGAGAGAATTTAATGTGTATCAACTTTCAAACGTGTACGCTACCGCCGTATGATATATATATACACACACAAGACGACATGTCACTATTTCTCATTTGTATGAGACACTCATCGTACAATCGACTATTGTGTATAACATCAACAACAACATTTAAGAGGTAAGTAAAAGATTTGCATATGTTACTAAGTAAAAAAAAACATAATTTTATTGAATATTCAGATTTTATTTAAATTGTGCTTATAGTCGTCTATTTGATTTTTTGGTCTGTTGCCTAATGAAGCACATGTGCTTAGGTCAGTTACTGTTGTCAAGAACGGTGTTTTTGTTTGACAGATATTTTTGATGTGTTTGTAGATTTCCAATTTTAAGTGTTCTAAATACACTGTCCTGTCATTATTATTATACGAGGTTAATCTGTATTATTACATGAGTCATCAATCGTTTAACATGAACATCAATCGAGTAACTCAAGAAGCGATTACTGGGTACGTTTATGTACTATACATTTAGACAGAATTTACTGATATCACGAGTAGACCTACTTAAATACGTTCAATACAAAAAAGGATTAATTGCCCTACACCTGAGTGCTATATTTTACGAATGCGTGCGTATTTTCTACATAAGGATTAATATAATTACTCATACGTCTGATCAATAAGATCTTTTGTCAAATGTAACGAAATTTAGAAATGCATTTTCTCATAACAAAATACAACGTACCCTTTCATTTTATATTCAAACTATTCTTATCTGAAACAGAACGTTATATAGATAATACGCTGTCCTGTTTAAAAAAAAAAATTTATTCAGGTATTAATCTGTTTGTTTAAACGTTGATCTATGTACGTGACCATACGTACTTGTTTTCGTAATATTTGTTATAATACCTTTCCTGTTCTGGATTTATGATGTGTGTGTTGAAAGCCTTATGTATATATTTATATATAGCACATAATGCATATGATAATGAAGCAGGTACTGTTATTATTATAGGTAGATATGGACGAATACGTACATTCTTTTACAAACCGTCTGAATAGCTATTACAACATCAAACGTCGTGGGCATATTAAAATTTACGTTCCTATATACCCGCATGAGAACGTGAAATTGTCCGATCTGGCTAAAGTCGGGTTCTTTTACGAAGGCGACGGTGATGCTGTAAGATGTTGTGTCTGCAAAATAAGAATTATGGATTGGGAGGTGGGCGACAATCCCACTCAAGTCCATAAGGCATCAATGCCTACATGTAATTTCGTCCACGTATGGTTTGGGGACTCCAACGGTGTAGGATAACAGTACTTGTTAAGGTAACAAACTACTTTTAATAAACAATTTTTATCACTGTGTGTGTGTGTATGTTTGACTGTAGTGCAGATTCTAATTTACAAAGTTTTGATGAAAGGACATTAACTTATAAGGAATTCATTTCTATTTTTAATTTATTTCACTATACACCTCTGAACCTATATGTAATTATTTGTAAACTGTGTTACCTGTTGGCAAAGCTTCAGGGGATGAAAAACACCATCTGTTAAAAACAACAACAAAAATTCTTGCTGCAGGCGATAACTATTTCTGTCGACTTTCCTAATATATATTATGTAACAGTCATAATTCTGCATACAAAGCTTCAGGGGATGAAAAACATCACCTGTTAAAAACAACAACAACAAAAATTCTTACTGTGATATCTATAGTTATTGTCACTCCATACTTCAGTTTGGACGACCGTAAACGTAAGTTTATGTATTATTATTATTGTAACGATATTAGTTCGTAATGTGCGGTTTCTTTTTTTTCAACGATAACTATTTCTAGTAGTCTGTGGGCTTAACTTTCCTAATATATATATTTTGTAACAGCGCTAATTCTGCCTGTGTGTATGTACATGCAAAGCTTCGGGCGATGAACGTGAACTTTCCTGATGACCACATCACCACCACCACCATTACTTTCACTAGTCTTCTTTGTAGTCATTGTTTAGTTCCACCTAGTTTGATACAGACGTCTTCACTTCTCATAAATAATGTCGTTTATCACAAAATTCAATGCAGTTTCTGCTATTGAGTACAAACGGTGTGCAGAATTAACATTGAACAAGCAGTATCCGATTGTTAACATGGTGCATGTGGACACAAGATATGGGAAGTCTGTGCTTGTAACGTTGGAAGATGGTGAGCTACGCTATCGTGTATATCTACCTAAGAGGTATGCTTGCGTCTTTACAGATGAAGAGCTCCGTCATATAAGCCCCAGCGACCTACATCTCGTGTTTCGAGGCATGAGGAATCAAACAGTACATATGGAAATCGTAGCTCGTTAAGGTAACAAACTACTTTTAATAAACAATTTTTTATCATTGTGTGTGTGCGTATGTTTGAATGTAGTGCAGATTCTAATTTACAAAGTTTTGATGAATGGATTTTTTAATTTATTTCACTATACGCCTCTGAACCTATATGTAATTATTTGTAACTGCTTTACCTGTTGCAGCAAACGATAACACTAGAACGATTATATTATTATTATTATTATTCAGTGATATATACATACATACAATTTACTTATTAAACACTTCAATGATTGTAACGTCTTACAATGACTATAGCATATTTAAATCTGTTATCTGTTTATTGGCCCTACATGTACATGATTCAAACCAAACGTGTACACGTTGCGTTTGCGTCTGTGTGTGGGCGCGTTGCGTGTTTGGTTACGTTGCGTATGCGTATGTATGTGTGTGTGTGTGTGTGTGTGATTACGTTGCGTATGCGTCTGTATGTGCGCGCATTGCGTGTGCATCTGTGTGTGTGATATTTAACATGATTTTAATGTTGTTGTTGTATTGTTATGTTGCAGGTTGCTTCTTCTACAAGTACGACACACAATTATATATAAACTTTCGAAAAATATCAATTTCTAATGTATTTATTTAATTGTGAATTTTATATTGTGAATGTTAAAATATATTTAATCATTAACAAATTATGACTTTATTTTATTTCACTCTACACCTCTGAACATGTGTACAATTAATTTATTTTTTGTGAACTGTTACATCAGAAGATTTGTATGAATTTCAGCCGCCGTTTTCATGTGTGTGTATAATTTTAATTTATTTCGCTATACACTACTGAACCTGTGTGTGTGTAAACTGCAACCTTAAAACAGAAGTATTGTCTGTAACAACATAACAGGTAAGTAGTTCATTGACGCCAAATATATATATTTCTAACAAGGATCAATCACACTGACTGCATTATAAAACTATTAATTATTTAATACATTGAAAATGAAGACGACGTTTTGACAACGAAAGAGAGATAGTGCTAAAATTATTTATTCATCACACCGACTACTCAATGTACGAGAGGGAGACAGGAGAAAGGGTATGGAACCTTGCATAGTTGAAACGTGTGAAAGAGAGAGAGAGAGAGAGAGAGAGAGAGAGAGAGAGAGAGAGAGAGAGAGAGAGAGAGAGAGAGAGAGAGAGAGAGAGAGAGAGGACGTTACTATTTGTTGACACAGTTGAAACAAGTGAGAGTGAGAGAGAGAGAGTGAGAGAGTGAGAGAGGACGTTAATATATGTCGAATAAACTTTCTAATTTCATATACATGCGCTCGGTACTGACCACAGAGAGAGAGGAGAACGGTTTGAGCACAACGTTTGACAACGAGAGAGACATACACAACGTGTGAGAGAGAGAGAGAGAGGGAGAGAGAGAGGACGAATAATACAGAGGTTGGTACATCTGATCATATAGATTTAATATACATTATAACACACGACAAATTTGAACTCATGTAAAGGTTGGTACACCTAATCATATATTTTAATATACACTATAATGCCGGTGAGCATAACGTTTGACAACGAGAGAGAGAGAGAGAGAGACATACACACCGTGTGAGAGAGAGAGAGAGTAACAATTATGATCATATATAGTTTGAATTTCCCACCACAGAAGAGAAAGAAATGTTGGCAGATCTGCTCTATACACGCACACAATAATTTAAGATTGGTAACCCTGATCATATATTTTAATATATACACTATATAACACATATTTGAATTTCCCTCCCCCCACCGCAGAAAATGTTGACAACCCTGCTCATATAAAATATCTATACACTATAATAATACTACAGAGGTTGGTACACCTGATCATATAGATTTAATATACATTATAACACACAACAAATTTGAACTCATGCAAAGGTTGGTACACCTGATCATATATTTTAGTATACACTATAATGCTTCGAGTTGGAACCACCCCCCACCCACTGATATGAAATAAAAAAAACAACCTCCCACCCAACACCACCCACTGATATGCAAATCAGCTTTCTTAAAAAAATAAAAAAGTATATTCACGGATGCTGGTGGTCCATTGAACCTCATCCCACCAAATCAATTTAATTAAAAAAATAAAAAACCAAATAAAAAAAATAAAAAAATTTATTCGCGGAAATTCGCGGTGCTGTGGTCCAGTGGGATGCTGCGGGTCCAGCGGTTCGCGGATCTTGACGCAGATCAACGAAAAAGTCGCGGATGCTGTGGTCCAAGTCGCGGATGCTGTGGTCCAGATATGGCCTGGGGGGAATTCCTTTCTGCGTTAGAACCCTCATTTTCCCTCTACTCTGTGTCATGTTTGATTTTTAAAACTTCTATGAATCGTACCACAAATATTCTTAAATTTATTTATCTTCTCTCTTAGCCTATTAGTACAGTCGCTGAAGCCGAAAAAAAATAGAAACTGCAAATTAAGTGGCTTCTACGAAATTTTTTGCATAGGTCAAGATAAAAAGGTAAGAAAGAATTTTAAAGAAATTTTACAAAAATTCAGTTGCGGGTTTTTGAAAAAGGGAGGGGGAATGTACAAAAAATTAATTTTTCGTGATTATCTTAAACAATATTAAATTTATGAGAAAAATACACAATAACAAAAAGAAAGAGCATAACTTTATGCATAAAAAAGGTTATTAACATTTTTTTGACAGCGCGATACTTTTAGTAGAAAAATTAATTTAATTTGGCCAAATTTGTCGCAAGGTGTATTTTCACATAAATACATGTTTATGTAATAGACGTGCAATTTTTTCAGGAATATAAGTTTAAAAACTCATTATTATTCATTTATGTATATATTATTATGTATAATTTTTACTTATTTATTACGCATTATAACAAAAATATTATTAAAAAATGCACTTTATAAATATATTCAAAAATAGTTTTTCTTCCAATCTTTGAAGATTTTGACAATAAAATAACTTTTAAAACACAGATAAAACAGAAGAATTTATAGTTAATAATAATTGCATAACATTAAATAAAGATCACACAAACAAATATCTAACACAAATAACAAATATACTAAAAAATAGTACCCAAATCATAAATCCTAAAGACTCCTTTAAATATAAAATGGATAATCCTTGTGAACCAAAATTAAATTCTTTAATAAAATTACACAAAATCAATAAACCTATCAGACCTATAATAAACACTAGAACCGCACCAAATTATAAAATATCAAAATTACTAACACAAATCATAAAACATAAAATTGAACTTCCAGCAAAATACAATATAAAAATATCGGTATGGAGAACCATACATGACTTCCATGTTCTAAGATTTATATTTAAAATACTTTTCGAAATGAACTATTTCCGTAGAAACTACTTCTTTCTTCAGCCTTAACCACAGTACTGTGATCACTAACGTATACCACCTCACGATAGTGAACTCAATTTTCACTGATGATGGCAGTCGATAGCACTGCCGAAACGTCTGGTTTTGTAGAAAACACTGGATCAAGCCCAGACAGCCCAGGAAGGAATTTTAACAACAAACTACTTCTACTTCTACGTCTACTACTTCTTCTTATTTGTTATTTTGATAAAGTAGTACATATGACTTATAAATAAAAATTATTCCCACCCTCTTCAACTATCACTTTTATTTATAGAAAATTACCCCCCACCCCGTTCAACTAGACTCTTCATTTATAGATATGTCATCTACGTATCTACAGTGGATTATTATGATCTTTTATTTATCATAATATTTTATTTATAAAAATTAAGTACTTTACTCTTGCTAAAACATAAAATGTTGCAGGTAAACTAACCTTTCCCCGTAACCAATCTTCACCAAAATCAACAGGCCTTGAGTATTCTACAATTCAGGAACGTACACAAAAATATTTGATTCTGTTTGAATGTGCGGCAGTTGTCGTTCGGCATAAAAAAATTTACCTGTTGTTAAAACATAAAGTGTTGCTGGTAAACTACCCCTTTCCCTTAACCGATCTTCACAAAAATGAACACACCTTCAGAACTTAAAAATTCAGGAACGTAGTCAAAAAAAATATTTGATCCTGTCTGAATGTGCAGCAGTTATCATTCGTCATAAGAAAAATTACCCTTGTTAAAACATAACATGTTGCAGGTAAACTACCCCTTTCCCTTAACCGATTTTCACCCAAAACAATAGTTCTTTAGTACTCTACAATTCAGGGCGGTATGCAAAAAATTATTTAATTCTGTATGAATTTCCGGCTCTTATCGTTTGCCAAATAAAATCTACAAAGACACAGACAGATAGACAGAAAGACACACAGACACTTTTCGAAAAATGACTTTCTTCATGTTTTGATGGTAGTACAATCAGGATCTGCCGTTATCTTGAACACGATTTTTTTCGCCATCACCATACTTCCATTTCCTTATGGAACCTGGAAGTAAAATAGTATCGAACTCACGGAACATTCAATATCCAACTGTGTTAATTCAATATCTGTATGGCGCATGTACCAGCTGTCCTCGCTTTCCCCAAAATTGTTCAACATTCAGGGTCTGTTCTTTTTATGCCTATGCACGGATATAAATTCTCACTATGTAGAAGAGAAACCTCAAATATTGTAGTTTTACATACAATAGTTACATTTTAATATTTTTTTTTAGTTTTTAACTATTAATATTAATACGCGCAGTGGACATATTTTTACATTTATTAATGAAAGTTACATTTATTTAAATTTAACTAAGTGTTAACAATTCTTTACACCGCAGTCTTATAGAAGACACTTTTACCAATACGTGTTCATAATTTTGTTAAAAAATATTTATTTTAAAATTTTCTGTAAAAATTTTAATTTAAGAAAATGATGTTGTATACTTGCGAACTCAAAAAAATGATAAATTTTAATACTCGCTAATTGTATGCCAATAAATTAATATTCATTTTTATTATTTTTTCAAAGACCTATTAGGCTATATGTAAAGTTCATATTGTGAAGTTTTTTTTTTTGAATGTAAATACATTTGTAATAAATTGTTAATATGTTTATGCATTAGTTGAAAAAAATAAAAAACAAAAAAGTTATTACTTTATTTTAAGTATTTAATAATACTTTCATTATTTTCTTTACATTTTTTGTAAAATTACAAACATTTAGCTTTAAAATGCTTTTTGATGTTTGTCTCTACGACTATTATAACGGATTTTATTAAAGTTTGTGTGTTGCAATAAATTATGTATGTCAGAAAAAATTAGCCTTTCCGCTCATCGGGGCGGACTCCGACAATCAATTTTTTTCTAATAATTCAATTCCATTTTTCTCACAAAGTATTGGCCTGACAATAAACATGATAAATAGCTTTCTTGTAGAGAATTTAATGCTGTTTAATTTTTGTAATTTGTTTTTTTTCGTAAATTTTTTTTATTTTTTAAGATAATCACGAAAAATGAATTTTTTGTACCTTCCCCCTCCTTTTTTCGAAAACCCGCGACTGAATATTTGTAAACTTTTTTTTAAATTGTTTCTCACCCTTTTATCTAGCCTTATGCAAACAATCTCATAGAAGCCACTTAATTTGAAATTTTTTCCTTCAGTTACTGTACTATATATCATATTCAGATGTATAAGATTACTGTATAGACGAGAAATTTAAAACGGCTCACTTCTTATAAGTGTGTTGTTTAAAACTATCTTACTCCTCACTGGATATTTACCTTTAAAGGAAATGATTTTGGTCTTTCTCACTGAAATTGTCAGTGAGTACTCTCTTGCCACTTCTTGTGATTGAAACATATCTCTTTGCAAATCATCCTGATTTTCTTGAATAAGAACAATGTCATCCGCATGTAGCAGGGAACTCATACTAATTGATTTTTTAAGCTGTATTCCCGAAGTCACTCTGGATTTCCATGCTCTCAACATGTCGTCAATGTAAATTGTCACCGGACAAAAGGCTTGCCGCATGACAAATGGCGCCAATCATAAACTCAAGTGCTTTTGGTGGCCCTAAAAGGACCTGGTGGCGAGAAGGCTGATGTTCGTTGTGCCGCGCTGAGGTGTTCGGCGGCTGCGCCCGCTGTTCGTGGCGTACTGCAGTCCTCCTCTTCTTTCGGCATCGATGGTAGAGTCGGCTGCCGGCCCAGCGAAATCCATCGCTAGCGCGGAACTGGAGGGCGAAGACGGAAGAACGCCTGTTCTATTCTTCGGCCGTTCCTTCCGGCTGAGTCCGCGCCGATGTCTTCCGATAGAGGAGAGAAGATGTGCGTCCGATGGCATGGCGATGAAGAGTGAGCCAAAATTTACTGCCGGCCCGGGTTTTATGAACTAACCGGGATCGTTGATTGTCTCGCTCCGAGCACGTAGTTGGTCAGTCTCGGCTGCTGATCCCTGATTGTCTCGCTGTGTCCACCGCTGGTAACGGAGAGCAGATGTTCGTATACCGCTGCCGTCACAAGGGGGAAACATAACATTCATGCCTAACGTCCTTATTTATTGGAATGTCATATTCAGAGCCTACCATTCAAATCCAGGACTACAGATGTACTCTTATAAAAGATCACAACTGAATTTTTTAGTGCTGTGGATTCTGTGGATGCACAGTATCTTACTGAGTGAAATGCGTCACGTAATTGTAAGCTAATATAGTCCTCCGTAAAGTGACGTGTTTCACAGAGTGACGTTTACTGCTGCCATTATAGACTATTATGGCGTAGGTACGACAACGAGTAGGTAAACGTGCATTCGTGTGTGCAATATACTCATTATAATCGAAAACACTTTCAACGTTCTTCATTCATTGAATAGTTAAGCTACAAATGGAATACGTTCTGTGCACAGCTTGACTTTGATTGCTTCATAAAACATCTAGAGGATTTCAAACTGCAGACGACGCATTTCTTATGTAATCAATAAATTTTAATGAAGACAGTTGTGTTAGTGGTTATAATCACAGACAGAATTATTACTGTTGCACACCACTATAGAAAAATTATTCCGATTAGCGCTTTCAAGCTTCTCAGCTCATCGTCAGATCGGCATTAACAAGAGGAAGTAGAAAAAAAACCAAACTCTTCACTATTCGTATGAGGTTGTCTGACCACAAACGTGGAGAAGGTAGTAGAACAACTGCACGCACACACACACACACACACACACATATAAACACAAGGAATGTGCTAGAAAAATATGTAACTGTACAGACGGGGGTGACAAGGCTCGGAGGTAGGGAAGGGACAGTTGAATTATAGCTTGTTGTGTGTTCCCAGAGGGGAGGGGTGGGGGTGTGAAGAGTTTGGTTTTTATTCCTCTTGTTAATGCCGATCTGACGATGAGCTGAGAAGCTTGAAAGCGCTAATCGGAATAATTTTTCTATAGTGGTGTGCAAAAGTAATAATTCTGTCTGTAATCAATAAATGTTAAGTATGGTTCGTGCTGTCTATACGTTTTTATTTTTTTCAATTTACTTTAACGTGACTTAAAATTTTCTTTAATATGTGAAAGCTTCACAGAAACAAGATGATAGTGGAAACAAGAGGTAGTGATCAGTGTTTCTTCTTCTGACAGTTCCTATCCGAAACGGACGTTGGATATCATACAGACTATTTTAGCTTTCTGTACTGCTGCACGGAATAAGTCAGTTGTAATCATGGCAAACCAGGTCCTTAAATTTCTCAGCCATGAGATTCTCGGTCGCCCAACGCCTCTCTTTCCTAACACTTTTCCCTGTAGTATGGACTGCAATAAGTAAAATCTGTGTTCATTTCTCATGAGACGTTCCAGATACTGAACCTTTCTTATCTTCACTGTGTTAATAAGTTGCATTTCTTTCTTTTTTCATCATTTTAAGAACTTCAGCATTACTACTAGTTATATGTGCTGTCCGTGAAATGCTCAGTATTCTACGGTAAAGCTACATTTCGAAAGATTCCAATTTTTTAGTTGTGGCTTCAGTCAAAGTCCAAGATTCTACACCGTAGAAGAGGACTGAGAATACGTAGCAGCGTAAAAGTCTCATCTTCGTGTTTAATGTTAAATCGTGGCTTTTGAATAAAACGCTCATTCTCGTGTACACTGCTCTTGCCTTTTCAATCCTGCTCTTTATTTCTTGAGAGAGGTCCCATCGTTCTTTGACTATAGTACCAAGATATGTAAATTTGATTACACATTCAACTGGCCTTTGGTTTATATTAAGGGTGCCGTTTGTGAACGTGTTCTCAGATACAATCATATCTAATACAATCTTAGCTTCGTTTTATTTACATTGATGTCTATACCATATCTGCGGTTGCTTTCTGTCACTCTATTCATGAGTTGTTGCAGCCCCACTAAGCTATCTGCGAATATGACGGTGTCATCCGCATAAGGTATTTTATTTTTCTTTCACCGTTCAGAGAGATTTCCTCATCACATTCATCTAAAGCTTCTCTAAAATTACCTTCCGAGTAGATGTTGAATAAAAGCGGATATAGTATATATCCTTGTCTTACTCCACGCACAATCAATGTTTACTGGCATTATTTTAAAAATCAAAGAATGAACCGTGCTTAACTGCAAAGTTTAAGAAACTAACACAAATTCTGATGTGAAATTTGACATCTCTTGCGGTTAGAAACACCTGGTAATAAAAACGAAACTATTGCTCGAGGACTAAAGATATTTATATTGAAAAATCTTATTTACTATGCAATGATTTCTATTTTACTGAATCTTGAAAAGAACTTAAAACATCATTGATGTTGGAGTCAAGATCAGCAGGCTCACTGTGGAAGAGAGGAGGTGAATTAGTCTACAGGTGGATTGTATTTTACTACGTCCAGTTGGTCCACTTCATCTTAATCTTTGTCTAATTATTTTTTACTTCCTCCTGAGGCATGAGAACCATTTAATGTACCTAAGCCGTCATCAACATCCGCTTCAAAACATCCCTGCCTGCTCATGCCAATTTAATGACATACGGCAACTATGTTGCGATGTTTTTTCTGTGTTGCGTTTCCTCGTCCTTTCTTGTTACCGTAACCACAGCCTTTCTTACACGTCCTTACTATTATTTTAAACTATTATTTACTTGGGCTATTAGTTAATTGTACCATAAGATAATTGTAATGTTAGTTAATTGGGCTATTAGTTAAATGAACAACAATTAATTTAAAATATTAGTTTGTTCAAGTTAATTGGGCTATTATTTAATTGAACTACTATTAATTTTAACTAATTAATGTAACGTACTTACATATCAAGGTGAATGAACTGATTTTAGTCAACACTAACCGGCCAAACTTAAAGCCAGTACAGATTAAGATCAGTAGCGTTAATCGGTTCAAAAGCGTCTTACTTTACTCTAGATTAGTACGGTGGAATCATATTTCCCAGTGGCGATAATGTACAACAACGTTTGGAATATCTGTTACTAGCTGATGGATAATAGACTCTGACCAGTGGTTTCAAGATTATATAACGCACTCTTCTACGTTCTGACAAAATCAATCAGTTGCTCCTAGACAAGGGCGCCTAGAAGAAACCGAGAAATCGTAATAAAATTAGATTTACGGTTGGTACAGTTTTAAAAGCAAGTCTGTGTTACGGTTGTTCTGTTTTCGAAACATTCGACATTTGAAGTTAGTTTTGTATTTAAAGAACTAAGTTTGCTTTTTCGTATTCCGATATGTCCACTCTTCACTGTTACAGTTCTTCTGATACGTTCTGTGAACTATATTTGACAAGCAATAAATTTTGCCTATGGACACTATTAATCGGACTATTAGTTGATTAAACTATTATTTCATTGGAATGTTACTATTTTAAATTGTTAGTTAATTGTGCTATTAGTTGATTGAACTGCTATTGACTGCGACTATTAGGTAGTTGAACTACTATTAATTTCGACTATTCGTGAATTGGCCTATTAGTTAATTGAAGTAATATTCATTGCGACTATTACTTAATTGGGCTATTAGTTAACTGAACTACTATTAATTTCGACTATTAGTTGACTGGGCTATTATTTAATGTAGCTCTCAGGTTTCTAATCATACAAGTTCTTGATTTTCAACAAAATAACGAGTTCTATTTAATTTTTAATACATACATGTTATAACCACATAATTTTTAATCAGATATTCGTTCACATTGTGTGCGTGTGTTTACGCGTGCGCGTAGACATTTTATCTCCTGACATTGATGAGGCTTCAGCTTGTAGGTAACAGAACTGAATGCGTGAGTACGCTTATCAATAATTAACTAACGTTTGTAACTTTAATTTATTGTGCTAGATCACTGTGAAATCACGGTAGCACTGTTCTTTTATCACAAATCATGGCCGTATTGGTTTTATCGCTGTCTAAACCGGACACCATTTGCAAGGCGTGCTCTTCAATAATTATGTACGCTCTGTGCTTTCCAACTTCTAAATCATTTACACGTTTTGATTCCCTGAACGTGTCTGCTTTTCACGTAAAGCATTTATCGACAGCGTTGGAATTTCAACTCTACGCTCACCTGACATAGCAGTATGGGTAAATCCCATTAATGTGAATCGACAGTTTCGTGTTAGTGAGATTTACGGGTTACCGAGATTATGTGGAATGTACGCTATACTACGGAATCGTCTTAAGAGAAACTATCTATATATTTTGCAAAGGATCATTACTAAGTTTTCTTATGGGCTTAGGGGCATATTTATTTTAAAAATCGGAATGGATAACCATACATGACTTCCATGTTCTAATTAAATATAAAATTATTATTAATTATAAAATAATTTTAATTTTTAGAATTTCCATGTTCTAATTAAATTATAAATTATAGCCTAATATGTACACTTAGAGCGGAACTAAATATATCTGTATGATTTTGGTAAAAACGCTGAGAAAGGTAATCGAAATACGAATTGTACATAGTTGTTAATATTTTTAAAATAAATAATTAAATTTAATAAATTATCTTTTATTTAAACAAAGCGAAAGAAAGCGAATACTGCTCAGCGTTTGTAATCTGTGAATTTCTAAAAACAAAAAATTATTTTGTTTACGTATCCGTGGTTACGATATCCTGTTTACATAAAACGATATCAATTGTTAATATTTTATTGAAAATTTTTAAGTTTCCGGTCGAATAAATTTATAACAACAATACAAAACACAACACCCTCCCCCTTCAAATACACATTTCATTTATAGATATTTCATGTACCTTTGTACAGCGGATTTCACATCTACCTTCTTTTCAGGATACTTTACTTACCAAAATTAAGTACTTTACTCTTGTTAAAACGTAAAACGTTGGAGGTAAACTACCCCTTTCCCTTAACCGATCTTCACCAAAATCAATAGGTCTTGAGTCTTCTACAACTCGGGCATATCTGCAAAAAACATTTGATTCTGTTTCAATTTGCGGCAGTTATCGTTTGCCATAGAAAATATTTTGCACACAGACACAAGACACACACACAGATCATTTTCGGAAAATGACTTTCCTGCATGTCTTGAAGGTAGTACAATCAGAATCTTCCCTTATATGGAACACACAGACACAAGACACACACACACAGATCATTTTTGGAAAATGACTTTTCTTCATGTCTTGAATGTTAGTACAATCAGAATCTTCCCTTATATGGAACACACAGACACAAGACAAACGCACAGATCATTTTTGGAAAATGACTTTTCTTCATGTCTTGAAGTTAGTACAATCAGAATGTGCCCTTATATGGAACACAATTTTTTTTTTGCGATCACCATACTTCCATTTCCTTCCGGAACATGGAAGTAAAAGTACGAAGTTCATTTTTCTCTGATCTATTAATAAATGTATCTAAAATCTTAGTGCTATAGAGTCAGTGTTCTGTTCATATCTAAAAATTTGTAATTTTGCAATACAGCAACTACATTGTTTGACAATCACATCTTTAAAAATAAGTTACAGAGTTCTGGAAGCTTTCTACTGACAAAATAAAAATTACTCTGGTTTGACAGTTTTGTGTTTCTTTTGAAACACTTTTTCCAACACTTAATATACGTAAAAAATGCATGCTCTTAATATAATTTTGTTTAATACTTGTTAACAAATAAATGTCAGCAGGCAATAGACACCTAGCAAGGAAAGAAAGGGCTGGGGTGAATGGGAATGAACAGCCTGCTGCCAGTTTATTGCAACAGAACGAAAACTAGCAAAAGAAGAAATTAATAAATGTTTTGTAAAATAATCGTAAAATTCTTTGTCTTATAGAAAGCATTGCCATTCCCCCCTCCCGTTCGATAGTTAGATGAAACTAACAAGACCAACAAATGACGATTTTAAAATCCTTTAAAGAGAGACAATAAAATATAAACAAAAAAACACAATAGCACTGATTATTGTTACAAAAATTATCATTTGAATTTTAATGATTTTATACATTAAAGCAGGTAATTTTGTTTTATAGTTTGCATTATAATCAGTTTAATTTTGATGAATAGATTATTCTTCACTGCGTAAAAAACTAATTACAGTAAATTAGTTCATTTTGTCAAGTTTTAATCACAAACAGGTAAATCAATTTTTCTGATTAGCTGATTAGCAATTAGCTCATTAACAATTTAAAAAAATAAAGAGACATTTAAAATAATATTAATTATGACTTAATAAGTTAAAATGAGTAGAGGCCTGTGTTAATATATTGTTATGCAAATACGGAACGCTCTCGAACAGTCGAGAGTGTCATTATACACGCTTCTCGACTAGCCCAGCATGCCTCGTCTGTATCAACAAATCCATACGGAAGCTTATGTTAGTTGTAAACAATTTTACATTTTGTAATAACTTATAAATCTTTGGAATTACAAATAAAAAATAACTTTATTATTTGTACAATGATATTATGCAAAATTATTTGGCTATGATAGGACATTGTGATATTGATGTTAAGTTGGGTAAGATCCAGACGATCTGTGGAAAAATCAACATCATTTTAGAAACAAGGTACGTCGAGATACAAAATTCAAGTTTTACAAAGTTATGTACTGTCCTGTGGTCGAATGGTCGATGTTATGGTCGATTATAAGGTTATGTTATCAATACCGAGTATTAATAATTCCGCTTGATAAATAAACACTTGGTATGGTTCTAAATGTACCTTTTACTTTCTTAACAAGTGTTTCATCAATTACGGCAGTTTCAGAGGTTAGATTTTAATGAGATATTTGAAACGTATGAGGTATGTGTGTGTGAGAGATAGAGATAGACAGACAGATAGAGAGAGAGAGAGAGAGAGAGAGAGAGAGAGAGAGAGAGAGAGAGAGAGAGAGAGAGAGAGAGTGTGTGTGTATGTGAGTGTTTGTAGTATTAGGCTACTGATACTGTTTAAAATCAAACACAATGCTGAATTTGAATTGGGTTTTTATTTTTAGACACGAACGTGTAGATTCTCAATCTTAGTACAATTTGTACAATTCGATTAATTTTTGTATTTTAGAAATTACAATAACAATTTATTAATGTATTTTTTTATTATTTCTTTTATAAAATTGCTAACTGCTATAATTTTTATTGTTCGACTAAGCTTTTCGTCATCACTGAATCATCAGGTCTTAAACAACAATAGCAGTCTTAAAATTATAGCAGTTAGCAAATTTATAAAAGAAATAGTAAGGATGGCTGCTAATTTAAGCAATACGAAGAATAAAATATGCGAATTGCAAGCAGATAAATATAAAAATGTAAGGGAATTTTTTTAGTATTTAAAAATTAAAGCAAAAGAAAATTATAGCAGTTAGAAAATTTATAAAAGAAATAGTAAGGATGGCTGCTAATTTAAACAATACGAAGAATAAAATATGCGAATTGCAAGCAGATAAATATAAAAATGTAAGGGAATTTTTTTTTATTGTTACTAGTAGAAAAATTTATTAATGATCAGTTTGTTTTGTTATTTGCATTAATCTCGAAACATTTTAAATTAAAACAACGAAAAATCTCATATTTTGTTTTTACTCTGGGTTAAATGAAATACAGCTGGGATAACAGAATGCATAAGATTTCATGGAGGGTTTGATTGATAAACACCGATTGACCGACACACTTTTAAACAGTTTGTCAATAACATAATGACATGACAATATCTACAAAACTTACCAGTCTCCAGATCGATGTCGACATGTGAAAAATTTTAATAACATTGATATTAATGACAGCAACAATAAAACTTGTAATCACTGGCAAAATATGAATGTTATATTAAAAATCTAGTAGTTATTTTATTTGTCGTTATGATAAACATATTCTAGTCGTCTGCACATAGATAAATGGCATTTTTATGTTCAAGAATATTTTATTGAAAGTGTCCGCTCTTCGCAGCTGATATTTATAATTAGTTTATTCAACCATATAATAACTCATGCTGATCACAATTAGCCTTTTTATTTTTGAAACTGACAAAGCAAATGGCAGTAGTAAAAAAATTGCTGTAAATATTACATTGCTGTTTAATGACATTTAAATATGAATATTGTGATCTATTAAAATGCAACTGCAGAAACACATGAAATGTTATTATTGCGCGTCAGTTTACGGTGCAAACTCAATTATAGTAGAATGAGATGTACATGTCCTGCAGTTGTCATGTCACACGTGTCAACAGTGACGCAACATCGTGTCCCCTTGGCATGACAGATAGTAAATTGTTTTCACAAAACGTCACGCTAAATATTTATTATGCTTAACTTTTGTATACAATTTTCTTTCATTGCTGAACTAAATATACATATCTGGATAAGATGAAGCTAAGAAGCTAAGCGCCTACATTTCGGTAATGTTAACTGCGCTAAAACAACCTGGCGCATTCCTTCATACAAATACTTTTGCTTCGACGAGCAAACTTATAGAATCATATAACTTAAGTATAACTTTATAAGATACTAGCTGTTACCCGCGGCTTCGCACGCGAATATTTGGCTTTTATAAGTATTTTAATATAATTTTTATTCTCAATATCTATTTGGTGTTTTGTCAGCTCGTATAGCAATTTTGTACTCATTAGTCAAATTCTCTCCAAAGCTGTTTTCAACACTTGTACTATTTTAACTTGTACAAAATTTTTATGTTGGTGCAGCAGGCTTTGCAGATTTAAAAGTAGTCCTACCCGTTTATAAAGCCGTTGGAGATATTTATAAAGTATCTGTTAAATCAAAAACGCTAAATTTTTTATTTTAAGTGTTACTGTGTTAGAATCGTTGCACAACACATTAAACGTTATGTTTTCCTCAACCATAGCTTTTATTTATTTCAGCAGTAAACTAAAAACCAAAAACCGTTGTCACCTAACCTCTCAAATCAAAACAACACGTATTTTAGCTTTGCATTATGTATAGGACAATTTACAATTAGTACACTTCTTCTTTTCCACATCATAATATTATATATTGTATAATATAATCGCATATTATATAAAACATCAAAAATATACTGCAGGAATGGATAAATGTACAATTCCGATGCCGCTAAATAGGTTTTGTTTATTTACTTGTTACTATGGTAATTAATTCTGGTCTCCATGGTGTTGATGACATCTTTATACGCGTCAACAAAAAGGCATAAGTAAAAGGGCCTAAATCATGCAAACGGGTAAAATATCAAATTCCGAGTCAGACAGTATTTTTCGTCGTGTGTCAAGTTTACCTGTCCAAAATTTGGTGGCAGTCAGTGTAACTGTGTGGATTTGTATTCAGTACCCATACCTCCTCAGAATTTGAGTTATATATATATATATATATATATATATATATATTTCAATCCTTTCTGCTACAGTCCGTTTCTTGATGTATATAATACTATAATACTTATAATTAATTTACCTCAAGATATACTTTTTTCCTTTAGGAACATGTTTCGGGAGATCTTGTTCTCCCATCTTCAGCCTTCGCCATCTTGTTGAATACTTCACCAGAAACAAGATGGCGAAGGCTGAAGATGGGAGAACAAGATCTCCCGAAACATGTTCCTAAAGGAAAAAAGTATATCTTGAGGTAAATTAATTATAAGTATTATAGTAATATACATATATATATATATATATATATATATATATAAGATCTGAATATAATTTTGAGGGTCTTCTTCTTTTACCACTCTCGAAGGATTAGGTTATACATACTTGTTCCGGCACCCATCTCATCATCGGATGACCCATGTCTCTTCTACCAAGGGATTTATAGTTCAGTACCACTGTCGGCAATCGATCGTCTGTCATCCTTTGCAAATGATCACACCATTGGCTTCTGTAACCTGAAATAATTTCATTTGTGTCATAATAATATCATTTAATTTTCAATTCTATTTCAAAAACTCAAATAATTTTATGAAATGTTTATTTTTTTTCGAACAATGTCAGTGCAGAATTAATTATTTTTTTAGAAATGACCTCAAATATTGTTTATCATTATTGTTCATAATAAATGGAAATATTATTTTATAGTTTTATCAGTAAGTTAATGACAAATATAAAATAGAAATCTATTACTGTAAATACAAAACATTTACCAATCCTGATCAATTCCAAATCTATACGGAATTTCCAGTGTCATTGTAAGTACAGTGCGCAACCGTGATTGGTTGGCACCGCGCCTATCCGCTGTACGTACGGTACCTTACTCCAAAGCTAAGCCGGACAAACGGGGACGAGGTTTTTTCCTATAACCGTTTTATTTATTTATAATAATATATATTATATATTGGCTGGTATCCCACAGCTACTGCCGCATCCCTCATCTCAGTTTCCATATCAACTTATTCTGTGTAACTTCGTTCTTCAGATTCTTTTCTTCCATATTCCTTTCGATCCCTTCTATCCATTTTAGTCCATGTCTGCCTTTTTTTCTTCTGTATTTGAACACACTCACAGGTATTCTTTCTTCACTTATTCTCATTAGGTGTCCATAACAGGAAAGCTGTTTACGTTTTACATCTTCTATTACAGTTTCTTTTCTATTTGTTCTTTCCCTTATTACGTCATTCCTTACACGTTCCAGACGAGAAAGTCTGGAAGCTCGTCTAAGGTAGTCCATTTCTACAGCTTCAATCTTCCTACGGTTCTTTTCGATGGTTGTCCAACATTCTGACCCATAGGTGGTAATTGTTCATTGTTCAACAATGGCTTTATAAATATTGATCTTTGACGGTACTCCGATTTTGGTGGACCACAAAAGTGGGTTTAATTGGTGTATGGTACTTTTTCCTAAAAGTAATTTAATTATTTATTTATTTATTTTTTTAATTTTGTAAAACTGTATAAAAGATATACTCGGTTTGTATGACAGTGGGTTTTATTGATGTATGAATACATCATATTTTATACCCAGTGTATGCAACGAGATTTGTAATAGTAAAATATTATTTTACACGTTTCTTTAAAACCGTCTACAGATTAATTACAAATAATGTATCAAGCATTTCAAAATATTGATTTTTATTAACAGAACGTTAAACGTAATAAATGTTCCCGACATGATCATAAAATAAAATTAAATTTTGATTTCTGGAACCTCACGTCACTAAGAATCAATATTAATACATTCAATACATTCTACAACTTTAAGAAAAACTAAAAAAATTAACGACTTCTAATTGACAATGTATTTTTCATCATATAAATGGTCTCTAGATTGCTTATAAGATTCAGTTAATTGATTTAAAATATACCTTATCTGATCCGTCAGCGATCTTGTAGTTTAATATTCCATTACATGTTTCGGGAATTAAATTCCCATCATCAGGTAAAACTTCTTCTTCCTAATACACAGGAGTCGTCGGTGAAATTATTCAAAACACATACACACACGAACGAATAAAACAAACACAACTGTTAAAAATGACATAATTAAAACACCGTACACACACAGCTAACGAAGACTGTGCGCACTGCCTGACAGTCACATAAGCATCTCTTGTGATTGTTTCCAAGAATCACCTGGTCGTGGTCGCTACCTGCCTAGGCCGACTACGAGGCTCTGTGTGTATGTGTGTGCGCGCCGACTATGTGTGTCTGGGTCCTTGCCGCTCGAACGTAAAATCTACGAGCAAGACGCCCCACGGTGTCATCCGAGGAGCGGACACCGAGTCCACTTCAGAGAGTCCAGCCATGACTAGAGGTGTACAAAACTAGTATTTAAAATAACAGGTACGAACGAAACCGTTCAAAAAAAAAACACCTACAAATACTTGTTAAGTTATTATACGATAATATCTAATATTAGATATACCTGTATTATATAATTTGTTTAAAGAAATAAATTGAAACTAAAAATAATAACAGTGTTACTTTACACAGTCATTTTATTAAGCTGTTACTGTTGAAAAGAAAATTAGAAACAAGAGAATTTATAGGCCTACCTCCCTTCGTGAATAGTAATTTAAGTTTTCACTAGGAGTAAACAAACTGACATAGATTTAATGTTAAATTAATTATTGATTCCATTTTGGTTAGACGAATAAGTTGCGGAACTCGGGCAATGTAATTTAGAGTGCACGTAATAGCACAACAAATAATGTCAAAAACATTTACGTGAGATGTGCAGTGAAGTTAAAAATCATCTCCGAAATCACACTAACAAAAAGTATTACCCTATATGGCCTATCAGTCACTATCTAGGTTATAACACAATAAAATTCGCATTTACAAAAAATTACCATTTGGTGACTAGTATATTATATAATTTGTTATTTTAATGTGTATTATACATCTGCATAACACACGAGAATAAATGTATTATCAGTATGAATTTTTTTTATTTATTAAAAACAGCTTCGTCCCTTTGGCATAGAGGTATTGTGAACCTTTGTGTTTTGCTTCATTTCGTACTTGTATGGCAATCGCCACATGCGCTGAATCTATTATTCACCACTAATAACTGTGACTGTGTACTCTCGTAGTACTCGTTTATTCGTTAGTTGGGGGGGGGGGGTTCCGCGACTCGGAACCGCGAGGTCGCGAGTAAGCGGAACGGGTATGTCGACTTTTCAGTTTTTAGTTATCGTTGAATCGGAACAGGTATTCAACTTTTCAGTCACTGTTATATCCGTTCCACAAAAATAATCGTTCAAAAATACCTGTTATAGGTATATCGGCCCACCTCTAGCCATGACCGTCTGTGGGGTTCATACTCTAGATGTTTCCGTTACTACATCAGCTGAGTAGTGTCAGGAAATTGTCAAAGGTTACTGCTTTATGCTAGACCTTGTTTTCTGCTAGTAGAATTACACTGTTGTCTTGCTGAGTGAAGTCATTCAGAAGCTTCAAGTAGGTACTGTTGTGATTAACGTACCAGAATAAACAGTGTATTAGATTTAATACAATGGTAAATTTAACTATGCTTTAGCAGATTTCTTTTACATATGTGTTTCTTCTTTTTTGACAATATCTTTAACATACAACAGAATACTGTAAAACAGTCATAGGTAACCTTTGATTTTATTGTGGCACATATATAACTGAGGACCAGTTGGATGGGCCTCCTCACACCATCAATGGAAATAGAAAGTGCGGAGTTCAACTGTCGCTATATAATACCCTTGTGCTTATATTTAGCGACGTGAAATACCGAATCGTAAAAAGGTATGCAGTATTTTTCATACATATTTGTGAAATTTTTTCACATTAGGAGTAGGACATCGTCAGTTTGTCATCATGCACATGCACGTTAAAACTAACAAAACTTTAAACGAAAAAATTTTTAAACATTAAAACGTTTTAATAAAAATTAATTAAAGAACTTACCACAATAACACTATTTACTTTCATAAAGTGCACAGAAATGTAAAACTTTAAAAAATCGCTTTGGGGAAGAAAGGTATTTACAGGCTGTGGGCGACAAGCTCGGCAATCGTATTGAAGGAAGACGTTCGCTAAATGGCTTGTACTATTTTATAATACAGTACTTCGAAACTTAAAATTACAAAAATTACAAATTGGTTCGCGGGCGCAGGGTTGTCAACTGCTGCTGTAAAATAGTTTGTTACTTGAATCTTTGAATCTCAAAATTGAAAGTCTGAATTAGAAATGAAACTATTAAAACCTGTTGTACCGTTTGGCCCATAGTACTAAGTGTGGAGTGTACATACGCACTAATTCCGGTAAAGCTGATTTTCTAGGAAACAATGAAATGTAGAAGAAATTATAAAACAAAGAGTAACTTTATTTTATGAAGGTTTACACGCTTTATTTTATGAAGGTTTACACGCCTGGGTGGTAATAGCGGTAGCATAGGTGAAGGAGTAATCTTTGAGCGCAGGATCTGGAACAACGTTTACCTGTGAAGGTCAGGTCACACTTAACTTGAGGGCACTTACGTGTGATGACGTGACGTCACTGTCATACAACAACGCTACTCCACTCCGACTCTTAACAATGCCGCGCTTAACACTAAAGCACCGTGTAACCTTGACACAGAAATTATTTTTATCCCCATTGTGCTAATCTACACACCCCGTCTATTTCACTATATATAACGTTCAGGCGTCTTCTACGGATTGCATAAGTATTTTATAAAATTGTTACTAAAAATAACTGGAAACTCGTTCCTTTCTTATCATCATAATGAGATTTCCATCACTTTCCATCAATTCGTACAATCTTTATTGACCACATTTCTTTCCGTAATTCAGACATAACGTAGGAGAGGTTTCAATGTTACTGCGTTAATGATCTCATTTATCCTGGCGTTAAGAAAATAAAATAAGTTATTGAAAGTCACAGAAATCGATTAACAGTACTAAAAATTCTATTAAAATTCTCGATTAAATAAAGATACTGGTGGTTCAATAAATTTCTTAGTTCCACGATTATCTGATATGCGCTATATACAAAAACAATAAAGTCATCAAAGTAAAATAATTATCAAGATATAGGCCTATAATAATAAGGCGTGGGTCATGACAAAAAAAGGAAAGCGCTAAGATTCAGTATTCAGTTTCTTCGAAATACTTTAAATTATACATTGCAAGATAGAGTAAGGAATGAAGATATCAGAGCAGAACTCGAACTAAAGGACATAAATAAAATTAATTCCATTTAGAGAAGACAATGGTGTGATCATCTGCAAAGGATGACAGATGATCAATTGCCGAAAGCGGCACTGAACTATAAAGCTATTGGTAGAGGAGACGTGTGTCGTCTGAGGATGAGATGGGTGCTGGAACAGGTTTATATAACATAATCCTTGAAGAAGGAGAAGAAGAAGAAGAAGAAGAAGAGGAAGAGGAAGAGGAAGAGGAAGAGGAAGAGGAAGAGGAAGAGGAAGAGGAAGAAGAAGAAGAAGAAGAAGAAGAAGAAGAAGAAGAAGAAGAAGAAGAAGAAGAAGAAGAAGAAGAAGAAGAAGAAGAAGAAGGAGTTTGTAGACAATTTGGTACAAGAGATGTAGGAAGACCGAGAGCAAGATGCGGAGATATTCTGTGAAGACGGAACAGGCAAAGTGCCTACTCCGTGTAGTGCTGAAGAAGAAGAAAATTAAATACAGTTTCCTTTTAATCTACATTTTAAAACTCTACCTCTTTCTGTCTGCATGTCTATCTGTCACACTCAAAAATATATCTGGCTGACTCTCCCCCTCTGTCACACTCGTCATTTCATTAACACTATCTTTATTAATTATTATCAAAGGAATATCTAAGGTGAAGACAAATGATATCTCTCTAAGAAAGGAATTATAGTTTGTATAACCAAAAAATCTAAATTGTAAAAAAATAGAAATCAGGTTACTTGTAACATTCTATTGGATATACTTTGAAACGGTGTAACCGTTATTAGTATTTATCGTAATCTAATAGACCAATAATGTAATAATATTTAAATGTTCTTACTGTCTCTCAATACAAGAAATAATTGTGTACAGTTTAAATCCATTTGTAGTTTTATTCGCTTACTGTCATCGAGAATAGTTCAGCTTTCTTATTAAATACTCTAATAACTGTTGTTTATAATGTAAATTTAATATCTGTACACTGCTGCAAAGATTACTGAAAGACGTTTGCAATAGAAGGATATAAAACGTTCTCAGCGGAATTTAGTATAAATTTAGTATGACATAACTAAAGATATTTACAATAAAAAGTCCACATCTAAAAATGCGAAAATAAGGCATTACAGAACAGTGGTGACGCCAGAATGCCTATATGCAAGTGAATGTCTAGCATTGAATTATAATTTAGACAAACTAGAAATACTGAAAAGACGAGTTATTAGTAAAATATTAGGCCCACGAAAACCTTCAGAAGGTTGGACATTAAAAAGTAATCATGAAATATATCAAATTATAGAAAATATAACAGAAACAATGAAAAAAATAGGCCTACTATTACTTTTTGGACATGTATATAGAATGGACTACAAACAGATAATATAGGTTAACAAAGCAGATTTTCAAATATCTGTTGGGGAAGAAGTCAACATCAAGTTGGATTTAAGAAGTCTAAAAGGATTTAGAAGAAAATAATATAAACGCAGAAGAAGCAATTGAAAGAGACCTTATTCGGACAAAAGTGTTAAAAATGGAAAGAGTCCGGGGTAGGAGAGAGAAAAACGCAGGATCAAAGTGGACCGAAGACAGGAAGAAGAGACACAGTGAAAAGATAAAAGAATATTAGAGAAAAAGAAAAGAACAATGAATAAAAAATTGAAATTGGTATGTGGTCCTTAGATGGCCGATAAAAGAAAAGAAAAAATCACTAATTTAAATATAAATATCATTTGTTTCACGTGGACGGAATTTACCTTCTACGTATCATTAGTGTTATCTACGGCGATGCACAGTGCATTAAGTGCTGACACAGGTTTCTTGTTGTTGCTTCGTCTGTTGTGAAAATATCTTCGTTTATTTTTCAGACAACGAGATGTGGTATTCTTATGTAAGTTTTGAAAAAAACATAAAACGTAAAATATCGGTATGGAGGAGACACAGTGAAAAGATAAAAGAATATTAGAGAAAAAGAAAAGAACACTGAATAAAGAATTGAAATTGGCATGTGGTCCTTAGATGGCCAATAAAAAAAAGAAAAAATCACTAATTTAAATAGAAATATCATTTGTTTCACGTGGACGGAATTTACCTTCTACGTATCTTTAGTGTTATCTACGGGGATGCACAGTGCATTAAGTGCTGACACAGGTTTCTTGTTGTTGCTTCGTCTGTTGTGAAAATATCTTCGTTTATTTTTCAGACAACGAGATGTGGTATTTTTATGTAAGTTTTGAAAAAAACATAAAACGTAAAATACCGGTATGGAGAAACATACATGACTTTCATGTTCAAAGACCTATATTTAAAATCATTTTCGAAATGAAACATTTCTATAGAAACTACTTTCTTCAACCTTAACCTCAGTACTGTGGTCACTAATGTATACCATCTCAAGTTACCGCACTCGATTTTCACTGATGATGGCAGTCGATGACACTCCTAAAACCTCTGGTTTTGCAAAAAACATTGTACCGTGGCCAAACAGCTCGGGAAGGAATGTTAACAACAAACTACTTCTTTGATGCCGATAACGTAGTTCACATATAAAAATTATCCCCTCCCCCTTCAACTACCCTTTTCATTTATAGATATTTCATATACCTTTCTATAGTGGATTATTATGACCTTCTTTTCAGGATACTTTATTTATCAAAATTAAGTACTTTACTCTCATTAAAACATAAAACGTTGCAGGTAAACAACCCCTTCCTCTTAACCGATCATCGCAAAGATCAATAGGCCGTGAGTACTCTACAACTCAGGCACATATGCAAAAAATTATTTGATTCTGTTTGAATTTGCGGCAGTTATAGTTTGCAATAGAAAAAATTATACACATAGACACACAGTCACTTTTCAGAAAATGATTTTCTTCATGTTTTGAGGGTAGTACAATAAGAATCAGCCCTTATCTCGAACACGATTTTTTTTAGCCATCATCATACTTCAATTTCCTTATGGAACATGGAAGGGAAGTAAAATCGGTTGTAATATGCCGTCTCATGATTGTGTGTTACATGCGTATTTAAATCCCAGTTTTAATTTTAAAAATACATAATACCGTTTTTTATTAATTTTATTATTAGGTCTCACATTTACGTGAAACGTTATGTTTCACCTTGCGTGCTGCTTTTTACGCTCGTTGTGTACTTTTCCGTTCTTACAATGATACTATTAAGTACACACAGGAAAGTACTAGTTCTTGCTCCCATACGTAGGTACACTAGTATTTTGTCGTATGCTTTATTTGTATGTGAAAATAATTGTGCTGTAGAGTGTTTGCTGTAGTGAACGGACTTCGGTCGAGAGCTCAGTCCACATTCACAATCTGTGTCAAGTATTCTCTCGTGAAAAACCACAACTCCAGCATGGATGTATTTACACGACCTAAACCCTATGGTCCAGCACACATTACTTTATCCATCTATTTTTGCATAATGCGTGGATGTTGACAATGTGAAAGTTTAGTTAGGCCTACGTTTTCTGTTTTTGTATCACACAGCTTTAATTCAAATCAAATCAAACAATTCAGTCTATTAGCTGTAACAACAGCAATATCGTATAATGTATGTAGATTTTTAAGGCACTATAAAGAATTTTTTTAAAGTAACAAAATATGTGTGTTGGGCGTTTTATTTCCTTACATATAAAGAATAGCCATAAGGGTGGGAATTGTATGGAGTTTAATGCTTTTATACCTATTATTAAAACTCGTAAAAAAGATTAAACCCAAAAAATCCGTATTCTGTAGGCGATTATGTTTGTTTTTTATGAACTCCAGTATCAGCAAAGCAATGAGCAGAGACTATCGGAAAATTTTTAAGGTTAGATGTTGAATGTCTGAAACTGAAGGTACTATCTGGCATAAATCTTGGCACAAAGTCATTGTTGCATTATTGATGGGGGGGGGGCGTGAGACGTCTCGCCCCGGGCGCCTGCAGCCCCAGGAATGGCCCTGACTGTAATACTACACATTTAAAATACGTTTAACACAGTTTCGGTGTGACTTGACTGTCTCTCACAAGGTAATTCTTGTAGCGAATAAAAAATACACTTTAACAAAATATTCAATAAATTGCACTTACATATAATGCACGATCGTTCAATCTAAAAAGCGCACAAAATTACAACTAAATACGTATTGTTACGACATCACAGAACAATCTACGTGTTTGTCGAACGTTCCAGATGAATCCAGCGGAATCTGTGTGCTGTACGTGATTCTCGACGCATTCGCGAGATTTTTCTGGAAGCCGCCAGCCGCTCGGACTGTGTCAAGGCCGCAATTAATTGCGTCGTACACACTGGCGCTAACACGCAGTTTGGAATCTTCTGGTCTGTGGGCGCTGTATAAATACTAGGCGGCAGCGGCCTTAGTTTTCAGTTATAGTCGCGACACATTAAAGTGCGGTTCGAGAGTTAATATCGGGCGATATTACTGTGTGCGTTCAAGTGGTTGTTAGTGAAGCGTTTTATAATCGGGTGGTATATTGTAATACAATTGTGTTTTAATATTAGTTGACATTTTATTGCCTGTGAACAATTTTATTTGATTTGTTGTAAGAGACGGTGTAGATAATCACGAATTGTTTTAACTGTGAAAATTAAAGCTGGTGATTAGTGACTTAATTAGTGTCTTGTATTTTGTTTCTACTGTACCTACGACGATCAGGTAGACCGTCGTAACAGTATGAACAATGTTTTCAGAACCAGGAATACCCCACCACACAAGTACGCGCTATCATTCAGTAGACCCCCCGCTCCACGGGTGTCTCGCCAGCAAAACTGGTGTGCTTACTGTAATTAGTGACTTCACTGCTGTCTGTATTTTGTTTCCACTCTACCATACGGTGATCCGTGAGGTCGGCGTAACAATATATAGATTAAACTATTTTCGGATAAAGATTTAAAAACTGATCTGTGTCTGTGAAGTTTGAAATAATAATTATTATATAGAACACGTACGAATACCATCTATAGTTTAGTAGTGAGAGGTGTAGATTAGCACAATGGCGTTATAAATATTTACCGTGTCAAGGTCAGATATTGCTGTAGTGAAAAGCGCGACATTGTTAAGAGTCAAAATGGTGGGAGCGGCGTCGTTGTTGTTTGGATGTGACATCATGTCACACGTAAGTGCCCTTACGTTAAGTGCGACCTGACCTTCACAGGCCAATATTGTTGTTAATCCTGTGTGAACTCTGTGCTCAACCGCCTTACCGCCTATATATTATTTCAGAAAGCTTCCCACGCTGTTACCGCCTGGAAACACAAAGTGCAGATCTATCAAGCATTTTTATTTGTCGACGGTTTTTAAGAAATTAGTTTCATATAAAAGGTTGGATTTACATCCACCTCTGACAGTATTTCGATATATAACAGTACGATATAAATATTCGCTATGTTAATGTTAGCAACAAATAATACAAACAAGTGTTACCACTTTTTCACTACTATTCAGACGGATAAGGATGACAACAAAACGTTACGTGGGGTTTATGTAGACAGCACAGAACTATGACTTAACCGCATTAAAGAATAAACTTCTTCTTCTTCTTCTTCTTCTTCTTCTTCTTCTTCTTCTTCTTCTTCTTCTTCTTCTTCTTCTTCTTCTCCTCTTCAAGGATTAGGTTGTTTGGCAATCCAGATGTGCCCTAGCCAGATTCTCACTTTGCTTCAACTTGTCTTGGGTGATATCCCTTCCTTTAGTCTTTTCTGTCTAGTCTCTCTTGACTGCCTTTTGTTCTTTTCTGACCCCGACGCTATTAGAGTAATCTAGGGGTAGGGTGTCTTCCTTTTTCAATTCTAATTCCTTAATTTTGGGTGGAATTTCCTTAACTTAGAGTGCTTACTGATGCCGATATGTGAGAACTGGGAATCCTTCAAAACTTTTAGTATCAGAATAACTAATACAAAGCTACCAAATCCTATCTTCGAAAGAGAAGTGTAAGGGCAAATCTCCTGCGCCCCAAAACAGGAAAACAGGGGCCTTTCGGCTAAGGTATGGTAACCCTGACAGAAGAGTCTCTGGTCCTTCTGGTAGGATGTTGTGCATGAGGCCAGTAACCTGTTCTAGTAAAACTTTGAAATACTTGTTGTAGCTTTGGAGTAAGGACTGGAATAATAAACATATTCCAATAAAATCTCCTGAAAAGAAAACTAATTTTCCAAGTTTTCAAACTTTTCACGACATTAGACAAATTTTACAATATAGGCCTACGTACACACGTACTGTTTTGACATTACAGAAAGTTCTACATGTTTCTCGGCTATCCCAGCAGAGCCCAGCTGTAATGTTTGTGTGCGTACGTGACACTTAACATGCGTCAATAACGAGGCTATTTCAGACCATACCGGTCGGCGCACTGCGTTCAAGGCTTCAAGGCCGCAATCAATTACGCTCTAGTGTTTTTAAGTAGTGTTGACGTGTATTGTGGATTATTCTGGAACACTTGTGCTATCTGTTTAAACAACGACAGCTGCCGCTTAGAGACAGTTTACGTTGGGCGATTTGTCAATTGATATCAAGTGGTTATGCGGGACACTATTAGTTGACATTATTATTGTGTGTAGACATATTTTTCTCGGATTATTGTACAAGTTGATTATAACTTGTTACTTGTAATAATTAATGCTGGTTTGTAGTGACTTCATTGGTGTCTTATATTTTGTTCTCCACTTTACCGTACGACGATCAGTAGACCGTCGAAACAATACATATCCGGCACTACAGTCCAGGGTGGACCTTGGCTAACTAATGACCCGACACCAGATAGTCCGATCATGTGCCCTGGTCTTCCAGCCATCCTTGTTAGGTCTTCTTCCACGTCGTCTTGCCGTAGTTTTCTTGGCCTGTCTTGTCTTCTGCGCCCATCTATGTGCCCATTCATTATCCTTTTGGAGAGACTTTGTTGTCCATTCTTTATAAATGTCCGATCCAGCTGATTCTTCTGGACTTTATAAATCGGACAATATCTCCCTATTTTAGAACGGAGTCTATTTCTTGATTAAATCTGATCCTCTGTTATCCACTACAACATACTGGTTTAATAACTTATATTTCAAAACCAAATTCTACAAATTACATATTAATTTGGTAATGTAATAAGTGGTGGTTACAATTTAAATAAATATAGTTGATCCCAATATAGACAAATAGTAAGACAGTTCTGTGACCTTTAAAACGGATTTTTGAAATTCACAAGACAGTAAGGAAGACTCTTACTTAAAATTCTACATACTGTTACTTTGATTGTCGTACGGTACAGTGGAATTCCAAATACAAGACGCCAATGAAATCACTGATCAGCAGTTTTAATTAGTCACAATTACCAGTTAACAGTGTGTCTTACCTGCACTACAGTGTGTCTTATAATTCAAGAAACGACGCTGTGAATAAGTTGGGTAAGTTATCCTTATGTGCGGGAGCATCAGGCGAGCCCTGAAGTCAGCAAGTAAAGAAACACGCCTAAAATTCTACAAGGGGATGGCTCTTCTCACACTTCTTTATGGGTCTGAGAATTGGACTTTAACGAAAGGCCAGGCCAGTCGCATCAAAGCGGCTGAAATGAGATTTCTCAGGCACGTGGGAGGGTATACTCTCCATGACCATAGAAGAAACACATATACACGGCAGGACTGAATATTATGAGTATACTCGAAAGGATTGCCCAATATCGGCTAAATTGTTGGGAACATTTTTGCCGAATGGATGAGTGCCGCATCCCCAAACAACTCTGGAACAATACACCGAGGGGACGAAGAGGTGTGGATCGTCCGAGGAAGCACAGAAATGACTAGCTCTAATCTTCCCTATTTGAGACCGGAACAAACCATTTTTGGTTTAATCCGTGAAGAAGAAGAAGATGATGATGATGATGATGATGATGACAATTACCAGTTTTAAACAACTCGTACAATGATTTAAGTTAAATCTGTTCACACGCAATAATATGGTTAATTATAAAGAATCCTGCACTAATTATAACACAATAACACTTTGCCACAATTCTCCAAACGTCACTTGAATAAATCACCACTTAAACTCACTGAGTAATCGCTCGACGTAAACTGACTGACCGCCGTTGAATGCTTGTATTTATAGCCCGCTGAAATGCCAAAATAATCTGTCACTGTGGATGACGTGTTAAACAAGCGCTTATTACAGGCGCTCTCGAATACACAAGAAACACAGTGTCCTTGAACACAGTGCTCTGACCGGTACGGTCTGGAAAAGCCTCGATCGTTGACGCATGATAAGTGTCACGTAATCGTCTTTCATTTGAAAAGAGCAGCAATATGTACGCACACACACATTACATCTGGGCTCTGCTGGGATAGCCGAGATTCTTGTAGAACGTTCCGCATTACGTAACAGTTCGTATTTTAATTTACAAGATCCCAACGGTGGTCTGATTGAGTGAAGGACACACTGTGCGTGTATCGGGCTGTCGCTATTTCTTTTCTTGTCTTAACTGTGTGCAAGCAACGTTTATCTTTAAAATTTTAGAGTTCCCAAATAAATCTGTGGCGTTTTAGATCAGAAAACAACCCTAATTAAAGTAAGAGGGGGAATATTCGTCCCAACCAGCTACAGTCGGCCATTCTCAGCTTCAGTGACCCCTATTAAGAGAAGAAACGTTGCGTCTTGTTATTCCAGCGATAAGAGAGAGTTAGACGCATAGGAAGCTAAGAAAGATAAATGAAACTTGTTATCTGTACCCTGATTTTTTTTAGACACCTACAACGTTCGAAGCTTTCAGCAGACGTCCGTTTGCAGCAAGGAAACGACAAACAAACGCTTTCACGTTGGCATAACTTCGGAATGTTGCATTTTGTGAAATTATCAGAAGCATTGAAGAAAGCTGAGGTCTTTCGAAAACTAAATGTGTACAGTGTGAATTACAAATATATTCAGAATGAAGTGTCTGGAAATGTAGAATTTTTTTATACGTCTTTGACGATTATTAATAAAATTATTTTTGCGTCTTGTAGGATAAAATATAAGCTTATCGATAAGCCTACGTCCACTGGTATTTAAAATAGAATTCATGCATAATATAATACATGTAAAAATCGGTTATTGGCATATATAAATATGAAAATAATATTGAAAACTTCTCTTTCATTTGCTTCTTTTGCATTTATATTATTTGTTCTCAATCCTTTTTGACTTCTTTAATCCAAATTGATGTTGACTTCTTCCCCCACAGATATTTGAAGATCTGCTTTGTTAACCTATTGTCGTTCATTCTATATAAATGTCCAAAAAATACTATCACTTTTTCTCACTGTTTCTATTATATTTTCTATACTTTGATACATTTCATCATTAGGCCTATTTCTTAATTTTCAACGTTCTAACGTTTTTCGTGGGTCTAATATTTTCCTAAAAATTCGTTTTTCCAATATTTCTAGTTTGTCTGAATTAAAATTCAATGCTAAACATTCACTTTCATATAGGCATTCTTGCTTCACTACTGTACTGTAATGCCTTATTTTCGTATTTTTAGATATGCACTTTTTGTTGTAAATATCTTTAATTATACCATATGTTCTTTCCATTTATGAATCGCTTCTTCTACAGCAGAATTTTCTAAACCATTCTTTTGAATTATTTTCCCTAGATACTTGAATTTTCTAACACTCTCTATTCAACCAATTCTGTTAGCAGGAATTTTGGCGCATTTCTAATGTTCGTGAGAAATTTTTTTTCTTCACAAATTCTTAACCCTGTTCTACTGGTTATGTCCTCTGAAAATTAACTTGTGTTACTGCAGATGTCAGATGTTCAGAAAGTATAGCAAAGTCGTCTGTGAATGCCAAACAGTTTATTTCAGTATGTTTGTTCCTTCTTCCCAACATGATTGATAATAATTTGCATTCCTTTAATTTGTGATTAAAAATTCTCACTACTTTCTCCAGGACACAGTTGAAAGGAATTGAAAATAAACCATCATCCTGTTCTTACACCTGTATTTATTTTGAACGGTTGAGATATTTCTCCTATGAATTTTATTTTTACTTGTCTGTCGAAAAACTAAGAAGAGTACCTTCATATATTACAAATACATTTAGGATGAACTGGCTGCAAATGTAGGATTTGTTACATGCCTTGTAGGATTATTGATAGGACTATTAGAACGTCTTTTAGGACAATATGTAGGATTATTAATAGGTCTACATCCAAAGATATATAAAATAGAATCCATCCATAAGGTAATACACCTAAATATCGGTCATTGTCATATGTAAATAAGGTTGATTTAATCCGCGAATAAAGTCCTGCTCAGATGTTGAAAGTAAATTTAATATAATTTTATGGAGCATGCAAACCTCTATTAACCTTTTAACGATAAAACTGTAACATTATAATGAAAACCAGTTTGCGGGTGAGAAATAGAGATGCAGCTAAGCAACGTCATGTATGAACTCACCATGGTATGTGAGTCATCGCATGTCAGCATTGATACGTACGTAGACTTAATGTAGGCTTCAAAGAGACGCCAAATGTAATCGACGATAATGCCGTGCTGATGTGATGTAACATAAACAAACAAACAACAGCTCGCCGTTCGCATAATGATTTACCAGATTTCATTAAGCTTGAAACGCGCACTAACGTATGTAAATGAACCACTGGCTTAATGAATACTCCATCGACCGGTTTATCCGACGTTCTAACTCGCACGCACACACACTACCTCTTTCTGTCTCTCATTTGTCTCTCTCTCTCTCTCTCACTATCTCTCTCAGAATAGGCTCTATATATACCTCGACTGTGTGACTCAACATATGTGAATGTAAGTGCTAATTTTCAATAATGAAGTGAAGAAACATTTTTTAAACTTTTATTGCCCTACGGAAAAATTCCTCTTTATAAATTCCTCTTAAATTAAATTTGTATTCTATATACTCCATCGACCGGTTTATCCAACGCTCTGGCACTCTCTCTCTCTCACACACACACACACACACACACACACACACACACACACACACACACACACACACAATACATGACCTTGATTTTGTGGTTGCTGGTTGCACACATGTGAGTGTACGTGCTAATTTGGTAAAAGTCAGAAAATTAATTGAAGAAAAATTATGAAAAGTTTTATTGAAATTCCTTTCTATCACTTTAAATTAATTTTCCATTGTAGTCACGAATTTTAAAGCCCATACGGTCGTGTGTTATAAAATTTACATTTATAAGGGCACATTAATTTTTGTTAAGCGTTTTTGAAATGAAATACTATAAAAGAGACGTGCCTTGATACATCAGAAACAGCCAACATCTAAGTGATCTGGGCACATGACTTGCATCCAAATAAACAAAATATATACGTACTAGGAAAATTTATACATTCAAAAAATTCTAGTCTTCTTTTTCTCACTGTTTCCGTTATATTTTCTATACTTTGATATATTTCATCATTACTTCTTAATATCTAACCTCCTAAAGTTTTTCGTGGGCTTAATATTTTCCTAGTAATTCGTCTTTCCAATATTTACAGTTTGTCTAAATTATAATTCAGTGCTAGACATTCACTTGTATATAGGCATTTTGGCCTCACTACTATACTTTAATGTCTTATTTTCGCATTTTAGATATGCAGTTTTTATTGTACAGTAAATACCTTTAGTTATACCATATGCTCTTTCCATTTTATGAATACTTTTTCCTATAGCAGATATTACTATACCATTTTCTTGAATTATTTTCCATAGATACTTAAATTGTCTAACCCTCTCTATTCGACCAATATCTGTTAGCAGGAATTTTGGCGCATTTTTAATGTTCTTAAGAAATTTGTTTTTTTTTCTGAAGAAATTCTTAAGCCTGTTCTACTGGCTATGTCCTCTAAAAAATTAACTTGTGTTCCTGCAGATGCCAGATGTCAGAATAATTTGTGTTTATATTTTAAGAGAAATAATCTTAAGCTTTAGCGCGTGCACAACGAGTGGGCTCTTAGTTTCTCGAGAGCTGAGTTCACATTCACAATACGTGTCTAGTGTTCTGTGACTGAAAACCATATGTGAAGCGTTGGCGTGTTTTTATACTCTACATTCCGTGCTTCAGCATATATTACAATCTCCTCCTCCATTATTGTGACGTATATTATGACAAACACCTCACAATTTATATTGTTGTATTCATACAGATAAACGTCGATCGTTCCAAATGATAATGTGATTACGTATAAGTATAACACTACCGACTCGTAACACAAAGTTTTTATTGATAAAAATTTAAAATTTTTACCTTATAGCCGGAACCTGTTTTTGGTTATAATAAACTTCGTCAGATTCTGCCACTGGGAGCGCTGTCCGTCTTGTTCTCGGCGACGGCGCCGTCTTTGGAAAGATCTGTGTTGTGTGTGTGGGGTGTGATATGTTCGAATAATATGTGTCATTTGAATTGTGTCTGTTCGTTTAGGATGTCGTTTTTATGTGTTCTTAGACAACTCGGACACGTCATGGACAACAAGATCCAAGATGTGATGTATTTATAATATACACACACTTATTGCTTACAAACCGTACCTATAATCTCAATCTTCTATTATGGTGTATTCATTGTTCATAACCTCAAGATACAATGCATATGGTTTATAATAAAGTTTTAATTATTCACATTCTTAATTTCGATCGATTTCGGTCATAGATCATCGTAACATATTCACTGTGCACTTGCAGTCATAATATTAATATTGTAAAACAGCCATTATTTAAAAAAACGAATTCGTAAACATTGGTTAATGATCGTGAAACGTACGTTTGTGTCTAAAGTCTCAAGAGAACTGCAGTGGTTTTAACATATGTCAGGCAGGCAGCATTACTATGTTGTACTACGTATTTTTAATAGATCTACGTAATTCTATAACTCTAAAATTATTTAAGCTGGTAAAAACGGTTAAATATGTACTTATCGTGTTGTTAAATATACTGAGCGAGCAACGACAGTCAAGGTACGTAACGAAGTGAATAATCGATTTAATAATATTTTAATTATGCAAAAAATTAGAAAAATTATGATTCGTGTAAGGAGTCACAAAGAAAATTATAAAATTACCCATCAGTTAATTCTTCTTCTTCTTCTTCTTCTTCTTCTTCTTCTTCTTCTTCTTCTTCTTCTTCTTCTTCTTCTTCTTCTTCTTCTTCTTCTTCTTCTTCTTCTTCTTCTTCTTCTTCTTCTTCTTCTTCTTCTTCTTCTTCTCCTCCTCCTCCTCCTCCTCCTCCTCCTCCTCCTCCTCCTCCTCCTCCTCCTCCTCCTCCTCCTTCTCCTTCTCCTTCTTCCCCTTCCCCTTCCCCTTCCCCTTCTCCTTCTCCTTCTCCTTCTTCTCCTTCTCCTACTCCTACTCCTTCTCCTTCTTCACCTTCTTCTCCAGCTCCTCCTCCTCCTCCTCCTCCTCCTCCTCCTCCTCCTCCTCCTCCTCCTCCTCCTCCTCCTCCTCCTCCTCCTTCTTCTTCTTCTTCTTCTTCTTCTTCTTCTTCTTCTTCTTCTTCTTCTTCTTCTTCATATTGCGGTCTAGGGTTCAGCCGGGTACAGAAATTCTTACTATTCACAGTATGTCTTCTCAGAGAGCCAATTAACATTAATGGTATGTTAAGATGCTGTGCTTTAGGAATACGTGTATTTGCCATTATATATATGAAGTATTAGTGTGAAGTAGTTTATATGTAAATGAGTTATCAGCGCCTCACACATCCCCAGACTGGAGAACCAACGGACAGTATTTAGGAATGGGTAGATATGCTTTCTACCTTTAAAGTTACAGTCGGTTCTGGAGAGAATAAAGGAATACAGACAGAATTGGAAGTCCCATTTCGACGCATGGTAAACACTCGTATTCCTAAACAAGCGTTTGAATATAGGCCAGTGGGGACGAGAGATCGTGGAAGACCCTGGAAAAAATGGTCAGAGACTCTGTGAAGTCGGAACGAACTATAGCCCAAGCCGTGTGGTGAAGAAGAAGAAACATGAAGACAATTTAAAAACTTTTATAATATATGCCTCAATGTATCCAACTAACATGTTAAAGTCTTCTCAGTTTTGGTAATAATAGTAGGGTTTTTGTGGTTAAATAGTAGCTTAGGAAAGGAAAGTTGTAGGCCTTCTGTCTTCATGACCGTACGACATTCCAGAAATGATCTGTGTCCACCCGTAAAGACTGAAATAAATTACCTATTACGAATTCACAGATTGATTGTAAACTTATTTATTAAGAGTTTAATATATTACTTCCTAATGAGTAAATTTATTTAACTAGATAAATATTACGTTTTTGTTATTATACTGATTGTTTTAAAACTAAAATAATATTTTAATACAATTTTACTACAAGTTAAACGACAACACTTAAGAAAGTAATATACTTAAGCGTCAATGTGTAAGTGCTTACACGTTGGGTTTAATTTAGTACAAAACGTACATTTAGTTTAAGAGTGTAACGTTAATTGCAGTACAGTGGTTATGTGATTGTTGTGTGTGGTGAAGACATTTCAGACACTTTGAACGCATACGAGAGACCTTAACTTAAATGCATTGGCACCGCTACTTAAATAATATCCGCTCTCTGTATACGGGCAGGCCCGGATTTCCCACTTGGCACATTAGGCACGTGCCTGGGGGTGGCAGGTTCGGGGGGGGGGGGGCACGAGGTGAAAAATTATTAGTTAAAA
The DNA here is from genome assembly GCA_034769895.1 of Magicicada septendecula. NCBI lineage: Eukaryota > Metazoa > Arthropoda > Insecta > Hemiptera > Cicadidae > Magicicada > Magicicada septendecula. The sequence goes on from CM068373.1 coordinate 36,870,771, forward strand.
TTTCATGTTTTCGGTTTTTTAATTTCAGTATTTCTATTGGACACTTGCATTATGGCCGAATTGAAGAAAATGGTTTTGAAATAACCTTTAATTATATCATTGAATAACACGTATTGACGCTATCTTTAACTGTTCGGCAGAACGTACGTTTTCTGTTTTAAAAAGAATTAAATCATGTGATAGACACACAATGAATGAGGAAAAACTCAAGTCACTCTCAATCCTGCATGTTGAGGCAGCACTTTTAAACAGTGAACAAATGAACTTTGAAGGCCTTATTGAAGAATTTTCACTGATCAAAGCAAGACGAAAGCCAATTTAAAATCAAGCCACTTCTGTAATTTGGGATCTTATTCAATTACTCTTAAATTATTTGTTCTATTTATCAAATTTACATTACTTAAATTTATTTTACTATGTTTGATGATAAAACAAAACCATGTAGGTTTATAAATAAACCTATAAAAAGAAAGTACGCCTATGTATAAAACTTGTTATAAAACTAGTCTATGTGTTACTAAAGTCTACACGTAAATAAATATTAATAAAAAAGTTAAAGAAATGTAGTCTTTTTCACAATTACATCACATTTCCCTTTTAGATTTAAGATCAAATGAGACATTTGCAATTGAGGTAGTTGAAATGACTATTTTCAGCAACTTTTGTTTCAGCAGTCAAAGAGAACTGAATATATAGAAGTTACTTGTGGGGGGGGGGCTAACAATAGTGCCTAGGGGCGGCAGGACTCCTAAATATGGGCCTGTATACGGGTTTAGCTAAAGTGCGCTGCTCAACACATAGCGTTAACATTTCCAATTACAGTCCATTTCTTAACTGAATTCTTCTTAAACTCCTCTTGATCTACCGGTAGATCTAAATTGTTCACACGATATTTTTTGTGATTTCAGTGTTGGGTCTTGCAGAAACATTTACTCTTCCTGAATTCTCGTAATAAAATCAAATGTTCATTCTTTTACAAAACCGCGTGGACCATATTTTGTTTAGGCTGATCAGATTTTCTTCAATTAAGTGTTGGATGACGTATCAGTAGCGTTATGAGGATCGCATGTATTGTAATCTTAGAACAATGAAAAAAATTGTTCAACACCAGAGATATCGATACTTACAAATTAATTGATTGTGTTTTGAAACAAGACACTCGTACTCAGTAGTTCTCTCAATTTTCTAGTACAAAAGCATCCATTACGAGATGTGCAACTTAATAAAGTTAAATAATTACGATGTTCGCAATACAAATAAACAGTTAACACTTGATACTATCGTAAAAATGGTGAGTTACCCATCGTTATATTTTGTCGGATACACACGAAAGTATGTCGCCGTTGCAATTAATGAAATCCGTATCAGTCAATTGCAGCAGTCCTCGGGTCTTGTTTACATATTTATGGTAACCAAGGTGACTTGCGTCACTAATGTTATCTAGAATCTTACATCTGCCTAGTGCAGCAAGAGGGTTACACCAAGAATTTGGATGCGACGGATAGTCTTGCTGCCCGGCGTTAGAATATTAGGCCATACTGTGGTACCTCACTAATTCGTTGCCCACTAATTCGTCTCCCTCTGCAATTCGTCACCCACTCAAGCTTTTTTTCCTTTTTCTTTATTAACAAGAGAGTAACATATACGCTCTAATTTTAACCGGGGTAAACAAGAAACGTGCTGATTGTGGTCTGGGTTCTAATAATAGCCAGGAGAAAGGATTGCGGAAGGTATTGGTATCCCTACCAATTGGCGGAAGATATCTGCTAATCCCTACCAGAATTTAACAGTTTGAATAAAGACGACGTAAAAAATTCGTGTGGAATAAGCTTACCGGATGTAGACTACGAAATGTTTAGTGTTGATAAGATTGATACATAAGTATCCACAGAACCGACAGAAGCTAATGGTGAAGAAGAAATACAGCTATCAAAACTTGCTATAACTCATAAGGAGCCCATTCAATCACTGATAACAGCAGTCAAGGGGTACCAAGGCCAAGATGAAACAGACCTGCCTAAAATAATTTCACTGCGCAGAATGCATAATTTCGTTCTTAAAAATTACGGTCAACAGAAAAACAGAAGATTACAGATTTTTTTCACAATCAATAAACAATTTTTATTTTGGGGGGGGGATTACAGTGCTTGTTTGAGTTTCAAAATTTCTACCAATAAATATGTTTGAACATAATATTAGTACCTACTGTATATTGCTAGTGTTATAATAAAACATTTTATATCGTCTTTAACGGGTTTGTTTCTTACACCCTCACTAATTCGAATATTCCACTAATTTGGCACCCCTTCGGTCCCGTAGGTGACGAATTAATGAGGTTCTACTGTACTCGCTGTCACAGCTAGTACGTGACAAACTTCACGTAGGCTACAAATATTTTTACTGTAAAGTTCGTGACTTCTCTGAAAAGTTATATTTTGTCACCGGACAAAAGGCTTGCAGCATAACAAATGGCGCCAATCGTACAACTCTTAAGTGTTTTGGTGACCCTAAAAGGGTCGTGTGGTGAAAACGCTGATGTTGGTTGTTCTGCCCGAGCCGCGGAGATGTTCGACGGCTTCGCCCATTGTTAGTGGCGTACTGCAGACCTCCTCTTCTTTCGGCATCGGTTGCGTCGAGTCCGCTGCCAGCACAGCGACGTCCTATCTTTGACGCGGAACTGGAGTGCGAAGACGCAAGAACGGCGGTTCTATTCTTCGGCTGTTCCTTCCGGCTGACTCCGCGTCGATGTCGTCCCAGATAGGAGAGGAGATGAAGTGCGTTTCTACCGTCGCTGTTTTATGCCCTGACCGGAATCGCTGATTGGCTCGTTCCTAACACGTTGGGTATCACATCTCGGCTGCTGATCCCTGATTGGCTCGCTGTGTGTTCGTCAGGTGTCACGGGTCCGCCAGGTGTTTGCGTCGCTGGTACCGGAGAGCAGATGTATGCCTCCGTGCCGTCACAATTTAGTTACATTTATAAGGAATAACCAGCAGAGATCTGAACAGATTCTAGAATGGGATCTTAAAAACATGAGGAAGGAAAAAATACTAAGAGCGTTAGTATAAAACTACGGAGACTACACTACTGTAAACTGTCAGCGCAAACTACGGGATTCATACCATAATCCACAAGTTGACGTAAAACGTTAAAAACTACCGTGCCAGGGGACCGGACAACAACTGGTAAAAATATTTGCCCAAAGACGCTCGCAGACGGCGTCGAATTGTACCACCTATAAAGTATCTCGTTAATCATGGGCTAGGGTCTCTTCCTTTTTGTATTCTAATTTCTAATTTTCGGTGACTGAGGATCTTAGAGTGCTCACTGATGCCGATAGGTGAGCATTGGAAATACTAAGAAACTTTAAGTATCAGAATAACTAATACAAAGCCTCCAAGTCCTATCTCAGGAAGGGGAATATGATGGCGAATCTCCTGCGCCCCAAAAACAGGGGCCTTTCGGCTAAGGTATGGTAACCCTGACAGAAGAGCCTTTTGTCCACTTGGTAGGGGGTTGTACAACAGGCCATTAACCTGTTCATATGAAAGTTTAAAGTACTTATATTATCCAAAGCAGCATCGGAGTAAGAAAAAAGGATGATTTAGAAAGAGCTATTTTTCAATTACAAGAAGTAGCAAGAGAGTACACACTGACGATTTTAGTAAGAAAAACCAAAACCATGGCCTTTAAAGGTAAATATCCAGTGCGGACTAATACAGTTATGAACAACAGCACTTTGGAACAAGTGAGGCGTTCCAAACATCTTATAACATATATAAATATCCTTTTCTGACTCCCTAGGTGTTCCTTGCATTCTGTGTTTTATCGTCCCATATCGACATCCCCGGTGCATGCATAGCCAAGTGTCCAGCGTAGGAGAACGTAATCTGGTTTGTTTTACAAAAGGTATTGTAAAGTATAATTCAATTTTATTTAAACTCTTATAATGGTTACATAAAGATTTGCTGCAATTTCTTATAATTTATTCACTGACACTTAAGTGGCACTTACGTAAAAGATTCATCTCAATAAGGTTCATAAGCATTTTTAGCTATGTTTCAATTACAAGAAGTGGCAAGTGAGTACTCACTGACAATTTCAGTAAGAAAGACCAAAACCATGGCCTTTAAAGGTAAATATCCAGTGTGGACTAACATAGTTATAAACAACAGCACTTTAGAACAAGTGAGCCGTTTAAAATATCTCGGCTGTGCAGTGAGTCTATGAATATTAATATGTGCATAAAAGAGAAGATAAACAAATTTAGGAATATTTCTGCTACGATTCATAGAAATCTTAGAAATAAAACAAGACACAGCACGAAGATTATATTTTATGAGACAATTTCAATACCCACGTTGATTTATGCGAGTGAGGCGTGGGTCCATGACAAAAAAGAAAAGCGGCAAGATTCAAAGTGCTGAAATGCAGTTTCTTCAAAATACTTTAAATTATACATTGCAAGATGGAATAAGAAATGAAAATATCAGAGCAGAACTCGAAGTAAAGGACATAAAGCAAATTATTAAATTTACAGAGGAGAATGGTGGGATCATCTGCAAAGGATGACAGAGGATCGATTGCCGAAAGCGACGCCACTAAACTATAAAGCCATTGGTAGAAGAGACGTGTGTCGTCCGTGAATGAGATGGGTGCCGGAACAGGCTTATATAAGCTAATCCTTGAAAAGGAGAAGAAGAAGATAAAGTATCTCGGTTGTAATGAAATTCCAAAATCCCACTCGGATCTCACATAGGATATGTGATAACATCTATCCTCCGATTTGAAATTAGTGAGGATTCAATCGCGAAATATACGGGGTTATATATAGATAATACAACGACAAAAAAGTGACACAATAACCGATATTCAATTGTACACCTGTCACATATATATATAATATATATATATATTGCTTTGCGTCTTGTGTCTTGTTAACGTTTGTACTCGCTGTAGCTATATATATATATATATATATATATTGCTTTGCGTCTTGTGTCTTGTTAACGTTTGTACTCGCTGTAGCTATATATATATATATATTCAATCACTTTCTGCTACAGTCCGTTTCTTGATGTATATAATACATTTAATATTTATAATTAAATTTACCTCAAGATGTTATTTTTCTATATGGAACATGTTTCGAGAGTTCCTGTTCTCTCATCTTCAGCCTTGGCGATCTTGTTTCTGGTGAAGTATTTGTTTGTTGGCTGCTGGAATTAAGGTTGTTTGTTGGTCTTTGGTATTTTAAAGTTGTATTATTGTGTGTGATTGTGGTATATGTTTTTGTATTTTGTGTATTTTCGATGTTGAGTGCTTTGAATATTGTGTCATGTTTTGTATTGATTTGTATTTGTTCTGGTATTAGTTTGTTTTGTGTTTTATGTTTGTATATTTGTAAATTTTTCCAAATGTTCATTATGGTGCCTTTGTGTGGTATATGTTTTATTAGTGATACATTGGTTATGTCTGGGAATTCGTGTCCTGTGAATTGTATTTTAGGATGTATGTTATTGATTTGTTTCAGTATGTTCTGCATTTGTGTTTTTGTTATTTGATACATATAGCCCATCGTCTACATATCTTATCCATATGCCATTTGGGTCATGTGATTTTATAATATTTTGTATTTTTGTGTCTATGTGTTGTAGGAATATTTCTGCTATTATGCTTGATAATGGTGATCCATATATATATATATATATATATATATATATATATATATATATATATATGTCGTTGACCCTTATATGGCAACATTTTGTCTGCAGTGATGAGCTTCTCAGTATAAAGCAATCATAAAAGTTGTCGGTGTGATAATATCAAACGTTTAATTACTTATTTATGTTGTGGGTCATTGTTGGTTTGTTTTTTCTAGGCGATTTAATTACGGCTGGCGCCGTCTCTCTCATCCTAGCTTCCACTGGCGCCGGTCTAAACAGTCCTGTTCTGAAAGTCCTCTTGCATTCATCGCATTATGGATTAATTTCTTTTATTAATTTCCCACAGTTCTGCTCTATATAGGCTACTGTCGACTATCGTTTTATACATCCTGATTTTATTGTTTTTTGTCATTCGTGGACTCCAAAGCAGACTGTTTAATTGTTTTGTTGTTGTCTTAGCTTTTCCTATTCTTACTATTATTTCTTGGTTGCTGTCACCATCCGATGCCATTGCTACACCCAAGTACTTGAAGTTTTTAATATTGTTTACCACTTTTGTTCCTAGTTCTAGATCTTGAACTTTACCGCCTGATAAAAGGTATCCAGTGGATCATTGTAATATTTAAATTCATCATCATAGTTTTCAGCACTACTGGAGCAAATATGGTTTGTTCAGTCGGAAAAAGATAGATTAGAGCTAGTGACTCCAATGCTTCTTTGTACGCCCACACATCTCCGTCCTTTCAGATTTTAATTTAGAGATTGTATTTACTGTTAGTATGCTGCGTATTGGATTAATGTGCAAGTGGGAGAACTACTGTGACACGACTGTTTGTGTACCAGGTAGTGTTTGGGTCATTGCTTTCCAGCGTCATTGCTTTCAAGCCTCCTGACCAGGATACAGTTTTTATAATTGTCGTCTTCATGTTTGTCGTTACTTTTTCAAGAATTCTATCTGTATGCTGAAAGCTGAAGGTGATTTCAATTTTATTTTCAAACTGAAGCAAGTTTGCTACTCTTTATATTAATGCTTCCGCTTCGAAAAGTAACCCCAGGTTTCCAAATTCAGTTTCAAAATTCTTTAATGCACCTCTGTTGTCTGCTGTTAATTTTTTACTCAAACACTTTATTCGCCTCAGTTCATGATCATCATCATCATCTTTAAGGATTAAACCAAGGATAGTTTATTCAGGTCTGAAACAGGCAAAGATTAGCCCTGGTCACTCCAGCGCTTCCTCGGATGTCCCACACATCTCCGTCCCCTTGGCTTATAGTTCCTTAGTTGTTTGGTGATGCAGCACTCATCCATTCGACAGAAATGTTCCAACCAATTCAGCCGATACTGGGTAATCCTCAGTACTCATAATGTTCAGTTTCTGCCGTATATCTGTGTTTCTTTTTATGATCATGGAGAGTATACCTGCCAGGTGCCAGATAAATCTCATTTCAGCCGCTTGGATGCGACTTGCCTTGCCTTTCGTTAATGTCCAATTCTCAGGCCCATAAAGAAGTGTGGGAAGGGCCATCACCTTGTGGAATTTTAGGCGTGTTTCTTTACTTGCTAACTTAAGAGTTCGCCTAATGGTCCCGCACATAATGTTGAACTTATGCAATTTATTGTCTACGTCGTTGCTTGTTTGCCTGAGTTAATTTAAAAAATTTATGTGTGTCCTATCTCTGCGCTTACTCTGAAAATAATTTTAAATTTCCCTGTCACAGTTTGTCGTTTCTCTCAGCTGAACATTTTGTACTCGATTTTCACTTCCTGGTAGTCTGATTATCGGAGGAAGTTAAAAAACTGTTGAACACATCTTCTGACAATCTCTGCAGTGATGAGATAAGAGAGTTCAGACAGTTCTTACATTAATTCAAAGATGCTTTTGCCATTTGGAGTCAATGGAAAGAATCTCTTTTTTGCAACGTAGCACAACGTTGAAAAACGAGTATTTGCGTATTACAGCAACGGGCTTTCTAAACCAGGGAGAAATTACTGCGTTATTAGGAGAACGTTTCCGGCTATCATTCGTGCTTTGAAGCACTTCCATAAATAACTATATGGAAGGTGTTTTCGATGCGTACCGACCATGCGGCGCTTGCATGTCTCTTGAGGTTGAAAAATCCGGAGAGGCAGTTGTTAAGGTGGCTTGAACGGTTGCAAGAGTCCAGCTTCAAAGTCCATCATCGGCGGGGACGCCTGAAAATAAAGATGGTTTATCCCGATGACCGTGGTCGACAGAATGCCGTCGTTGCCTCAGAAAGGAAGAACAGAACGCAAATGAACAAATTCAATCCATCATTATAGATTTCTTGACAGACTACACAAGATTTCCGACAAGCACAGATGGCTGATGATGACATAGGACTAATCTTGAAGGGAAAAGAGATTGTCGTCCCCCTCATTGGCAAGATAACTGCCATGGTCCCGAAGGGATGAAGAACTAGAAGGCACAGTGGAGTCTTTAAGTATAATAATGACTAGTAACATGTTCGTTGAAGAAAATATAAGGTGTAAAATATGATACAAAGTATGATATAGGCAATTCTTTTCAATTAATTTCATTGAACCCAACTCATGATTTATTCAACTAACGTGTTATTCAATATCTATTGAATATTTTGATACTAAGCACTCTTGACTAGACATACTTAACATGAAAATTGTTTATAAAAATAATTATATAACTTCATTAGTGGACACTTCAACTAAACTACACAGGAACACATACGTAAATTTATTTTACGTAGAAATATATTGTTATGACGGTCTACTGATCGTGTATGGTACAGTGGAAAGCAAAATACAAGACACCAACTAAGTAACTAATCACCAGCTTTAATAATCACAATTAAACAGTTTGTAGTCAACAAGATAGTCTCTTACAACAAATCAAATAAAAATTGTTCACACACAATAAAAATGTCAACTAATATAAAACACAATGTATTACAATTGGCCAGCACAATTATAAAACACGTAACAGTCCGCCACAATACGTCGAACCGCACTGTAATAATTCGCAACTGAAACTCGCTCTGTAATCGCCCGATAATAACTCACTTGACCGTCGCTGAATGGCTGTATTTATACACCGCTGATTTCCAGAATAATCTGCCACTTTGTTAAACAAACAAACGCTCTCGAGAATCCACTAGAAACAATGTCCTTGAACACACTGCGCTGACCGGTATGGTCTGGTATAGACTCGATAGGTGACCCGTAATTGTCTTCATTACGATATAATTCAATAACTGAGAAGTATACATAGTAAATATTTAACTTTTGAAAGAACCAGTAAAAACTGAATTTAATGTATTTGGCTTCAAAGTATTCATAACCGCTTTGCAGATTATCCTGTAATACTTAATAATTTCCTTTTAGTTACATTCAGTTAGTGAGTGGATCTTTGTGTTATTTGCTTATTTGTAGACGTCTATTCCCAGTGTCTCTTCAAGGGTCATCGAAAAAATAATACGAAGTTCCGTTGTTAACAGTTAAAGTTGGAAATAATTAGTAGTATATTTGAAAATGAGATGTAGAAACAAACTAAACTCAGGCCCGGCTCCAAGCAGGGGCGAATCGTGCCACCGCCCAGGGCGGCAGATTCCGGGATGTTAGGTTTTGAAATTGAGGGGAAAAATAAAATTATTCACTTAATTTCATCACAATATGCAAGATCAGTAAGAATTACTTTATGTATAAAGTCAGCGGAGTTTAACGAAGTGTCGAAAACTCGTGAAGGAGAGAACATAAACCTGACAATGAGTGCAAACATTCCTAGTCGTCATTTGAAGGCAATCGCCGTATCTTTAGAGAAGGTCTATTGTGCGTGAATGTGTTCAGAATTAAAATAGGGAGAGGGGCGGCACTCATAAATACTGCACAGGGCGGCAGAAACGCTGGGACCGGCTCTGCTCACTGGCATACCTACTAAATCAAGCAACAAAACAAGATGCGTATTACTGCAATATATCGGAAGACTTCAAAAGTAATACTTGAGAAACTAAAGGAAATGCGGTCCAGAAGGAAAACTCTCCACAACGGGGAAAAACGTAAAGCATGTGAGATAAGGAAAAATTTTCTTGATGACTGACGTGTGTAGTAAGAAATAATTTTCAGAATTTTTATAAAAACCAAAATGTTGTGCCCCCTGTTATAGACTCCTACATATGGCAAAGAAAATAGTTCATTTCCCATGGGGCGTTAAATAATTAACGCGAGTGTTTAAAAGTGTGGGATTCAAGTTGAAAAACTGTAGAAGTAAAAGAAAGGTGTTAATTGAAAAACCAGAAATTGTAATGATGCGTTAGAAGTACAAATTAAAAGTTTTCTGGAATCTGGAAGAAACTTTTTTTTAGGTGAGAGGAAAGTAAGCGTTGAGTAAGTTTTGATAATGTAATGTGAATCGATATTTCTCAGTAGTCGTTGGTTTGTTTACAACCACTGGATGTGCGCATATCTACGCTGTCTCCCTATTTTGCATTCCTTTCAGTGTAAAGCAGCACTTATTTCAACAGTATGTGTCGACCTGGAAACTGAACATGCAACTTGATTTTCTGGTGTCGCCCAGGATGGAATTAGGAATCTCTGGTTTAATAGGGGCGTCAAACAGAATCCGCTAATGTTCCAGATACTCCCCCCAAATAAACACAACATCTAGATTTATTTAAATAGTGATTTTCACCTGTAAGTGATTAACGACAGAATGAATGTGAAAAATTTAATTGTTGAATTTATCCAAACAAAAATTACAATGATATGGAGACACGAAAAGAATGGCGCAGGAACGATTGCCAACTAGAGTTATGGACTGGACCCCACCAGGAAGAAGGAAAAGAGGTAGGCCACTTATCACCTGGATAGAAGAAATTCAGACTATATTGAGGGAACGAGAAATTGAAGAAGATCTTTGGATGGACAAGTAGCAGTGGAAGATGAGAAATCAATCACTTCTGTAACTTTGGTTCCGGAAAATATGTAAACATTGTATAGAATGGATAATAATAATAATTTTCACCTGTAAAATATAAGAAAACAGAAGTAAAATTTATTAGAACTGAGGGGTAAACAAAGTTGCATGTAAAAAATGTTGTCCAAACATTGTACATAAGGTTGTCGTATACTTGCTGTGAGATAACAATAATAAAGCAATATATGGTAACTGTTTTATCTACTATGGACGCTTAAATATAATTTTTGCTTAAACGTAATTCGATCACGTAAATTAGACTAAAGTAAATATAAATATTTCACTACGACTCGGAACACAAAACTTTTTATGGGTAAAAACTTAAAAGTTTTACCTTATAACCTGAACCGGTTTTCACTTTTAAAAAGCTTCTTCAGACGTTGCCGCTGGTAGCAGTGTCCGTCTTGTTGTTGGCGACGGAATCGATTTTCGAAAGATCGATGTTGTGTGTGTTGGTGTGATATGTTCAAATAATGCGTGTGATTTGAATTGTGTCTGTTCGTTTAGGATGCGTTTTTATTTGTTTTCGTGTCTTTGTATATTTCCAATTGTTCTAGAGTGTCTAATTTTCGGCCTTTTGTGTGTACGTGTAGAATGTTCATGTTATTGTCGATGTTTTTGTATGTGTGGTTTGCTTCAATGAGGTGGTTTGCAAAGGTGGATTCTGTAGTGGAGTGGAGTGCCTTTGTGTGTTCAATGTATCTTTGTTTGAAGCTACGTCCTCTCTGGCCTATTTAGAATTTGTTGCAATCTGAGCAATTTAGTTTGTAAACATCAGGTAGATCGTATTAGTTTTGTCCTTTGTGTGTGTGTTTTGATAGTGTGTGTTCTGTTTTGTTAGTAGTTTTGTAAGCCATTCTACCTGGTGTTTACAAACTAATTTGCTCAGATTGCAACAAATTCTACATAGGCCAGACAGGACGTAGCTTCAAACAAAGATACATTGAACACACAAAGGCACTCCATTCCACTACAGAATCCACCTTTGCAAACCACCTCATTGAAGCAAACCGCACATACAAAAACTTTGACAATAACATGAACATTCTACACGTACACACAAAAGGCCGAAAACTAGACACTCTAGATCAATTGGAAATATACAAACACACGAAAACAAATAAAAACGCATCCTAAACGAATAGACACAATTCAAATCACACGCATTATTCGAACATATCACACCCCACACACACAACATCGATCTTTCGAAAATCAATTCCGTCGCCAACAACGAGACGGATAGTGATACCAGCGGCAACCTCTGAAGAAGCTTTTTAAAAGTGAAAACCGGTTCAGGTTATAAGGTAAAACTTTTACGTTTTACCCATAAAAGGTTTGTGTTCCGAGCCGTAGTGAAATAATTATATTTAGTTAAGTAACGGACACGTCATGGACAACGAAATCCAAGAATTTAGACTAAAGGTATATTAACGTAAAACTTTTTATTTTCCAACGGTGACATGGTTCCAAATATTTACAAACACAGCGTTTTGACGTATAAAAGAAACTCTCGGACGAGGGAACAGTATAATGCCTGGTGAATGACTGTGCCTCGCTGGCTCGGTGCAGTCACGTCCAAACTCGTTATTTACAGTTCAACAGTTGCTGCTGCTGGCGATGTTATTATTAAACTGGACAGTTTCCTTCTTGTGTCGGACAATGGTTTTACTTCACTTAATGTTGACGTTGTAAACCACATAGACAAACATCACTACAACTCCCTTCTCTACCGTTAGAAAGACTTTAATGTTACTGTTGTCGGCCTTGTGATATTAATTACTTCCATGTTCCGTAAGGAAATGGAAGTATGGTGATGGCGAAAAATATCGTGTTCGAGATAAGGGCTGATTCTGATTGTACTACCCTCAAAACATGAAGAAAAGTCATTTTTCCAAAAGTGTCTGTGTCTGAATCAAATAATTTTGTGCATATGTGCCTGTATTGCCTATTGATTTTGGTGAAGATCTGTTAAGGAGAAGGGGTAATTTACCTGCAACGTTTTATGTTTTAACAAGAATAAAGTACTTAATTTTGATAAATAAAGTATCCTGAAAAGAAGGTCATAGTAATCCACTGTAAAATTATCTATGAACGAAAAGGGTAGTTAAAGGAGGAGGGGGTAATTTTCTATAAATTAAAATTATGGTTGAAGGGGGAGGGAATAATTTTTTATATGTGTACTACGTTGTGGGTAACAAAGAAGTCGTTTGTTGTTAAAATTCCTTCCCCGGCTGTTTGGCCGTGGAGCAATGTTTTCTGCAAAACATGACGTTTCGGCAGTGATATCGACTGCCATCATCATTAAAAATCGAGTGCACTAACGTGAGGTGGTATACGTTAGTGACGACGGACTGTGGTTAAGCTGAAGAAAGAAGTAGAGAGAGGTCGTTTCTATAGAAATATTTAATTTTGAAAATGATTTTAAATATAAGTCTTAGAACATGGAAGTCATGTAGGCCTATGGTTCTCCATCCCATATTTATTCTCGGCATGTTGGCAGATATTAATTTTGCCAATTTATTAATTATTCCAAGTTTGTCTTTTGATTACAATTCATCATAATTTGGTGCCCCCATATAAACGTTTACATTTTTGTCAAAATTCTGACTTCAATATTTGTCCATGATGCAGTTAAATTTTAAAAATGTTCAGTGCAAATACTTTATTCAGAGATGTAGTGAAATTTGCTTTATTCCAATACCACATCACTTTTTACAATTTTACTCAATATTCTTATAAATTATTCTTATATATTATTTGGGGGGCTTGGTGTTTTAACATTGTAAAATTTCCAAAACTGAACACAATACTCAGATATTAGTATAAATTCTCTTTATTATGGTAACTCAATTTTTTTTTAATTTTTTCAAAATTTTCGCACACACATTTTTGCCCTTATTTTCATGGGACTCAATCGATATTCACAAGAACGTAACAATTTCAAATTTCTATCTTTTGAGATATTAACATTATCCAGTAAATGTTTAACATTACACAAAATTTTTAATAACTTTACATTATGTAAACCGCACACACTCTCTACAAATGTTTCAAATGTTTCTACAAATGAATGTGGTAAATTTGAAGCATTAGAAACAAGACAATATCTTTTTGTTTACTATTTATTATCTGTAAAATAAAGATTACACAGGAACAATATTACCAGCCGTCAGGTCGGAGTAGAATTTAATATAGATTTTAAAAACAGTCATTTACTTTCCAGCAGTCATTGTTATATCTGCAAAAAATTGGAATCTACCGGGATATAACCGTTGTGAAGCTATTAATCACCATAGTACTGTGGGCCTGACGTACGACACCCCGCGTTTGGTAGAGTCGAATGGAGTACTGAAGATGATGCTGAAATGTTTGATTTGAATGTAAACCTTGGACCAAAGCCAAACAGTCAGGTAAATATTTAAAGTACACCTGACACCGGCCGTGAAAGTCTTAGAATAATATTTTATATTTTATGTTTAATTGAAAATTAATTCTCATCATAGCCAATATCATTTCGCAATTGCTCACCTGTTCTAGTATTTATGATATTGATGTTAAGTTAGGTAAGTTCTAGACTATCTTTGGGACAATCAACCATATTTTTAGAAAAATGGTACGTCAAAATACAAAGTTTTACAAAGTAATGACAGTCTCTGAACTGTCCTGTGGGTGTGAATTATTCGGCAACAATCAAGAAACAAGACAGTAAAATACAGGCCTCGGAAATGGCGTTCTTAAGAGGAGTCAAAAGGTGTTCGAAACTTGGACTTATAAAGAACTAGCTGTATACCCGTGCTTCGCTACGGTTTTTACTGAATAAACACATTGGTTCGGTGGTTTTTTTTTTTTAACCTTGGGTAACCAAGCACATTGTATAAATGTAATATTTACAAATTTTTAAAAGCATCAATGGGTGCTAATACTAAGTCTACTGAAATCGTTTTGTGAAACGAAATACGGCACTTATAAAACTTCCTTATAGACAACGTTCTTTGTTTGACCCTGTGGCTGAAGGATAGTTAAACTCTCAGAAGAGCTAACTCGTGAGCAAGCAACATACAACTGGCCATGGGAGAAGCAGTCTCCTTTAGGGTAGTTTTAATTAAAATTATTTAAGATTGACCTTTTGTGTTCTTTAAAAGAGAGTTAAGTTAACTTGTAGAACAAATTTCATGTTTCTATCTCATCTAGAAGCTGCCTAACAGTTGTCACGTTTTAACTGTCATGTATTTCTTATGAGAATATTCGTTCACTTTGACCCCTCCAAAACCCCTCTAAAATTTTGAATTTTGTCAAACCCCGTCTTATTGCACATCTACAATATCTAGTGAATATCTATGTAAAGTTTCATCTTTCTAGGCCTTGTCATTGTTGAGATAGAGTGATGAGTGAGTGAGTGAGTATGAGAATAATCGGTCACTTTGACCCCTCCAAAACCCTCCTTAAATTTTGAATTTTGTCAAACCCCGTCTTATTGCACATCTACAGCATCTAGTGAATATCTATGTAAAGTTTCTTCTTTCTATGCCTTGTCATTGTTGAGATACAGTGATGAGTCAGTGAGTGGGCTTTGGCAAATATATTATAGACTAGATAAGGTCATAACAGAAGAGTTTTTAACTTAAATAAGAAACTTAAAAGATTACAAAAAACGGTGGAAAGAACATTTAGAAAGAATTTCAAATTCCAGACTGGCTAAACAAGTCTGGAAATACAAACCTATTTCCAGGGCACAGATGTGTGGGTAGACACAAGAACAGACGGCTGGAGGATGTTTGAGGGCGAAACAGGCACCATCTTGCCTATACTGCGTTGCGAAGATGATGATAATTAAAAATTTGTTTTTCATCTTAGATTCAAAGTATGCAGATATATAGTTATTTAAAGCGTTTGGTAATTCTTAATATTTTTGAGGAAGGTAAAACATTTTAATCCATTTTTGATATTTTTCTTTAGGCTTATTTTAAGTACTATCTATAAGTACTTTTCTATGAAATTCAAAGAGAAACGTTAGCAATTTGTTTGCTTTAATCTTAACCATCTGTCCTGTTACACCATATTGTCATCCGCCCTGTAATTTCGCTACTACACAACATTATTAAAAACGATGAAAATTGTAGTTACAAAATTTTTCATTTCAGATTATAAAAACTATTAGTTTATCTTATATAATACGTCGTCTTTATACTTTTGTCTGGTTGCGCATACCAAAATTAATTACAAATTACCTCTCTGTGAGGTCCTTTCCCCAATTATTACGTTCATCTTATTACTTCAGAAAACTTCAGACTAAAAAAAAAAGAAATTTAAAGAGTAAACAGCGTTAAAAGAACGTAAATGTAGCCACATATAAACATACAATTATTGCAGAGGATGGTTTCAGTTTAAATTTATAATTACCGTTTTCAGATATTCAATCTAGAAAGATCGAAGCAGACCTTCTGATCGCCAAACAGTTGATGAAGAATTTATTTAAGCTAATATTTTGCTACGACAATCATTGAACGCTCTCAACGAGTCGAGAGCGTCCTGCCATCCGTTTCTCGGGGAAGCCGTACAGTTGAAGCGTCTCGTCAAGGCCACACTTGAGTACCTTCCAGACTGTTCGAGAGCACTTGTAACTACGCAAATTATGCTGGTACGCCGCCAAACGTGTGGAAAATTATTCTTTAATATCTGCGGGACCTATATAAGCAACAGCGGCCGGCTTAGAAGTTAGTTACTGTGGGCGATTACTTTAATGCAGATCAAATAGTTGTGGAAAGTGAATACTGTGTTATAACTAGTGGGGAACTCTTATAGGTGACATTATCATTGCGTGTGGACAATTTTACCTTGAATTATTGTGTAAGAGTACCTTGTTGATTTCACATTGTTATTGTGTGACTAATTAAAGCTGGTAATTATTGGCTTCATTGGTGTTTGTATTTTGTTTCCACTGTAGAATACCACGATCAGTGAGACCGTCGTAACGATGTTTTTTCACACTAAGTAGTAGTACGTGTTTTCATTGTATGTTATAACTTAACAAACACGTGCGTTAATTTGAAACGTAGCTACACATTCTCATCGATTCCTCTTCAGTGACCTCAATACTGTGTAATTGGTTTTCACCGAGTTAGAGTCTCGACTACAGGTAACGACGACACGTGCAGTGGAACACAAAACTAAACAGTTAAACAAGAATAATACTAACACACAGAAAAGAATTAAATGTATCCACGTGACGACCTTAAAACAACACATCGTAGCGAATAAAGTACAAAAGTGAAACAATTTACGGACGAGTTCTGCTCGGTTTTTTCTGCAAAGCATATGCAATTCGTTCAGCACTGGAAATAATAAAAGAATCAATGGGCTTCAGGTATATTATCTTCTCAGATTCTTGACGTTTTTTAGATAGTCTGCAGTAGGAGGACAGCAAAGAAGGAATTATTCAAGACATAAGTAACATAACCCTTGATTTCTCAACTAGACATTGCAAGGAAATTATTTTGAATTGGATACCATCGCACATCGGAATTAAGGGTAACGAAATGGCTGATAAAATTGCAAAAACTGCTACGTCGAGTCAGTATCATCCTCACAATGACCTTAAAAAATATATGCATTTAAAACTTCTGGAACACTGGAATGATTAATGGCTTACGTCACCACCCGCCAAACTATTCTGAGTGAGGAAAAATATTTACGAGCAACCCTCACTTGCTACAGACCTCAGAAGAAATCAAGTACCCATAACGAGACTCCGCATCGGCCACACGCTACTGACTCACAAGCACATCTTCACAAGTAAGCCTCCTGCTAGATGCAATCACTGTGACACGGTTTTGTCAACTTTCCATCTCGCTTCAGAGTGCCCTGCTCTTCATCATCTCCAAAGCAAATTTAATATCCCTTCAGATGTCAGAAAAAGTTTAAATAACAAGACTGCAGTCGCCAGTATAATTTCCCTCATAAAGGAGATTCAGTTGTTATCAAAAAATATAGGTACGGACTATGAAAATTATAAGAACATTAAAAATTGTGTAATTTCCTGTAATTTCTAGGACACTTCAGTTAATGGATTGATAAGTATTCGAGATTGTTATTACTGTTTTATTATTATATATATTTATTATTATTTCAATCACTTTCTGCTACAGTTCGTTTCTTGATGTATATAAAGTATTTAAAATTTATATATATATATTTATATATTACCTCAAGATGTTATTTTTCCTTATTTGGAACATGTTTCGAGAGCTCCCGTCCTCTCGAAACATGTTCGAAATAAGGAAAAATAACATCTTGAGGTAATATAAATTTTAAATAATTTATTATTATGTAATTTGTTGTTACATTTATTATTATGTATTGTTTTTTGTTAAATAGTTATTATGTGTAATATTTATTATATTTATATTTATGTTAAATATCTGCATGATATGTATTTATAATGTTAGTGTTGTGTAGGATAATATTTCTCATTTTATTTTGCTATAAAACAAATTTTTCTCATTTTAAACAAATATCTTTATTTGTTAAATATTTTATTTATCTCATTTAATTGCAGTATTTGTATTTAAACAAATATTTAATGTTGTTTTTAAATCGTACCAGTTCCTGTAATTTTGTTGCTATGTTTGTCTTCAGCACCTTCTAGTATATAATCTGTAAAAATTCATTTTTATAATTTTTGTGGTTGCTAATGACTGTTGCTGTTGCACCAACCCTATAAATAAATAAATTTTAAAAAGTTCAAAAATCCAAAAATATTTTTAGGTCTCACGGATCGTCGTGTGGTACAGGTGAAACAAAATTCAGACAACAATGACATCACTAATTACCAGCTTTAATTAGTCACAAACAACAATGTGAAATCAACAGGGCATTCTCATAAACAATTGAAGTTAAATTTGTCCACACGCAATAATACTAATAATATCAACTAAAAGAGTTACGAACTAATCATAGCACAATAATCCTTTCAACAATCACTTGATCCGGATTCTACAATCTGCCAGGTGTAACTAAATAGCTTAACTAAGCCGGCCGCTGTTGCTTATATATAGCTCGCAGAAGTCCAGAATAATTGTACATTCTTTAGGCATCGTGATAGCGTTATTTGCATAGTTACAAGTACTCCAACAGTCTATAGTGCTAAGCGAATAGACGGCCTTGACAAAGACGCCGCACGCTGGGCTAGTCGAGAAGCGTGTAGATCGACACTCTCACTTTTCGGGAGCGTAACATTATTGTCGTAACAATATTAATAATAATAATATTTCCACTCACATTATTAAAATTTACAATACTAATCACTGTGAATTAACTGTTCAACACGAACTGTGAGCAGTGACAAGTTAAGAATTTTTGAGGTCACTTTTATTTTTTCTACCAACTTGTATCAACCTGTCTCTTATACCCAACAATATGTGTCACGTACTCATTGTGCAGTCACCGAAACATTGTGTAGACTACACTAAGTTCTTAAGTATAACCGAAAACAGATCCAAAACATTTCAAAATAAGTCTCATATGAATTAATGCTTTTTAACCTTACCTTACATCGAACATTATATTTAATACATATTATTAACAAATTAAATTTATCAATGCAATATCTGGCAATTATGAGAATTGTCAGTAATAAAAAGTCATGGAATTTTCACATTATAGGTAATACTATATCTTTGCAAATAAAATTAAAACACAAATTAAATTTCCTTCTGTTAATGATAGACTATTGAGTGGTTAATTAATTGTTTAACTGTAAACAAGATAATAAAAGGTATACAACAGTGCTTTCATTTATTAGCAAAGATTTCACATGTTTAAGGAACATTGCTTTATATTTTAATTTCTTATGTTAGGCAAACAATTATAGCACCTGAGATTCAAAACATAAACAAACTTAAATATTTTCTTTTTCAGCTAAGGGTCTCAAAAGAGATTAATTTTCACACTTTAAATATCCAAAGTACTTTTTTATAATGTCCACTTCTATCGAAATATATTGTTAAGACGGTCTAACTGATCGTCGTATGGTAAAGTGGAAAACAAAATACAAGACCAACGAAATCACTAATAACAAGCTTTAATTATCACAATTAATAATTCCTAATCAACTCGTATAATACAATACCAGTTAGATTTGTCCTCACGCAATAATGTCAAATAATAGAGTTCTATATAATTTATAACACAATAACACTTCACACAAAACTTCGACAAACTCGATTCGCGATAAGGAAAATCGCTCAACAGCACTGAACTGACAAGCCGGCTGCTGTGGCTTTTTATAGTAGCGCAGAGGTCCAGTATAGCTTTCCCTCCTTACTGCACGCCCGCTTAATGGGTATCTCAAGTGTTCTTGAACATACTAGAACTACTTGTGCTCGGCCTTGACTGAGGCAACAACTACCACACTAGGCGGGAGAACGGGGTGAAGACTCTCTCGGCTATTCTAGGTGGTTCCATTCGTAACAATATTTTAACTTATTCATACACATAAAAATCTGTGTATTTGTCGTTAAAGAAAAATTTGTCGTTGTAAAACTTGACTTCACAATTCAACAAAACGTCTCTGTAGTTGAGCGTTAAAGATAATCCAGTAACACTGAAATTTAATTTTCGAAGACTGCAGTTATTATTTACATACTAATCAATAAATAATGGGTTTTTACAGTAATAATACTCCTTGTTGATACGATTATGTTATCACCCGTATGTCTTCATATCACTATCCCCGTTGACTAGTCCAAAAATACGGATGTTTCTATTAGTTACTCATATTATTTTTATTGAGATATAAGCTTCCCTTAGTAGTTAATTGAAAGTATTCAATAATATGTTTATAGACACGTATACATGATGGAATTGCATGATGGTCACACAAACCTAGATTTTAAATTTTTACAAAAAATGGAAAATTAATCTCTTTCTCTTTCAAATACTACCTATGCAACAATACAAATTATAAATGCATAGAAATGTTAATTGAAATTATTACAGCAGTCTATATCTGGACGTTGGAAAAATTTTATAATTAACACATTAAAATTTATTATTATCTTATTGCATTATAACATAGAATTGTTTATTATTGAATTGTTTTTAAATAAAAAAGTCTATTGGTTCGTTTTACATATAAGGTTACTTGTGCGTAGAATTCCAATGGTTACGTATACACCAGGCGTGCCGCTCTCGTTGCTACGCTCTGCGTCGTTCAAAGACGAATATTTGTTGAATATTCACATTTCGCCCAACTCGCACTGCGATATCTAACTGTTGTTGTTCATAACTTTAATCTCAGGGTTTGAATAGATCGTCTGTGTTTGATCAAATATATTGGAACTTACCGTCTGCGGCTTTTCAGAAACAGCGTCTTTATAAAATTTACATGTTTCGGGACCCTTGTCCCATCATCAGAATTTAAAAGTAATTGTGTATCATTTAAATTTGATACACTTGTCAAACACTTAAAATATTGAAATCCAATATAAAATAACTTAATATAACATAATAATATAATATTTACAGCGAGTACGAAGGTTACCGATGTACATCGTATGACAACCGACCGCGCACTAATTTACGTCTCGCTCCCACCACGACAGTAGCGCAAGGCAGTGTTGTACAATACATTTGACTTGAAGACCAATTTATCATTTAAAACATGCGGCTTGGTACCAGTATTATTGTGTGCTTTATAAATTTCGTACTCTTCAAGAGCGTTCAAATATCGCCCTTTCTTACATATGTGAAGGGGTTTCAAATTAGTTTTAAAATTAGTGTAGCTGTGATTTTCGGAAATGAGGTGTTCTGCAAATTTTGACTTGATATTGTCCAAACTGTGAAAATGTGTAGGCGGCCTATTTTCTATAAATCTTTTTAAAAAACCACGTCCTGTCTGGCCCACATAAAAAGCGTCGCAATCGTCACATATCAATTTGTAAACACCAGTTTTGTGTTCAAGGCTGGTGGTTCTGCGGACACGAAGATTATTCATAATACTATTAGTGGTCTTATAAGTGACCTTGATATTACTGGTTTTACCAAAAATTGACCCAAAGATCTGTGGCATAAGGTATGTGTACGGTGTTGCAATATATTTGCGTGTTGTATTTTCGCGTGTTTTACGTCCGTTAATGTTGCTATGTCCTTTCTTATGTTTTCGAAGGATGTTATTCACCATATTGACATCATAACCATTAGCGACAGCAATGTGTTTAATGGTGTCTAACTCCTCACGGTATTCTTTATCACCGAGGGGCAAAGATAAAAGTCTATAAATCATACTGTGGAAGGCAGCTAATTTTTGTGATAAAGGATGAAACGACTTAGCATGTATTACAATGTCAGTCGTTGTGGGTTTTCTATATATGTCAAATTGCAACTTTTTATTATTATTGTCCTTAACAACAGTTAAATCTAGAAAATTCAGTTTACCATTTTCTTCACTTTCAAGCGTGAACTGCATTTTGTTATTGATATTATTCAAATGATTATGTAAATTATTAATTTGTCTTTGTGTACCTTTGTATATTAAAAAGGTATCATCAACATACCTGCCGTAAAATATTATGTTACTCCTGTGTTTGTTATTAGTAAGAATGAATGATTTTTCGAAATTATTTAGGTATATATCTGCAAGAAGACCTGAAAGTGGAGAACCCATTGCTAACCCATTTTGTTGCCTGAAAAATTGATTATTGTGGGTAAAGTAATTTTGATCAAGAACTATCTCCAAAATGTGCATCAATTCATTTATATTATTAATATCCAATTTAGTCCTAAGTATACGCAAGGTCTCCGCTACTGGTATATTCGTATACAAATCCACAATATCAAAGGAAATAAGTTTGTGGGTCGGTTCAACTATTAAATTTTTAACTTTATTCACAAAGTCAACGCTATTAATTAGACTATGACCATTAATTATTTGTATATTGTGTTTTATTATGGTGACTAACTTTTTAGCTGTTTTAAACATGTCTGTGTTTAGCTAACACAATTCCTGCTTCTTCAAGTGTTCTCGCGTTATATTCAGAATACCGGGATAGGTATTCTGCCCCTAGACCGGAAATCTTCCACTGTTCAAGGGAAAGCACTAAAATAAGATCTATTTAAAATTTACTTGAGTTCTATGATATTGCTACGACTACGATATAAACTCTTACCGTCTACCAAAACTACTAAGTCTTATAGAAATTGACTTGTCCTGACACGAAAAACTCGCGACAGTCAGTACGTCTTTCTGTGACAAGACTTCGGAGCAAACTGGACAATGCGTTCTCTGCAGCGGACCGACTCAAATAATTTTTAGATAGATCTTGTTTTAGTGATAGTTCTTAATTTAGATCTTATTTTATGGTAACAGCAGACTCATTCATCGTATCAAAACGTTAAGCCTCCTTATACTAATTTCAGATTTTCCTGGTGTTTTAGGAGGCACAAATTGTCTGTAGACCGTAGAATAATTTTAGCAATGTACAATGGTAATCCAGTGTTTCCGACTCGCTTTTCGTAACGGCTGATTGTTACCCAGTTTAGTTTACTTAGTTTGTCTGCTTATCCACTCAGATGGACACACGTTTCTTTATCGTATTGCGTCCTATTACGTCATCGTTAACATTTGACATTCAAGAGTTGGCAGGGAAAATCATACCGCTTGATCCTCCTCGTTTAATGTTTATTCTAGATAAGCGTTTTTGTGGCCCCATGAAAACTTAAGGGATCGCACAACATCTAATTAAGGTAATACAGAGCCTGTATATGGAGAATAAAATCTTCCGCGGCTGTTAGCTGTTACCCGCGGCTTCTTACGCGAATATTGGCTTTTAATAAGTATTTTGATATAATTTTTATTGTCTATGTCTACATGGCGTTCTGTCAGCTCGTATAACAATGTTGTACTCATTAGTCAAATTCTCTTCAAAGCTGTTTTCAACACTTGTACTACTATTTTAACTTGTACTAATATATAATGTTGTGGCAACAGCCTTATATACAAAAGGAGTTATTTACAAAATACCTGTTAAATCAAAAAAGCTAAACTCTAATTTTAAGTGCAACTGTGCTAGAAGCATTGTACGAGTATCACATTAAACGTTATGTTTTCCTCAACCATGGCTTCTATTTATTTAAGCAGTAAACTAAAAACCAAAAACCGTTGTCACCTAACCTCACAAATGAAAAGAACACGTATTTTCGCTTTGCATTAAGATTTACAATTAGTACACTTCTTCTTTTCCACATCGTAATATATCGATAAAATCACATATTATATAAAACATAAAAATATACTGTAGGAAAGATTAATGTATAGTTCCGATGCCACTAAATAAGTTTCGTTTATTTACTTGTTACTATGGTAATTAATTCTGGTCTCCATGTTGACGTTGACATCTTTATACGCGTCAACAAAAAGGCATAATTAAAAGGGCCTAAATCGTGCGAACGGGGGAAAATATCAAATTACTAATTACACAGTATTTTTCGTCTTGTTTCAAAGGTTACCTGTGCAAAATTTGGTGGCAATTGGTGTAACGGTGTGGATTTGTATTCAGTGCCTATAAGTCCTCAGACTTTGAGTTGTATATATATATATATATATATATATATATATATATATGTAGATTTTAGTATAGTGCAAAGTCTTTAGGTAAGCATAATTTAAGCTTATAATTCAGTTGTAGACTACTCTTTACATTGCCGTAAGCAAAAAAACATGTTACTTTAACCTGACGTTAACATCAGGTAAACTAAAGTAAACTTTTATTAACTTACTTTTGTAACTAAATTTTTAAATAGAAAACATTGAAAATTATGTCAGAAAAACGATTATTTAACGTTTTAATCAGTAAGAAAATATTTCAAGAACAATATTCTCTGTAAAATTTTCTGACATAATATTATACATTTATTTTATTAAGTAAGGTAACACTGAAAGTGTCTGTTAAAGAAAATTAAAGTTGTAACGTTCGTTGCTGTAAAATTAAACTAACTCTATTATCCAGTAAACTGACGTTACATTAACGTCTTTCCTCATTATTTTCTTGTCTAAACTTTGTTATATACGAGTATCTACTAACGTAAGTAGATCAAAGTAATATTACATTTCCGAATAGTAGAGAATTGGACATGTAATGCAAAGAAGATGATATAGGTTAAAAACTGGGTTTAGATTTTTATATTTAATTATTATTGTGTAATAACTCTTTGACTAATTAATAGTTTGACTCTTTAAAAATATGTTTGACTACATAGAATAGAATCTGTGTACTTCCATATAATCTATGTTTTTATTGCTATATATCAATATGGTGATGGCTATGAATAATATGGTGATATTATTCATTATAGTTTCTTCTACACCTAGTTTCTTAAGTTTTTGTCGTTTCAACACCTAGATTTTGAAATTTTTTAAACTTAAATTTAATAATTTATTTATCAGTTTATTTATTTATTTAAATTTAAATTTAATCTTTCCTATTACGTATATAGAAATTGATGGATGAAAACACTATACAAAGTGATGTAACTGGTTCCTATAACCAGTTTATTACACGTAAGAAACAATTAATTAATTGTTTTGGAAACATATTTTAAGAAAAAATACCTACACCTTAACGTTTTTCCAAAATACACGAAAATAATACTAAAAAGCAATAATAACATTAAATTAAACATATATATTACTCAAACCCAATATAAAATTATTAACGACGAAATATCAAAAAATTACAGAAAATCTATTACAGTATTAAACGATTAATTAATTTACATCTTCTATTAGCCAACACACTTAATATTATAATGCATGGAATATCAAATATATTAATATTCTTAAAATCCTAAATAAACCCAAAACAAACAAATTTAACACAATCAATAAAAAACTTAACAATCTACTAATAAATAGTAAACCTAAAGAAAATAACCAACATTTACACACATTAAATAATAACCACATTTTTTACCGTAAATTCGTAAATTTGTCTACTATTAAATTCAATGAAAACGAAAAAGCTACTGAAACCTCAAACAAACGTGGTGAAACGAGAAAAACGCAGTACACTACTTGCAGAAGAAACTATACTGAATAGTATCACAATATTATATAATTGCTGAAAGAAACTTTGAGTTACGGATATAGAAAATGATGTCGGAAAATGCATGTATGTCTATGTAGGCTATTCAACATTTTCTATGTATGACTTGTCTGGTATTCTGGTAAAATCTGCAACTTCCGTTCCCCAGAGTGTTTGCCACTCCTTTATGTACAAAATTGTACTACTTTCCGATTGTCTAACTCTGCATTAAACTATTCTTATTTCACCACACAAACTTCTAACGGACAGCATTCTGAATTCACGATACTCAGGATTGTATTAGTTACGCACTTAAGAGTCGCCTGTAAGTTTATGCGATTATGGAAAGTAAAAAAAGAATACAGTTACGACGGTCTACTAATCGTCGTATGGCACATTTTGGAAAACAAAATTTAAGACCAGCTTTAATTATCACAATTAACAGTTTGTAATAAACAAGTTATTCAACAAAATTATACTTGTACAAGATAATCTGTCGACACAAATAATATTGTCAACTATAAAGAATTCCGCACTATAATCACATTTCACTAATATACCACTTGAGACACACTGTGTAACTCGCCCGACAATAACTCGATTCTCACTTGAATGAATCGCCACTTAGACTGAAATTAATCGACGCTGAATGCTTATTTATATATCCCGCTGAGATTCCAGAATAATCCATATTACGCGTCAACACTACTAGAAAACACTAGAGCGTAATTGCACGCGGCCTTGAACACAGTGGACGCGGACCGGTGAAGTCTGGAACAGCCTCGTTAACGCATGTTAAGAATCACGTACGCACACAACATTACAGCTGGTTCTGCTGGGATAGCCGAGAGACCTATAGAACGTTCTGCAATGGTGAAACATTACGTATTAATGCGCTTATGGCTGCGCATAATGAAACCGAATTTTGTAGGCAAGTCTAAATTCTAATATATCGATAAGAAAAATTTAACAAAATAGTCCTTATATATACAGGGTGTCCCGGGAGGAGAGGGAAATAATTTGAGAAATGGTTCTATATTGTAAAATAAGAAAAAAAGATTATATAAACATATGTCCGGAAACGCTTTGTAAGTCAGTTACGGGTAGCGAAAGATTTCGCACGGGTTTCGGTTCCCCCGGGTAAATGAAGACTTTCTGAAATTCTGGGAAGGTAAATTAAGGGGCGAATTCTGTTCTTTCTTATGGTTTTTGACCTGAGAAATCGAATAAAATAGGTCGCAGAATTGTATCACCCATACGTTTTATGATATCCGTCGTAAAACAGAAAAATCTTTGCCTAAAAACACGTTTTGTTAGGTCAGAAGTACAATAACTTTACAACTATTTTCTAAAACTTCCGGGCTGAAAGGCCGTGGTCGATTGCTTAAAATGCTGCTATACGTTTCGGTCGCACCACCGGTGGCCATCTTCAGTAGCAAAAACTTGTTCGAATAGATGTACGCCGAACACGTCCCCAATGTACTGGGAACAAGCAACCCTTGCTTGTTCAATTCGAACAAGTTTTTGCTACTGAAGATGGCCACCGGTGGTGCGTCCGAAACGTATAGCAGCATTTTAAGCAATCGACCACGGCCTTTCAGCCCGGAAGTTTTAGAAAATAGTTGTAATGACACCGGCCGTGAAAGCCTACGCACTAAGATTACAATAACTTTGTTAAATGACTAATAAATGCATAAAAGGTAAAAACAAAACTTGTAAAGAATTTAATTCTGAGAAAAATGGTGTAAATAAAGTCAATAAAAATCAACAAAAAATTCCAATTGTTTCCAATTTTCCAAAATTTAAAACCAGCTGTTTTAAGTACAATAATTTTATACCTTTAAAAAATTAGGTTGGCAAAACTAATTCTATGCCGTGAAATTAATTTGAATACTATGCATTGTTGTCATAAAATTGTGGTTACTTATTGAAATTATTCGTTCAATGGTTAAATAGTTTCTAATAGCATTTTGATTGTGTTCAAATGTTTTGATTATGTTCAAATGTGTTTAAGAATTACTTACTTACTAGCCAACGCCCACCCTTGGCTGTTGAGCCATTAGGCAACGCGCTGACGAGTAGCGTCGGGCTTCGGCGATCTCGGTGCCCTCGTTGGACGGGGTGTGGTCTAAGGCCGGGCAGTCTCTCAGATGGTCGGCGTCCATCGTCGCGTGGCCGCATAGCTGGCACTCAGGGGTTGGCAGCGCGTGGAGGCGGTGCAGATGTGAAGCGAGATAGTCGTGCCCGGTTTTTAGTCGGAGGTTGGCGACACACACTGCACGAGGGAGGTTGGGGTTGATTGGACCCTCGGTGACGAGGCTTTCCCATTTTTTACCGGCGGCCGCCTCAGACAGTCTTCGCTTATTCCATATGCTGACGGCGGAGTTTATTTGAGCTTTGGAAGATTGTAAGGACTGCGGGCGGGTAGGCTGGGGTAGGGTTGTGCCTTGCTTGGCCAGTTTGTCTGCCTCCTCGTTGCCCCAGATGTTGACATGACTGGGTATCCATTGGAGTTTTAGGATCCACCCTCGACTCGCCAGGGTCTCCAGATTCCTTCTACAGTCGATAGTTCCTTGGCAGTCGGTTTGAGAGTTCCGTGATAGACTCCGTATTGCGGCCTGCGAGTCGACTAGGAGCACGGCTTTTGAAAGGGGAGTGATTTTTTCCAGTTCATCAACGGCAGCGTGAACTGCTTCGATTTCCCCATCGTAGTTACTAAGGGGGCTGCCCACGGCTAAGTGTCCTTGGGAAAGGCGGCTATAGTACCCAGCTCCTGTTTTTCCATTGCCCGGAATTGATGAGCCGTCAGTGTACATATGGATCCACTCTTGCTCGGGATAATCTTCGTGGATGGTTTGCAAAGCTGACTGCTTTAGTTCTAAATCTGTGGATGCATGTTTAGGTGCTGAGTGGTTCTTAAGATGGTAGCTGGCTTGGGGTAAGAGACTGAAGAAGTCCTGATGGGTATTCAGCGGCGCTGTTTCTGTGAGGGCAATATCGTATTTTTCGGTGATGTTTTTGTACATGGTTAATGGGGTTATTTGTGTCTTTAGCCTGGGAGTAGGTTGTCGGTAGTCGTTCCATAGACGCTTGTAGACACGCCTGGAGCGCTCCCAGAATCGCAGTGCTGACCTTTCTCTATATGACTGTAATGGTTCTATCTGGGTTTGTGCCTCAATGGCCTCGATGGGGGTGGATTTTGCAGCGCCTGTTATTACTCTTAGGGCTGTATTTTGTACGAGATCGAGTTTGTTTTGTACGCTGACGCTTGCTGTGACGGTGACTTCGCTTCCATATTCTAGCATGGGTCTAATATATGCTTTATAGGTAGTCTTTAGGACATCTTTGTTGTTCCCCACTTAGTGGCTGTTTAAGAATTATTTAGTGTTTATTTGATTGTTGTACACTGAACTTTACCTACATTTTTACAATTGAATGTTAATTTTGTAAAAGTCAAATTACATTTTGAATTCTTTGTTTTCAAAAATGCCGCGACTCTACAGTTACGCTGAATATGCTGATATGATTTTGTGTACGGTTTTTGCAATGGAAGTGCTCCAGCTGCGGTGGAAGAATACCGACGTAGGTATCCTGGACGGGTAGTTCCAAACCGTAAAGTCTTTTGTAGAATTTTTAATAATCTTCGTGTGAAAGGCACACTTCCCAGCGCACAAGTTTCATCTGAACGTCAACCGGGACGTGTTGCTGAAACGGAAAACATTCTTCAGGCGGTACAGCGTAGTCCTACAACGAGCACACGAAGAATTTCTGCACAGCTCAATATTCCAAAAAGTACAGTATGGAGGACAATAAATGCTCACAGAATATATCCTTTTCATCAGCAGAAAGTTCAACACCTCCGCCCTGGTGACCACCTCAGACGACTTCAGTTTTGCCAATGGGTTAATTTAAATCATCAATCAATTCCGTTTATACTATTTTCAGACGAAGCCAACTTCACCCGTAATGGCATAAACAATACACGGAATCCGCATGTATGGTCCGAAGAAAACCCACACGCTACAGTGGAATCAAATTTCCAGCAACGGTTTTCGGTGAACGTATGGTGTGGCATGATCGACAACCAATTAATAGGCCCTTACATACTAGAACATCGTGTTACGGGGGGAAATTACCTGAAATTTTTAAAGAACGAATTTTTTGCAGTGCTTGAAAATTTCCCACTGGCAAAACGAACGGAGATGTATTTTCAACATGATGGAGCCCCAATACATTTCACAAATGAAGTAAAACAATTCTTAGATGAAAAATTTCCTGATAAATGGATTGGACGTGGAGGGCCGGTAGAATTGCCACCTAGATCCCCGGAACTTACTCCATTGGATTACTGTTTATGGGGATGGATGAAAAGCGAGGTATACAAGCAAAAGGTAGAGACACGTGATGAACTGATCGTTCGCATTCTCAATACTGCTGCCATCATCAAGGAACGCCAAGATATCATTATGGCGGCTACAGAAAATTTAAGAACACGAGTGGAATAGTGCATCGATGTCAACGGTGGAATTTTAGAAACTGTATTGTAAATAAGTACAGTATTTCAGTGGCTGGAAGACAATTATTATACTGTATTTTCTCATGAATAGCACTCCATAAACTGCAGAGAGTATTCTTGCTCAGACAGTTGTTTCTTTCATTACCAAAAATATTTATTGTGTTGTTTAAATAAAAAATTTTGTTCTGTATTGTTTTTAACCAAAATTGGAATTTTTTGTAGATTTTTATTGACTTTGTTTACACCATTTTTTATTATTAAATTCTTTACAAATTTTGTTTTTAACTTTTATGCATTTATTAATCATTTAACAAAGTTATTGTACTTCTAACCTAAAAAAACGTGTTTTTAGGGAAAGATTTTTCTGTTTTACGTTAGATATCAAGAAAGTTATGGGAGATACAGTTTTGGGACCTGTTTTATTCGCTTTTTCAGGTCAAAAAAAATAAGAAAAAACAGAATTCGCCCCTTAATTTACATTCCCAGAATTTCAGAAAGCCTTCATTTACCCGGGGGAACCGAAACCCGGGCGAAATCTTTCGCTAGCCGTAACTCGCTTACAAAGCGTTTCCCGACATATGTTTATATGAACTTTTTTCTTTTTTTACACTATAGAATCATTTCTCAAATTATTTCCCTCTCCTCCCAGGACACCCTGTATATTGCAATGTGTCAGGCAGTCACACTATATGTGAATGTATAGAACATAATTATGACCAGTGGTAACGAATGTCCAGGACAATTGGAGTATGTTTGAATGTAAGAATATTGCTAAAAATTAAGAATAATTGTGTAAATTAGTAATAAGACATTGTAAAGACTATGAAGTTAAAATTTAATATGTGAGCGAAGTGTTGTGTCGTGCGAGTATCAAATAGAAGGTTAAGGAAATTTATTCATATGTAGTTAAACGTGTTCTAGAAAAATCGAGACGACGGAAGTCAATGAACACGTGGCGAGTCCAGAATGTTCCTTAATTTAACATAGAATGTATAGGGAATACGCCTGTGCGCAGATAATCTGTGACGTCATTCTACAGCGCTGCAGCATTCATTGTACGTGATTATAAAAGCAGTCTGCAGTCAGCAGTGGAGTAGTCTTCATGTAGCGCTCAGCGAGAGTAATCTTCATACAGCACACAGCGAGAGCAGTCGCAGTGTAGTCAGCGTCCCGTTCAACATCAAATATCAGGCAGTCCTTGGGGCCCGAGGAGTCGAGGTACCAGCGAGTGTCGGCAGGGAACAAGTACGGAGTAAGAGATCGTCTACTACCGTTCCTGAGCTTCGTTTGCTTATCGTGGCGGTTGAAACGGACACTTAGAGCGAGGCAGTTCCTGGAGACGGTGGCTGGAACGTGGATCACGGACGACGGATCGCTGGAGACCGGGACCGAGATCATCGACCGGGACGACAACGAAGACGACAAAGCAGGAAAGGAAAAATTTAAAACCAAATTTGTTTCTCTAGTAAAGCTTTAAAAAAAAAGGACTTTCTGAATTTTGGCAAGTATATCATTATTAAATTAAACAAAATCTTTTATTTCAATTAAAATCTTGTTAAAGAAAGTTTCGAACATTCATAATTATATCACTGTTTAAACAAAGAAACATTTATTTCAATCAGAAGTTTGAAAAAAGAACTGAACTTTTAGAGTTGTATAATTTGTTTAAAATAACAAGAAACATTTTTAATACACGTTACCGTAAAGAAAGAGACAATAAATGTATACTAATCACTAATGGAGCATTCTTTTCTGCAAGTCTGGTCTGAGCTATAACCTGTTACCTTGCAATATACAGTATATAGCAACAATATACATGATACGAAGTTCATATAATAGGGATACTAAGGCTCTAACACATTTTCTGACGGCCATAGACATGTTTAAAATTGATTGTGTTCTTTTCTTTGTAAAGTAGTCTTAAGTTTTGAATCAAGCTATGTTTAAAAAGTATGTTATGTTAAAATGTTCACAATTTTATACTCTTTTATTTCATGTAAAATATTTGTGTGTAAGTGCGCGTGTGATTTACATTTTAAAATGCGTATTACTTCTTGGTATCCAAGTTACGTATGAATAGTAAATTATAGATAAATAAATCACCTTATATCCGTCGTGTGACTTCGTTAATTTACATTTTATTTAATAACTTCTTTGAAAATTGACATTTCGTTCTGAAACTTGGACAGAGTGTTCTCATGGTTATAAGCTACATTTTCCAAATACTCAATTGTCCACAACTATAATTTTATATAGTTTTTTTTAATGAAATCAGTCTTCTTTTATTTTTGTTTTCTCCAAGAAAGTAATAAAATTTGTAGATTAAATTTTAGTCAGGCCTTTGCAGAATCGGACAGAGTTTAAGCCTAATTTCTGGATATCACTAAGAAAATCTGTGACTTTGCTAGAGTCTTCACTAATCAGAAGGTCTACAAATTATTTAAGATGGTCCGTTGCAGAGAGCACATCGCTCAGTTTCTTCTGAATTCTCGTCATAGAAAGACGTACTCGCTGTCACGATTTTTTCGTGACAAGACAAGTCGCTTTCGTTAAGACTCAATAGTTGATTCACGGTTCGAGTTCTTCGTAACCATTGCCATTATAGAGCTCAGAAAATGTTAAATAGGTCGCCATACGCTAGTGCTATTTCGCGTAAAGTGGATGATTTTCCGGGTTAGAGCCAAAATATCTAACGAGATATTTTAAGTTAACGCGAGAAGACTTCAAGAAACCGGATTTGTGTAAGCCTAATACACGATCTATTTTTACCCAGTTTTGATCCTAGAGATTAAGATTATTTAAGTTATAAACAATAACAGTTTCATATCGCAGTATGTGTATTTGCCGAGACGTAGCTATTCAACCGGTTGATCTTCGGTCGACGTGCAGAGTAGCAGCAGCGAGCAGCGTGCGGAGCGCCTGGCGTCTACGCAATCAGTTGGAATTCTACGCACAAGTAACTTATTTGTAAAACAAACCAATAGACTCATTTATTGAAAGACAATTTTTTGAATAAACAATTTTATATTATAAAGTAATAAGACAATAGTAATTTTTAATGTGTTAATGAATAAAATTTTCCTACCTCCAGATACAGACAATGTTATAATAATTTCAATGGAACCTATCTATGCAGTTATAATTTGTATCGTTCCAATATATATATATAGTAGCAATCTTAATTTCGCTCGTGTCGCTCTTTAATTATACCCCACGTTGGTAAATTCAAATCTATAACCATTTAAAAGGGCCCCGTAACGATAATAACTATGACTGTGGAACTCAACTTTTTTCCGCCGTTCGTTTCAAAAATTCTGCGTTGCCAACTTTTCTTCGTAACTCGAAGAAGGTTATATTTATTATATCAAAAGCGAACTATGTTTTCAAAACTGTTAGGAACCAAACATACAGTATTACGGATAATAATAGTTTAACTATCCATTTTTTAAACCCTTTAGTTACCTAATAACGTTCCCGATTATTTACGTCAAATTGTCTGGCTTCCTTTATTTATTGGCGGTTGGCTATTCTGTTTATTAACTAGTGATGGTCGATTTCGTTCAATCTCAAGGCGTGGAAATATACTTTTGGCTACAGAAAAAAGTATTGAAACACAGAAATAAAAGTACAAGCTTTACAACAAATATAAAAATATTATATATTTGAAAAAATATGGACGACTATGGTCACAAACTACGTTCGAAAAAACTAGTGTTTATAGGTTAATTTGTTTAGTATAATATTGAATTAATTTACAATTTTTTGCACAAGAAATAACTAAAATAGTGGTTTTGGTGTTAGTTTTAATTGTTCATTATCAAAATAAGTCCACAATTTTAATTAGTGAGTGTGAAATCAGTGTTATTAGTGTAATTCACTTTGTCTGTCTTCGTTACGTGATAACTCAAAAATAGGTTATACTTAGCGACTGCTTCTTCTATTTCAGGTCCAGTTAAAATGTCTTTGGTATAGTTGGTTTTCCTTTTATTGATTAATCCACTTCTGTGATCCACTTGGAATTGCTTTTGGCTTATTATTAATAATCTCTGATGCTATATCCAGATTGTTTATTAGTTAGTTCGTTTCTATTACTTTTTTCTTCTAATCTCAAGCTCTGTAATTTCTTCAATCTTTTTTCATTAATGGTTACTAAAGAACTCCCAAATTATTTTCCTAAATTTGTTGTTGCTAGGGTTAAAATACGAAATTTGATTGGTGGACATGATGAGATATTGTCATTGAAATACATTGTCATTCTGTACAAAATTAGTCAAATATCTTTAAATTGGTCTAATTCCCTTATACTAACTGTGAATCTAAATCTAATAACATCATTGTCTTGCATCAATCATTGCATCATTGTAACTTGTACACCAATTTGAAACCAAACAAAGTTACTTTTAGTTAACAAATAATGATTTTACATTTTTACCACCTGATTTTCCTTAATAATTAAATTTAAACTACTTATTTCAAATACTTTTTTGTTGTGCAGACTAATATCATTAAACCTATTCATATTACATTCATTATTTCACTGAACCTTGCTGTTATACTTTAAAATTTACAATTTTCTAGTTTTTATATAGGCCTAGTAGCTAACATGTCTGAAATATTATACCTACACTTATTCTAACAAATGATATTTATTTTGTTACTTTAAAACTTCTTTTATATTGTTACGACGGTCTATACGATCGTCGTAGGTACAGTGGAAACAAAATAAGTACAAGACACCAATTAAGTCACTAATCACACCTTTAATTGTTACAGTAAAACAGTTCGTAATTAACAACACAGTCTCTACAACAAATCAAATGAAAATTGTACACACGCAATAAAATGTCCACAAATATTAAAGCTCAATTGTATTACAATTATACCGTCCGAATATAAAACGCAACACTTCACTACTAACTACTTGTACGTACACAGTAATAACCCGAACCGCTCTGTAAATATATCGCACCAATACTCTCGAACCGCACTAACCAATATCTCGCATTGAACTGAAAACTAAGGCCGCGACGCGATGTATTTATAGTTACGCTCACACACCAGAAGCTTCCAAACTGCGTCTTATCTCTCGCGAACTACGTAATTGCTACGGCCTTGACACAGTCCGAGCGAAGCCTGGCACAGTCGAGAAAATTCTCGCAAAATGCGTCTAGTAGCACGTACACCACACGCTTACGTCGAGATCTTTCTGGCGCATTCGATAAACGCGTAGATTGTTCTTTGCTGTCGTAGCACTGCCCCCTCCTTAAGCCTGTTCGTCCCGAACTGGCAAAGCGTCTTCGAAGTAATACTCGACCAGGCGATCTAGGTGGCCGTCCTTGCGAAGGATAATTTTCCCGTTCTTCTAATTCAATCTCGTGTGATCCGAACATCACGTTCCCAGGAATGCGAATCTTTCGCGTAACCAGTAGCTTCGCTGGAATCACTCTCGTTGCGTCATGTACTAATGACCTAAATACCACTGGCTGCTCCAAGTTTGTTTGGTTCTCGTCAACAACCTCTTGCGTAACCTCATCTTCAGCCACTTTACCCTCGGCCGCTTCTCTCAGCTCAGGAACAAGCAAGAGTTTTGTCTCGACACCCATAGTTGGCTTTCCAATCACTTCTTTTGTCGTTATACTTATTTGTACTTCCTCTGCTAGTTCTTCCTCCATTTCCGCTTGCAACAGGGAGGTTTCCTCTTGACCAGACTTGTTGACTTTTCCTTCGACTAATGCCACTCGCTTAATCGAATGGTTGGTAGACCCTGTCATTTTAGCCATGCAAAGCTTTATCTTCTCTTGGCCAACTTTCAGGACATTCTCTCTTAAGTCCATAACGAATCCGTAGGCATCCATAATGTCCGTGCCAAGAATCACTTCATCGACAATGTCTGCAACGAGCATTTGGTGGCTAAACTCAAGAAGACCCAGGCGTACACGTACGTCTACCTTTCCTAGCACCTTGACGGGGCTTCCAGTCACAGTCTGTATTGTACAAGAGCTAATTAGAGGATGGCGGTTACAGACTAAGTCAGGGCGCACAATGGACACTGTTGCGCCCGTGTCAACTGTAAATGATGTTGGTTTACCATCCGCAAATCCACTAACAATCAAGTTTCCACTGATCTTATGTAGCGTGGAAACTGTGTGCTGTTCTGGGCCTTTACTTCTCCAATTGGTGCGATCAGTCTCTTCTATCGGTATCTTCTTCTCCCAACAGTCTACCTGTAGATGACCACGTTTTCCACAGTTGTAACATTTCGGCCTTCTCTCTTTTTCAAATCGTTGGGACTCTCTTGAACTTTTGAATTGTTTGTCCGACAACACTGTTTTTCTGCACCCATCGTAACGGTAATGTGATACAGGGATCTTCGGACTGCAACGTGATGGCACAAACCCATTAATGTAGCGGGACGCTGACTTGGCAGCTTCAAACTCTAGGGCGTGAACAAGAGCTTCTGAGCTATCTCGGTGTCTTGCCATTCGTAACACTTGCTGAAGTTCACAATCTCCGATGCCATCAATAAATGTCTGCACCGTAAACCTTATTCGGAAGTCTTCTGGTGCTTCAGGATAGGCCAATCTAATCAATCTGTCGATACTTGCTTCAAATTCTTGAAGACTTTCCCCGGAACGTTGTCGTCTTGTTCTCAACTGAGCGTAGTACACCTCTCGCAAATGTTTATCACCGTAGCGTAATTCTAGAGCTTTTATCAACTCGGCATAAATGTTCTGGCTGTCAGGTGGCACTTTCTGTAGTAGTTCTGCCACGGGTCCTTTTAATTGCCAAATCAAATGAAAATTGTACACACGCAATAAAATGTCCACAAATATTAAAGCTCAATTATATTACAATTATACCGTCCGAATATAAAACGCAGCACTTCACTACTAACTACTTGCACGTACACAGTAATAACCCGAATCGCTCTGTAAATATATCGCACCAATACTCTCGAACCGCACTAACCAATATCTCGCATTGAACTGAAAACTAAGGCCGCGACGCGATGTATTTATAGTTACGCTCACACACCAGAAGCTTCCAAACTGCGTCTTATCTCTCGCGAACTACGTAATTGCTACGGCCTTGACACAGTCCGAGCGCCCGAGCGAAGCCTGGCACAGTCGAGAAAATTCTCGCAAAATGCGTCTAGTAGCACGTACACCACACGCTTACGTCGAGATCTTTCTGGCGCATTCGATAAACGCGTAGATTGTTCTTTGCTGTCGTAGCACTGCCCCCTCCTTAAGCCTGTTCGTCCCGAACTGGCAAAGCGTCTTCGAAGTAATACTCGACCAGGCGATCTAGGTGGCCGTCCTTGCGAAGGATAATTTTCCCGTTCTTCTAATTCAGTCTCGTGTGATCCGAACATCACGTTCCCAGGAATGCGAATCTTTCGCGTAACCAGTAGCTTCGCTGGAATCACTCTCGTTGCGTCATGTACTAATGACCTAAATACCACTGGCTGCTCCAAGTTTGTTTGGTTCTCGTCAACAACCTCTTGCGTAACCTCATCTTCAGCCACTTTACCCTCGGGCGCTTCTCTCAGCTCAGGAACAAGCAAGAGTTTTGTCTCGACACCCATAGTTGGCTTTCCAATCACTTCTTTTGTCGTTATACTTATTTGTACTTCCTCTGCTAGTTCTTCCTCCATTTCCGCTTGCAACAGGGAGGTTTCCTCTTGACCAGACTTGTTGACTTTTCCTTCGACTAATGCCACTCGCTTAATCGAATGGTTGGTAGACCCTGTCATTTTAGCCATGCAAAGCTTTATCTTCTCTTGGCCAACTTTCAGGACATTCTCTCTTAAGTCCATAACGAATCCGTAGGCATCCATAATGTCCGTGCCAAGAATCACTTCATCGACAATGTCTGCAACGAGCATTTGGTGGCTAAACTCAAGAAGACCCAGGCGTACACGTACGTCTACCTTTCCTAGCACCTTGACGGGGCTTCCAGTCACAGTCTGTATTGTACAAGAGCTAATTAGAGGATGGCGGTTACAGACTAAGTCAGGGCGCACAATGGACACTGTTGCGCCCGTGTCAACTGTAAATGATGTTGGTTTACCATCCGCAAATCCACTAACAATCAAGTTTCCACTGATCTTATGTAGCGTGGAAACTGTGTGCTGTTCTGGGCCTTTACTTCTCCAATTGGTGCGATCAGTCTCTTCTATCGGTATCTTCTTCTCCCAACAGTCTACCTGTAGATGACCACGTTTTCCACAGTTGTAACATTTCGGCCTTCTCTCTTTTTCAAATCGTTGGGACTCTCTTGAACTTTTGAATTGTTTGTCCGACAACACTGTTTTTCTGCACCCATCGTAACGGTAATGTGATACAGGGATCTTCGGACTGCAACGTGATGGCACAAACCCATTAATGTAGCGGGACGCTGACTTGGCAGCTTCAAACTCTAGGGCGTGAACAAGAGCTTCTGAGCTATCTCGGTGTCTTGCCATTCGTAACACTTGCTGAAGTTCACAATCTCCGATGCCATCAATAAATGTCTGCACCGTAAACCTTATTCGGAAGTCTTCTGGTGCTTCAGGATAGGCCAATCTAATCAATCTGTCGATACTTGCTTCAAATTCTTGAAGACTTTCCCCGGAACGTTGTCGTCTTGTTCTCAACTGAGCGTAGTACACCTCTCGCAAATGTTTATCACCGTAGCGTAATTCTAGAGCTTTTATCAACTCGGCATAAATGTTCTGGCTGTCAGGTGGCACTTTCTGTAGTAGTTCTGCCACGGGTCCTTTTAATTGCCAAATCAAATGAAAATTGTACACACGCAATAAAATGTCCACAAATATTAAAGCTCAATTATATTACAATTATACCGTCCGAATATAAAACGCAGCACTTCACTACTAACTACTTGCACGTACACAGTAATAACCCGAATCGCTCTGTAAATATATC
Organism: Magicicada septendecula; assembly: GCA_034769895.1. Classification (NCBI taxonomy): domain Eukaryota; kingdom Metazoa; phylum Arthropoda; class Insecta; order Hemiptera; family Cicadidae; genus Magicicada; species Magicicada septendecula. Next base: position 36,909,930 of record CM068373.1, read on the forward strand.
GCACCAATACTCTCGAACCGCACTAACCAATATCTCGCATTGAACTGAAAACTAAGGCCGCGACGCGATGTATTTATAGTTACGCTCACACACCAGAAGCTTCCAAACTGCGTCTTATCTCTCGCGAACTACGTAATTGCTACGGCCTTGACACAGTCCGAGCGCCCGAGCGAAGCCTGGCACAGTCGAGAAAATTCTCGCAAAATGCGTCTAGTAGCACGTACACCACACGCTTACGTCGAGATCTTTCTGGCGCATTTGATAAACGCGTAGATTGTTCTGTGCTGTCGTAGCAATATAAACAAACTAACATAATTAGTTAAAATACAACATTTTTTGGTTTCTAAACCTTATAAAACAATATAAATAAATAATTAAATATTACAATATATCTGAGTAGTTTTAAACAATAACAATGAATCTAATAATTATAAATAACCTCTGATAATTTTAAAATCATCACATAATAGTGCAACTTAATATTTTACATTCCTCAGTATTCTCCCCTTGACCTACTGATAATAAACATTTTATCTTTATTTATGTGTCACTTTATCACTTCTCACTATTTTAATTCACTTGTAATAGTGTTTTTGGTTTTACAATAAATATACTATTATTTGATTATTATTATACTGGTTCATTTACACCTTCTATATCATTTCATTACATGTTTAATTACTACTCATTATACAATTCCATACTCATTAGTTTGTACTTTTAGAAGGTCATTACAAATAATAATTTACTTGGAATAGGGTCTTTGGCCTCGAATATTCCTTCATAGTTCATTTTCTGTTGTATTTATCTTTCTCCATCACCTTACCTAAACATTTGGGTGTAGTCAGTCATAGTTAGAGTCTGTCAAATATAGTCATTAGTGTTATGCTATCATTCTTTTATTTATTACTTGTTTGTTTATTGTACAGCTTCTCATTCGTTTACACTTGCAAATCTTACATGGTTTTATGTCATACCATTTGTCACGTTACAATATATATAAAACCCATTTTTTATGTTTTTATAAAGCTGAAATTGAATAATTCTAGAACAAATGAAAATTGGTTATTAAATATGTTTCCATTAAACTGATATTTTACTAAAGTTCCTCTGCAGTACTACTTACAGGACACTGCAGTGGCGTGGCGTGGGTACACAACAGCTGTTGCCGGTTGTGATAGGCTTAAAAAGTAATCCGGATTTTTCCTAGTAACAAGTGTTTTCTTTATAGCCAAAATATTCTTTTTAAGAGCTAAACATCTTTCGCTGACAGAAGAAGAGGGTCCCGGTTCAACGAGATCCGGCTCTCATTATATTTACACAGATTAAATCAGACAAATAATCGAGTTAGAAATGAAAAAGACCAACAGAGAAACACATGGCTGAACGAACAAAACACAAATAGTATCAGCTGCACGTCGTTCCGAAAATGAACATAGCCGCTAACTGAGCGTTTGCCGGTTTATACAACGGTAACACACTGGGTGGACAAGTGTATCCCCCCTCTACAGCATAATTTCAACCGGACGCTAAACTAACTTTGCTTAAAAGCGCTGCAAAACAATTCACAGAATTGACCGGCTTCATTTTGACTATCTTTGTTTGTACAAGGTCAGCCTAGGTTTCTTTTGGTATAGTAATGCGAGAGCGCCTTCTCGTTTTTGCGAGAAGGTACCTGCTATCATTACGACTTGTATACACACAACTCAGCACTCGGTACACGATGGGGAAACTTATACAGTTACTTACCGCGCGTGTCCTGTAAAGAGTGGCGTAGCGCCACCAATGTACCTTGACGTTGGAATGAAGAGTAAGAATTAGAATTGATAGGAAGCGTACATGAATTAAGCCTACATAAACGCGCACTGATATTGTACGTACGTACATGACGTCACACATAATTTTGTAAATTGCGCGCAGTTTTAAAAGGTCACGTAATAAAGGTCAGTGACAACTACTATGAGGTCAATGACCGTACGCAGTAAAACGTTGCCGATATCTGAGCCGGCAACACGAGACGGTGCAAGTGCTCAGCAGTTCGAAAGCTGTGCTACACTTTTCTTCAAGTTTCCTTTTCCTTACTAATGTTGTTTGGATTTCAATTTATTCTATGATATAATTAATATTATTTTCTCTTATTTCCAGTAATAGTGGTTGTATGGACTCCACGCTACTGTCGATTAGACTTTCATATAGTATGGATAAAATTGTATTAATAGTTTTTATACGTTTTTGTACAAGATGGATAATAAAAGTAGATATTTTTTTTTACACATATACAACACATGTAAAACAAAAACACTTATACGACAACAATGCATTCCATTTAGGAAGTAAAAGAAAAGCGATTCGTGAAAAATTTGATAAAACTAAAATTCATGGCAGACATAATTACTAAATAACATGATATAGAGATTTATTAAACGATACAATAATACACATATTATTACAAAAACTGTAAAAAGTAAGTATGGAGGGAAGAGGGACTAAAGATTAAAGAATTGAGTGTGTGCCTCAGCCGACGTAGAGCAGCAGTTCACAATAAACTAAGAACAGAGTAGAAACAACAATTGGATATGAAGGTCACAGTGCACTTATCCACTTAGCGCGTTAACGTGTCAATAACTACTCGGCAACACTGAAATCTACTTTACCTCGATACCCCGCCCGGTCACCTCTAGTTTTTATACAGACAATATACACAGTGAAATTAATTTTATTGTTTTAAAGTGCCTCTTTGCGTATGTTCTGTTGCCAATAGTAAGGTCTTCTGACCACACCCTGATACTATTGAGCATCAAAATATTTTACAAACGTTGCGTAAAAATAATTTGTAAACAAAATATATATATACGCAGATATATGCAGTATCAGATATAGACTCTCTGAGAAGAATGATAAGTCAAACATGAAATTGAAATGAGGGATAAGTCAAGCATAACAGGTGAGAGATTATTGGTTATAAGTGATAGAAACATCTCTCATCTCTTATGCTTGACTTATTTCTCATATCAGTTTCATTCTTGACTTATCATTATTTTCTGAGAGTCTATATCTCAATTGATACTGCAGATAAATAGAGCTCCAGTCAATAAGAAAATTCTAGGGCACCAGCCAGTTACAGGATTCTACACCTATAACAGAATTATTCCTTCCACAAACACGCAGTCACATTTTCGCGTGCATGTTGGTAAAGATACATAAGTTTGTACACATAAAGTAGGCCTATGTACATTGAAATAACTTGTTATTTGATTTTAAATCAAATAATTTTATTTTAAAGACAATCATTAAATTATTTTAGAATATAATAGCTATTACTCAGCCAAAAGACTTGAAAAACGTTTTAAATTAAAATTAATCTCTAATCTAGCAAATTCCATGTAGATCAGCGAGTAATAATAATAAACAAGAGGAGCTAAATATGCGTGTGGTTACGATGGCGATGTTGTGATAATAGCCAGATTAAGACAATGTCTAGTTGAGGTATAAAAAGACACTGAAATTAAACTGATATTTTTCTTGATTAAAGTGATTAAACTGGAATGTTACTCAAAATGTATGTATAAATATTAATTAATTTGATGTAGTTAATTAGTTCAGATACCTGGGTAACATCATAGATAACGAAGGGTTCATAAACACAATAATAAATGATCACGTACAAATAGAAAATAAGACGTATTATGCCAACAGCAGACTATTAAGGAGCAAACCCATTAGTCGTAACATAAAAATAAAAATATATGCGACACTTATTAGACCGATTGTTAATTATGGAGACGAGACATGGAAGCTGATAAAAAAGGGACAAGAAACACTAAGAAGGTTTGAAAAAAAGATCTTATGACGTGTTGATGACTTAGTTAAAGAAGATGGCAAATGAAGAATTGGAAATAACCAGGAGATAGATGAGCTATTGAATTACGAGGGCATTGTAAGATTCATAAAAGCTTAACGAATATAATGTCACCTAAAGCTGATGGATGATCAGCGTACGCCAAACAAAATTATGAGGGCTCAGATCTATAAAAGTGAAAAGAGGGCGACCTAGAATAAAATGGTTGGATGATGTGCTAGAAGATCTCAGAAGAATGGATGTGAGGGGCTACACTGAGATAGCAGTGTACAGGAGACGTTGGAGAAGATTGGTGTTGGAAGCTAGAGCTCACGTTGGGCTGTAGTCCTGAAGAAGAAGATTATAATTAGTTTTTATACAATATGGCTAAAGTTGTTCTAATGTTTATATCCTTTTCTGTGCAAGTTGGTTCAAAAAATATATATTTACTTTTTTACAAACTCACATAGATAACATGTAAGTCGAAAAGACATACAACAACAATCTATTGAGTAGGAACTAAAACGAAAATCGATTCGTGAAGAATTTGCACGACTACAATTCAGACAACGCATAATTAGTACATAACATAAGATATAGATTTATTTAACGATTTTTAACACAGATATTATTACAAAAAATTGGAAAAGTAAGTATAGAGAGAAGAGGGATTAAGGAGTAATGAATTGAGTGTGTCCCTCAGGAGACGTAGTCCAACAGTTCACAATAAACTAAGTACAGAGTAGAAACAAAATTGGATATGAAGGTCACAGTGCACTTATCCACTTAGCGCGTTAGCGTGTCGATAATTACTCGGTAACACTGAAATCTACTTTATCTTGATACCCCGCCCGGTCACCACTTGTTTTTATACGGACAATATACACAGTGAAATTAATTTTATTGTTTTAAAGTACCTCTTTGCGTACGTTCTGTTGGCTCTAATAAGTTCTTCTGACCACACCCTGTCACTATTGAGCATAAAAATATTTGACAAAGGTTTCGTAAAAATAATTTGTAGACAATCCTCATGTAGGCCTATTACTTAACCATTTATTGTTTAAAAGAAATTGAAACGTTTCTCATCTTTTATCATTCAATTTGATGCTTAACGTATCATTCTTCTCTGAGAGTCTCTATCTGATAGTGCTCCAGTCGATATGATAACGTGATTCTACTACCATAACACAAGTATTCCTTTCACAAACACACATGTACACTATCACGTGCATATTGTTAAAGATACATCATTTTGTTAACCCAAAATATGTACATTGAAATAGCTTAATTACTAAAACTATTTCCTGGGTTATCAGGCCATTGTCTTATGTTGTTAATTTCAGAAGTTTCAACCTCGCCATTGGAGACCATCTTCAATGTTTGAAGAGCTTCAATTTTTACTGACACATTGTCCGTTAGTAACACTACAGTACTGTGGCTAAGGCCTTAGGTTCAAACGTATGAAATTAACAACATAAGTCCACGGCCTGATAGCCACGGAACAAGTTTTAGTAATTACGACAGCTTAAGAAAACTTAAGAAATCAATTGAAATAACTTGTTTCTTGTTTTTGAATTAAATAATTTGTTTCAAAAATGTTTATTAAATTATAATTGTAATTATTCTAGAATTTAATAGATAGTACTCAAGCAAAAGACAGACAATTTTTTACATTAAAATTCAAACTTTAATCCTGCAAATTTTATATAAAATAATGTGTATTAAAATATTGTAATTATAAAACTGTATTATAATTCAATACATGAAGTTACACAAATTTTGAACACAGAAGTTTATCGTGTTACAAAATCTAAAACGACGACATTTCATAGCAGGTATCCTATAAGAACGTATAACCTATAAGAACCTATAAGATGGTCGTGAATAATCAGATTTTGGATCAGGTTAGTCACTTTAATTACCTGAGTTGTAATATCTTATATGGAAATGAAATTGATTGCGACAGTAAGCTAAAAAAATTTAGAGTCTTTGGAACGATTCACAGGTACCTGAAAAATAAAACACGGAAGATTACCCGAATGAAATTTTATAAAACTGTGGATGTCCACACATTCCTGTATGCTAGTGAGACATGGACGCTTGGTAAAAGGGACATGCAGAGGATTTAGGCAGCCAAAATGAAATTTGGAAGAAGGATGCAAGGTTGTTCTCTCTTGGATCGGGGAACGAGGATATTAGACGCGATTTAAACATTGTATCATTGCACCAGAAGATTGAAGACTACAGAAGATGTTGTGAACCCTTGAATCGCATGCCTGATATCCGTCTACCTGTGGCTGCCTTGGGTTATCTCTCTACTGGGAAGAGAGATGTCGGTAGACCAAGGAGGAGATGGGTTCCGGACAGGTGTAAGACCTAGCCCTTGGAGTGACGACGACGACGACAATGACGACGACGACGACGACGATGACGATGACGACGACGACGACGACGACGACGACGACGACGATGATGATGATGATGATGATGATGATGATGATGATGATGGTGGTGGTGGTGGTGGTGGTGGTGGTGATGATAAGTTTATCGAACTTACTGGATTTTGTGTTTATAAATATAGTATTAGAGTCATCAGACAAAGTAACTAAACCAGTAGGTGATGAACTTTGTCCTTTCCTTATGTTCTGCATATTACCTGAATACGAACAATCCGAGACAAACATATCGCAACATAGTAAAGGCTGTATAATGTAGTCATGACATAAAGTGACAACAATTGATATTGTAAGTTACGACCAGCTTATATTTCTGTATTGATTACTTGCAACATAGAACAATGTTTTCATATCTAGTTCGTCCTGGCATTTCTTACAAAACAGAGGTAAATTTCTGCTTTTCTGTTGTGTGTAGGTACTATTAATACCCACGCATAATTTTTATACGTGGGAGCTTCTATTTTAGTGTTTCATTATGTGAAATTCCATACACATTTGTATTTCTTCTTGATGTAATAAACGCGTATATTGTATTGACCTCAGAGAACTGTCATTACAAGTCGCGTAAGAATATTTTTTGTATAAAAATAGTTTGAAACGCGTGAATAACATTTTGATATGTGCAACCGTTATGGCAGCAAGTGACGTATACCAGTGGAATTTAATAAACGATTGAAATTTTATTGACACATGCTCTGAAATATACTAACCCCCGTTGAAAATAAATATTCTGAGCAAATAAAATAAGTTAAAACCAACAACTTTAATTTGGTATTTACAAGGTAATAGTCGAAAGCACAGCAACGTGCAGTCCAGAATGGGGGAAATAGATAGGAACAAGTTAAAAATTAATGTAACAGAAATGAATTTCTCAATATAATATAGCGCCGACTAGGCTTGACAGAATAAGGATGAGTCGTAAGAAATGGAGTGGCGTTAATTTTCGTATTATAAACATAGTTGAAGAATCTATAAGCACCCTTTCTCTCTCTCTCTCTCTCCCTCTCTCCTCTTTGTATCTGTCTTTCTCTCTTCTGTCTGTCTGTCCCTCTCTCTTTATTTATCTATCTATCTATCCATATACCTATCTATCTGTCTGTCTGTCTCTCTTTCTCTTTCTCTCTACGACCGCATTATATTCACCACTATTTTCAGATGAATGAAAAATAATATAATTTCCACAGATTATTTTACCCTGTCCAGTTAATATGGCTTACTAATACGTATTATGGTTAATCCAAGTATAGCCATTTTCCTTTACAGATTCTTGCATTAGTCTTGTCTTCTTAGTGACCCCAATTCACATTCTTATGTTAAAAATATTACTGTTAATCACTCCCGTCCTCTCCGCCCAAAACCCAGCCTTCTAGGAGGAGATACAAACTGGGGAGTAGTTTACCTACGGAATATGTTGCTGCAGGAAGACCCAGCATTGAAAACCAATGTGTTTGCCCGTTTCCTTTCCAAATCGCAATACCCCGACCGTAGCATCCATACACGATGTTGCACCCGAAGATGTTCATTCAAAAGCAATCATCTGCTCTGTGTTTCCAGTTGACACAATGCAGTTATTTTCCTAACTTTTTAGGATATCTCTTCCACTTTCTCAGCCACGTGGAGTGTTTCCTCTTCTTTTGTTCAGCTTTAGAGTAACCTCTTCCGGACTGCTTTGTTGTCTGGGTCTTCACCTTCGACCTACATATCAAGGGACGCTATTCTACAGCTAGCAAAGACGAATAATCTTCAAACAACGCAAACATTCATATCCACTATAAGACTGCTTTTTTTTACTGGGTCTTCACATTTGGCCTGCTAGTCAAGGGCCGCTACGCTAACTTCAACAATGGACGCTTACTAACGACGAGATCATACAGTCTCAAAGAATGATAACACGTAAAATTATTAAATCATAATTATTTTGAGTTCTGATATATGTAAGGGCAGTAAAACATGCATGGAATTACTTTTGAATTTAGCATTCAAAGTGGGTTTTTAAGAAGAGAAACTGTGTCTCTTCTTCTTCTTCTTCTTCTTCTTCTTCTTCTTCTTCTTCTTCTTCTTCTTCTTCTTCTTCTTCACCTCATCCCCCACCTCCTCCCCACTCCTCCTCCTCCTCCTTCTTCTTCTCCTTCTCCTTCTCCTTCTCCTTCTCCTTCTCCTTCTCCTTCTCCTTCTCCTTCTTCTCCTCCTCCTCCTCCTCCTCCTCCTCCTCCTCCTCCTCCTCCTCCTCCTCCTCCTCCTCCTCCTCCTCCCCACCATACTTCTTCTTCTTTTTCTTCTTCTACGTCTTCTTCACGGCTTAGACTGTTTAGTTACTAAACAGCATGGAGACATCAAATTCCCCAGTTTAAGAGCACGTTACTTAACGCTGTAATATACGCAGTGTTAACATGAGCTTGGCGCATGACTAAGTCAGGGATTTGATAACGGAAAACTCTCACACGCTTTACTGAAATCAATAAATGTTATGTACATAACCATCCTCAACTGACAACTTTCCCACAAAGCTGTTTTTCTCCCGCTCCTATGTTATAAGTGGTCACAGTAAATAACTTGTTCAAAGACAAAACACAACACACATGTTTAAACAACAACATATTTAAGTTACACATTAGTTGTAAGTACGTTATTTTTTGTAGAGTTAGGCGAAATTTTACTTTTCTTTTTTTACATGTAGGCCTATGTTTAATGTATAGATGTCCTATAAACTGATTATATTGTCCTTCTTGCAACTTCATTCGTTAGGTACGACGCGTTTCGGACTCACAATCCCATCTTCAGGTAAAAATCACTCGAGGAGAACTCGTCAGTACAAAGCAATTAAGACACAAATAAACAATGAATTCATTATACATACATATTGCGCAAGAACACGATCCGCATCGTTGAGAAAATAAAAGTGTACTGGCTGGATAAATTGCAATGTAAAGATATGCCGGTAATACTCCTCTTGTCTGTGCTAGCTTGTGTATTATAGTATGAAAGAGCGCGTTAGATTTGAACGAGACCATATCGTTCAAAAGGCACTCCTTCTGTAATCTAGCCGCTTTGTATTATATCTCGTATTCTTCCACTGGATCCATATATTGGCCTTTATTACAGTAATGTATGGGGTTAAAATTAACGGAGAAGTCAGTGTAACTATGATTACAACCAATTAAATGGTGCGCGTATGTCGATTTATGTGCACTAAATTCCTCACGGGTACCTAACCTTCACGGATTATTACCCGTGAATAAATTACTCACGCGTTATATACCTAACGATTGAAGTTGCAAAACGGACAATATAATCAGGCATCTACCTATTATTTCAATTAATTAATGCAACTTGGAGACCACACACAATGGATAATGTATATTGTTTAGTTTTTGATGTAAAAGCAACTCATCAATTTTTCTTACAATTTCATGTTTCTACATATAACAGGCCTATATTTTGTATAAAGTGTGCTGTAAAGAATGATGCAGTCGTTTCAAAAGTTGGTAAAGTAATGCTACACTTTGTGCAGACTACGTTTTGTTGCAAATAATGAACGTCTGCAGGCGTGTAAGTCAAACATAAGGAAGTAATTAATATAGCTTCAGTGTAGGGATTTAGGTCGAGTAAAGAAGGTGTCGCGCTTAATGCAGATGGTAGGAACAGACGGCGCGACTCACGTACTGAGCTTTATAACTTGGATAAATCGTGAAATACGCGAATGTACTTCATGTGTAGGGATATAATGTGTTATTCTAGTTTTTACATCACTGTAATTGTTTGTTTTTAATTACTTTAAGTATACCACTTTTAATTACTTTAGAAGTCCAATAAAATGAACTACTAAGCCATGTGCGGGGTTCTATTGCAATTTAAAACCCTGATTTTAAGTTGTTTTACTATTTTTATTTATTGTATACACATGTGTTTTCCTTGTTAATTCCGTTCCTCTAACTTCCCCTCGGTCTTTATCATCTCTTCCCTACCCTAACTGTGCAGCACAAGGTCAATTTTGAGAACCATGCCGCTAAGCAATACCAGACTTTCTACACCATACCAGCTATCTGGTATTTGTATAGTCGGTCTTATTTTGGATTGAGGCCGTCATTACTTTTGGATTCTTTTTTTAAGATCCTGCCTCTAGTTTTCCAAAATGCTTAAGACTCTGATGTTTTCAGATTGTATTGGCTTGAAATGAAAATAACCTGCTAAGGATGCTCCACTACTTAAATAACATTGCGAAAGGATTTAGTATAAAAATATCTGACAAAAAACAAACAAAATGTGCGGCTTTCAAAGTAACATCGTTAGTTAGGTTTAAAATTGTTTTGGATATTAAAATTATAGGAAAAGTCTCAGAGTTTAACTATTTAGACTGTTAGAGCTTGCATATAAAAACGTAGACGATAATAGTGGGAACATTAATAAATTTAATCAGATAACAGGAACTCTCCGACGTGCAAAACACAAGGCAAGGAAATACTTCATAATAAAATTATACAAATCCTTGGCGGTTGCTAACCTTACTTATGGCTCAGAAACGTAGACAATGTCTAATAGAAAAACTATCAAGAATTCAGGCTACGGAAATTGAATTTCTGAGTTCCATAGCTGGGTACACAAAATTAGATACGAAAAGAAACAGTCAGATAAGAGAGAAACTGAAAGTTTAAGAAGTAAACGGAATCATCAATAAGTTTACAAAACGCTGGAAATAACATATTAGCAGAATGGGCAGTGACAGATTCCCCAAGGTAGCCTTACTGTATCAGCCGAAAGGGGAGAGAAGCCTAGGAAGACACGCGAAGACCAGTTTGGAGCCGGAACATATTAGGCATAATTATCTGAAGATCTTTTAATTTAATTTTAGTTTAAATTTGAATTAAGTTTAGTTTCAGGGACAAAATTCATTAGCATCTCAAGTGCGTCAAAAGCTTTTGCTGCCGTCGGTGGTTTTGAATTAGTAGAATTCTTGCTGCCTTCATCTGAATCGGTTTCGTTTTCTTTACGTTCATTTAATGACTGAACTATCTCTTTATTGGATAATAACTGAAAACCGGGATCGGCTTCATCCACCTTTAGCCAATTCTTTGTTTATCGATTGTAAGGCTGTATAGGTACACCATTTATTTATTACTATACGGTACTGTAATAATTTATAGCATACACTTTTTTATCTTCAATAAATAATCAGTACGCCTACACGTGTCCAATACATTACTGAACAGTACATAAATGTACTTTTTATTGAGTTTGGATAATACATCGTTCGGTTAATGGATGCTCTACTGTATTCCGTATACAGGCCTACTGCACACGAGTAGATTATCACCGGCGTACGATACACAAATTATTCTAGACGTGCCTCATGTATTATTCTGCACATGTCACTCAAAGTCAATAAGGGCTCTAACGAGGCTCACTGGCGTGAAAAATGTCTGCCCCAATGACATGCGTCTCCTCTGTGCAAACATAAATGCAATATTCGCTGTAGGCCTACTCGTCTCTACGTTCTCAGATTTAATTTTTTATGTAAAACATAATATACTCATTCATAACAATTATCTCTTTCGTATTAAGTGGTGGCTGGAAATTCATAAATCCTGCATGATAAAAAGTGACAATATTTTGTGTCCTACATGAACGCTTATAATCAAATGGTAAAGAATGTTTTAAGACACCGTGATTCACCGTTAACAGTATTGTTTTCATTATCCAGTTTTTTTAATGACACGTTCTGAAAGATACATGAAGCGCAGTGGGATACGTAGATACCAGTTTGTAATCACATTGTCTGGTTCTCAAATGAAATATGAAGATTGTAATATACGCGTATGCAGTCAATAAGCTTTATATGTTCCTAGAAATGTGTATTTAGTTATTTGTTTATTTGGCACACATGGTAACACAATATTTTAGTAAAATATTGGTTTAACTTACCTTCGTTTATTAAATTATTTTGATAAAGAGAACGTTGGTGTTATTCCAGAGTCGAGTTGCATTACAACAGATTAGCATGTGATTTCACTTAACTTAATTCTTCAAAGGTAAACTCACTTGAAACAAATTCATATTTTAATAAGTTACAAAGGAAAACATATGTATCATAAATTTAGATACTGTCAAATTAATATCTATTCATTTTGTCACAGTAATATGGGTTATTTTATTTTTAATGTTCACATATTTGTTACACAATTTTATACGTTTCGAGTAGGAAAGGAGAGCACTTGTCAACCCCCCGAATATTATTTAAATAATAAATAATTGAAAAAATAAAAGTACAGTCGCATCTTTAAACTTAATGACCATTGTTTGCAACACTAATTTCAGATTATGTTTACGTAACAAAATGATCAGTGTGAATGGTAAGTTGACGAAAAGAAATCTTTACAAGACATGTTTTGAATAGATACTTCATCATCCACAATTTCCTGGTAATGCCAGTGGTATTTAGTTGAATTGTCAACGATAAAATTGTTTGATAATATTTTGGTGCGTACAGCCAGGTATTCCACAAAACAGTTAGCTCTGACAGCTCGAGTCATTTTTAGAGGTACCAGTCATGTGTTTGTTGAAATTGAAACGCCACCCAAAGGCCTAAGTACTTTACAAATTTGACCCATTGATTGAGTCTTCAATCCAAGACTGGCATATAAGAAGTGGAGTTACGCGTAAAGGAGATCGCTTTTCATTTGCCTGAGCCAGTCGCAATGCGTCCCTTCCTTAGCCAGTTAGGAAGAATGTCCGATTGCCATGTTTCAATCCAGTTCAGATGCCAGTAGGCGACGTATATCTCGTTGGTTCACTACGTGTATTGTCATAGGCAACCTTTGAATTTATGGGGGCGCATAATATATGTTTAACTGTGGACCAGTTGGTGGGCGCACCCCTCCTTGCCCCATCAATGGAAAATTGAAAGGTGCGGAGCTGGACGTTGGACATCAGTGGTCATTAACTGTCGCTTTACAATACCTTTGCACTTATATTTATCAACGTAGAAGACCAAATCAAACAAAACTATGCAGTATTTTTTATATACATTTGTGAAAATATTTCAAAAAAGGAGTAGGTCATCAACATCCGTCATCACGTTAGAACTAACAAAACTTTAAACAAAAAAAGGTTAAACATGACCACATTTTAATAAAAATAAATTGAAGAACTTACCATAATAAAAACTATTTACATTTATAAAGTCCACAAAAATGTAAAACTTGAAACAATCACATTTAAAATATAAATTAATGTTTCAGTTCCTTTTCTTGAAACCATTAACTTACAAATTGTATATTATTCTAAGTAATTATTGTATTAGAAAATAGTAAAATGTAAAACGGCTTGTACTGTTTTATATAATACAGTACTTCGAAGCAGGTACAATGCGAGTGCGTTCCTTTGTTCAAAAGAAACGAAAATTACAAAACGAAAATTATTTGGCGGGCATGTCTAACCTTATCGACGGGCGCAGGGTTGCCGACTGCTGGTGTAGAGGACCCATAAACCGCCGACTTCCCGACTTGCCGACTTCATCTCTACCATAAACAACCAGTAAAACATCAACAACCAGAAGACCGTCCCCTTCGCTTTGAGTTCTGAAACTTGTTGAATATGAATCACCATTTACGCAGGTTTATTTTAGTTACTGTTGAAGAACAGTCCTTTAAGGACAGTGTCAACAACATTCACAAGCAACACACATAGGCGGAAAGCAATTCTCGAAAAATTAGGTGGAAAATAATTTTCAACGACATTCAGCGACAATTTGTGGTGTTGTTCCGTCGTCCTGATCTTCTGTTCGCAGTCTCCATCTTCTTATACGGAGCCTGCGCAGATCGTCCTCAAAATCATTCACCCATTGTTTTCTGGGCCGACTCCTCCTTCTTCTTCCACCAGGTCTCCCCGTAAACATTTTCTTCAATATGGATGTTTCTAACATTCTCTGGACATTCCCTGCCCACCGGATTCTACTTTCCTTTATGTCAGTGACGATATCTGGTCCTCCACAGATTTGTTTGATTTCTGCAATCGTCGTTATTTAGCCATGCTTCTTGGACGTTCACGTTGCATTGTCCGCGATCAGTTAATTGTATCGTTTGTTTTCCAGGACAGATAACTGACGATGTCATTTTCTTTTTCTACAAGAATTACCACAGTGGCTTAACGGTGTCCCTCCGGCATCAAGAAATGTATGTACTTCCAGCACGACAGGGACCTCAGTACTTTCGATGTCAGCAAAACTAACATCAGCATATTCAACACAGCAAATAGGTCTTAACAATATGATTGGACAACTAGAAAGCCAAATCTAACACTGTTAAATTTTTGCGTATGGCGATGGATGAAGAATACTGTGTAGACAACGAAAGAACATTAGTTGGTATGATACATTATTTGCCCGTATTATAGCGACTGCGTAACTTCAAGACAGCCCTGCGGAACTACAAAGAAATACATTGGTTATCCACACGCATGCAGCCAATTATAGAGGTGCACATTTTTAAAAATTTATTGTGAACCATCAAAGTGAAGTTGTAAAAACGAATTCATAAATAGACATGTGTGGTACGCTGTGATTTTTTCTATAAAAGACAAATTACTTAACTTAATTTGTTTCTATTTACATCACTTTTCTCGTAGTTAAATGGTGCCTAATTTTTTTTTTGATATATCATCATCATCATCTTTGAAATTAAACCAAGAAAGGTTTGTTCCGGTCTCAAATAGGCAAAGATTAGAGCTGGTCACTCCAGCCCTTCCTCGGACGTCCCTCACCTCTCCGTCCCCTTGGCTTACAGTTGCATAGTTCCATCGTGTAGAGTATACCCTGATACGTGCCTGAGAAACCTCATTTCACCCGCTTGGATGCGACTGGCCTGCCCTTTTGTCAAAGTCCAATTCTTAGACCCATAAAGAAGTGTAGGAAGAACATCACCTTGTAGACTTTTAGATGTGTCTCTTTACTTGGTGACTTAAGGGTTCGCCTAATGGTCCCGCACATACGATTGAATTTATGCAACTTATTCACATAAGTTTCCAAACTTTTATCACCTTAATAACAAAGAACTCACTTCTTATATGAAACGGAATACAGTATATTGCTACGTAACGCTCTTGAAACGTCGGCAGGTGAACGTTCTACACATTTCTCGGCTAACCGAGCAGGTGCACTGTCTGTGTCAAGGCTGAGCAGTGAGGTACCCTCTAGAATGTTCGAGTATTTGTAACGACGCAAATTATGCTGGCACTCAGCCAAAAAAATGGAAAATTATTCTGGATATTTTGCGGGCTATGTATAAGGAACAGAGGCCGGTTTAAAAGTTAGTTACAACTGGAGAGATTGTACAGTGTGGAGCAGGTGATAGTGGAAAGTGATTACTGTGTTGTAAATAGTGCAAAACTCTTAATAGTTGACGTTATTATTTGGCTGGTAGACAAATGTAACTTGTGTTATTGTATAAGAATACCTGGTTGTTTTCACATTGTTATTTGTGACTAATTAAAGCTGGTAATTAGTGACTGCATTGGTGTCTCTATTTTGTTTCCACTGAATAATATGACAATCAGTGGGACCGTCATAACAACAGTTATTAATAGATAAATTTCAATATTAAACAATTGTTATATAGGCCTATTGTAGAAACTCCAATCACTCATCTAGCTGCCTCTCTGCTTCTGTCTCATTGTCAACCGTGAGACAACACATACGAATTTGACCTATATAAAACCTTGTATACATGCACTAAACACTTCCTCAGTTTTAGTCAAATATAGATTTAGAAGAAGGAGGAGTCGGCCCAGAAAACAATGGGTGAATGATTTTGAGGACGATCTCCGCAGGCTCCGTATAAGAAGGTGGAGACTGCGAACAGAAGATCAGGACGACGGAACAACACCACAAATTGTCGCTGAATGTCGTTGAAAATTATTTTCCACCTAATTTTTCGAGAATTGCTTTCCGCCTATGTGTGTTGCTTGTGAATGTTGTTGACATTGTCCTTAAAGGACTGTTCTTCAACAGTAACTAAAATAAACCTGCGTAAATGGCATATTCATATTCAACAAGTTTCAGAACTCAAAACGAAGGGGACGGTCTTCTGGTTGCTGATGTTGTACTGGTTGTTTATGGTAGAGATGAAGTTTGTTATAACAAAGTGTCCTCTACACCAGCAGTCGTCAACCCTGCGCCCGTCGATAAGGTTAGACATGCCCGCCAAACAATTTGTAATGTTCGTTTCTTTTGAACAAAGGAACGCACTCGCATTGTACCTGCTTCGAAGTACTGTATTATAAAATAGTACAAGCCGTTTTACATTTTACTATTTTCTAATACAATAATTACTTACAATAATATACAATTTGTAAGTTAATGGTTTCAAGAAAAGGAACTGAAACATTAATTTATATTTTAAATGTGATTGTTTCAAGTTTTACATTTTTGTGGACTTTATAAAAGTAAATAGTTTTATTATGGTAAGTTCTTCAATTTATTTTTATTAAAATGTGGTCATGTTTAACCTTTTTTTTGTTTAGAGTTTTGTTAGTTTTAACGTGATGACGGATGTTGATGACCTACTCCTAATTTGAAACGTTTTCACAAATTTATATAAAAAATACTGCATAGCTTTGTTTGATTTGGTGTTCTACGTTGATAAATATAAGTGCAAGGGTATTGTAAAGCGACAGTTAATGTTTGTAACGTCCAGCTATTGACCATTGATGTCCAACGTCCAGCTCCGCACCTTTCAATTTACCATTGATGGGGCAAGGAGGGGTGCACCCACCAACTGGTCCACAGTTAAACATATATTATGCGCCCCCATAAATTCAAAGGTTGCCTATGACACTACACGAAGTGAACCAACGAGATATGCGTCGCCTACTGACATCTGAACTGGATTGAAACAGCCCGGAGCCGTTGGGGAGCAGGACGGGCGCCGCCCGTACTGAATAATTTTCGCCCGATCTAACGCCATTTTTGTAAAAATTTTTACGGCAATTCTGATTCACAATTTTTACTTTTACAAGTCTCGCTGGAATTAAAAATCCGAATAAATTACGGAAATTATGAATTTAAAATTCTGTTCATTTATATAGCGAAATAAAACGTAGTCCCGCTGGTTGAAATTATGTGGCCTCTAGAGGCTCGTTGGAGAATTACTAAAGCATCACGTAGCATGATAGGAATATTCCAAAAACATAGCCATCATTTTAAACGTGGACTTTATGTGTATGATAATTGTGGAACAGTGATCAGGAAGCGTGTTATTTTGTTAGAAGGTGTGTAGTTTATGTATTAGTGTAGTGAGTGAATACAAACTTCTGGCAACTGCCAAGTTGAAGTGACTTTTATGCTGTGGATAAACGTTCGGTTTTGTATGAGAAACTTCAATAAAAACAAAGCGAGTAGTTTTGAATCCTAAAAACCTACGTAATAAACACGAAGATGCTATCGTAATTTACCTGTTTATGGAAGATCGCAAATGACATTCTAATTCAGAAACATAAGCAGCACCCAACGCTTCCTGAAAGCTACCGCTCGATATCGCTTTTCCCAGCAATCTCGCAGGTAATCGAGCAATTCTTATTGGCATACAGGTCCCTGGTGGATGATGTTGTCGGTGAGGATCAATTCAGGTTTTGCCAGGTGGCTAGACTACATTTCAGCTAGTGAGGATCCTTACCCAGCAACAAACGCCACCAGCAGGAATCAGTCCACTCAGTCGAACGTGAATAAAGCCTTTACCAAAGTCTGTCACTAAGGCCTGCTGTATAAACAGGCCCACAAATCGTTACAAGCGTTCATTGTGTGTCTCATATGGTCATATTTAACTAACAGAGCCTTAAGGGTGAGCGTCGATGGGTCGTGTCCTTGGATTCGCCCTGTCGATACTGGCGTTCCTCAAGAATAAGTCCTTGGACCAATTCTGTACCATCTGCGCAGACAAGCTGCCAATATATCAGAGATTCACGTTGTCCCTTTTCGATAACGTAGCGACGTTCTATTATAGTTTCCTGTTCCCCCGGAAGGCGAGTGTAATGATAAAATGGCAATCGGACATTCTTCCTAACTGGCTAAGGAAGGGGCGCATTGCGACTGGCTCAGGCAAATGCAAAGCGATCTCCTTTACGCGTAACTCCACTTCTTATATGCCAGTCTTGGATTGAAAACTCAATCAATGTATCAAATTTGTAAAGTACTTAGGCCTTTGGGTGGTGTTTCAATTTCAACAAACACGTGACTGGTACTCTAAAAATGACTCGAGCTGTCAGAGCTAACTGTTTTGTGGCTGTACGCACCAAAATATTATCAAACAATTTTATCGTTGACAATTCAACTAAATACCACTGGCATTACCAGCATATTGTGGGTGATGAAGTATCTATTCAAAACTTGTCTTGTAAAGATTTATTTTCGTCAACTTACCATTCATACTGATCATTTTGTTACGTAAACATAGTCTGAAATTAGTGTTGTAAACAATGGTCATTAAGTTTAATGATGCGACTGTAGTTTATTCAAAAAATATTCGGGGGGTTGACAAGTGCTCTCCTTTCCTACTCGAAACGTATAAAATTGTGTAACAAATATGTGAACATTAAAAAAATACAACCCATATTACTATGACAAAATGAATAGATATTAATTTGACAGTATCTAAATTTATGATATATATGTTTTCCTTTGTAACTTATTAAAATATGAATTTGTTTCAAGTGAGTTTACCTTTGAAGAATTAAGTTAAGTGAAATCACATGCTAATCTGTTGTAATGCAACTCGACTCTGGAATAACACCAAAGTTATGTTTATCAAAATAATTTAACAAATGAAGGTAAGTTAAATCAATATTTTATTAAAATATTGTGCTACCACGTGTGACAAATAAACAAATGAATAAATACAATTTTCTGGAAACATACCAATGGCAACCCGTGCTTAGGTTGCAAGGTTGTACAACCCCCATTAAATCTCGAATTGTGTTTTAAATTATAGAATTTTGAATACAACAATAACTAATAATAGTGTTTTAAAGCTAAATTATCGTAAGTAAACATTTACTGATTGGAAACAGCAGAGCAACACTAAAAACCATATACGCTCTTGCCACGGTATATGCACCAACTGTGATGCGCTCTGTATATGGAGAAGTACAATTGAGTAGTGCTCTGGCTGGGTAGACTCGGGTGTTCCTATTAGAACAGTATAGGCTCGCTTGGTGTGATTAGGGACTGCAAACCTCGTTTGGACGTTTCGGCTCCACCAGCCTGTTTGTTGGTAAATAACACGTGGTACGCCAGGTTGAAATTTGTAAGGTTATATTATTATTAACAATTTGTTACGTATATTTATTTCGTTAGTGTCAGTCCAATTCATCGTTAAATGTAAATAATATTTCATATAAGGTGCCATAGTGTCAGATATTTATTATATTCAACTGGTAGGGCGTATTGAATTCTGTCGTAAACTTAACGAAAACGCTGTTCAGTTTACGTCCTGTTGAGGAAAAAATTGAAATTAAGAGAGTAGGCAGGTCTACACCAAACCTTTAAAATTTTAATCAACGTGTAAAATCAGGTAACAAAATATTTAATCGTAAATTTAAAAAATATTCATACAATAAATATTCGTGGGTATGTGGGTGTGACACTAAAATTTCATTATTTTGCTTTTCTGGTATATTGTTTGGAGGGGAGGAGACTTGGACATTTTCTGTTCAGAGAATAAAACAATTTAATTCCATGCAACTCAACTGCAACCCCCAAAATTTTCAACTACCAGCCTCTACTGGATCATACAAAATTTAATTACTGCATACGCGTATGTTACAATCTTCACATTTCATTTGAGCACCAGACAATGTGTTTACTAATAGCTACGTATCGCACTGCGCTTAATGTATCCACATATTCAGAACGTGTTATTAAAAAAAAACTGGATAATAAAAATCGTAGTGTTAAGGGCGTATCACGATGTCTTAAAGTCTTCTTTGCCATTTGAATACTTTGTTAATCGCTAGATATACCATCCTTCTACTATTCCAACGCATAAAATATCCAGTATTGTTGCCGGTCTATCTTTATTATCCAAGTTATCTCTCAAAATTACAATGTGTTACTTTCACATCTGTGTCTCACCCAGTTTTATTATGTACTAAATTTTTACATTTCTATTTAGAGTTTATTGTATGAAGAAAATTTTCTACGGTCACATGTTACATCATATTTCATAATTGTATCAGATACTGTATAATCATCATTATTATTAAATCTGCAGTCCTTTTGTGGGCCCTGGTCTTCTTCAGAAGATTTTACCAGTCTTCTGTATTCATAACCATATTCTTCCAGTTTCTAATTCCAAGAGTAGGCTACTGATCTCTGACTCACCACGTCCTTCCATCTCAGCTTTTGCTTTCCAACTTTCCTTTTACCTTCTGGCTTTAGATTAAATATATTTATAATAACTCTGGTTTGACAAACACGTATTACGTGTCCAGCCCATTCTACTCTTTTCTTTTAAATAAGGGACCACCTCAGGTTTATCACACAAATTATAGAGCTCTGAATTAAATTTTTTTAGAGCCCAGAAGTGTACAACCACACAGACTCCGGAAGTGCACCCTTCCGGACATTTTAAGAATAACTTTTTCCACCCGCCCTCGTAATAAAATATATTTATGGGGACCTCTACAGTCAAAAGGGAAGACAGAGGGTCACAGTTAATTAATTTACTCATTGACATATGAACTTAAAAATTTTAATCACGACTAAAAATGAAATATGTACAGGAACATAATCTGCAAAAGTTCAATGTCTAAGAACAAATTTTCGTAAAACTACAGGACAAATCGCACACAATTTACACTGCTTTGTAACATTGAAAATCTGCATATAATTGCACGTAGAGGAGAGTTAAGTCTTCACGTAAGAACTTTCTGTACATAGTTGACGTTACAATATATCCTAGGCCGCGATTCCACAGGTTTACAAAACGCGTCTATTCAACACACGACTATGAAACTCGCTACGCTTGATTCAAACGACTATGCCACAACTCATACACGACAAAGTACTGCTGACTCCATACATAGTCATGTTCTTCTTCTCCTCTTCAATGATTAGGTTATATAAACCTGTTCCGGCACCCATTTCATTTATGTCCTATACTTCGAGTTCTGCTCTCATATCTTCATTGCCTATTCTATCTTGCAATGTATAATTATTATCCAGTATAATTGTGCAGTGGGCATTGCAATTATCTTATAAAATTTAATTCCTGTGCTGTGTTTTGTTTTATTTCTAAGATTTCTATGAACTGTACCACAAGTATTTCTAAATTTAGTTTTCTTCTCTCTAATATCATATTCAGATTCATAGCTTACTCTGCACAGCCGAGGTATTTGAAACGGCTCCCTTGTTCTAAAGTTCTGTTGTTTATAAATGTCTTAGCCCTCACTGGATATTTATCTTTAAAAGCCATGGTTTTGGTTGTTCTTACTGAAATTGTCAGTGAGTACTCTCTTACGTCTTCTTGTAATTGAATCATTGCTCTTTGTAAATCATCTTCATTTTCTTGAATAAGAACTATGTCATATGTATATAGCAGGGAACCCATAAAAATTGATTTGTTAAGCTGTTTTCCCGAAGTCACTCTGGATTTCCATGTTCTCAACATGTCGTCAATGTATATATATATATATATATATACATACCATAGTACGTTAAGCAACTTTCTTTTATTTTACACAACGTCTTGTGCTTCCTCTGACACGTACTGAGAAACACTGTGCAATTGTCACTCGACAGCAACTGTACAAATGGTGAAGAGGCAGAAAGGACGTTTCGACGTGTGGTGCTACATAAAATTGATGATGAAGCCCGGCTTAAAAAAAAAGTTTACAAATTATGAGATTTTACAGAGTTAAACAAGTAAGAAGCTCTATCTTTATTATCCAAGTTATCTGTCAAAATTACAATGTGTGTATTGTTACTTTCACATCTGTGTCTCACCCAGTTTTATTATGTACTAAATTTTTAAACAAGTAAGAAGCTTTTTTCAAATCAGCTGAAAAGGAGAAATCCGTAGATAATTGGGCCCATGCTTTGGTACTATAAAAAAAAAAATAATTGAAGAGAATATAGAAAAGAGTAAGGATTTGAGGCATAATATGGTTCACATATTTAAAGACATGAATTGTGAATCATACAATGCATTGAAGAGGGAAGGAGGCTAATGATTAAGATACGCGGAGAGCTTGCTGCCTGTTAAGCTGATGTAGGGAAAGATAGGAAGGGGAGAGAGAGAGGGGCACAACGTTTTAATAACGTGCATGCTTTTAAAAACAAGACTGTTCTGAAAACATATTCTGAAACTAACCGCTACTATAAACATAATTTATACGATACTGGGTAATTTTTAAACTAAACGGCTTTGTACACAACTGAATTTCATTAGTTTAACTTATAATAAGTAATTAATAAATATTATATGTGATGTATTCATTGTTCATAACCTAAAGGTACCATACATATGATTTATAATAATTTTTTGATTACTCACAACAGATTGCAGATGGGTATACAATTTGTTAAATAGAATCTGCAAAGACTCTGGATTGCAGATATCCACAATTAAAACCAAGGTGATGTCTCTTTGCGGAACTGATCCCGTACGGCCAAAAATTGTTATAGACGGTACTGTCTTGGAACAAGTTAGCAGTTTTGAATACCTGGGCTACAGTGTGTCTTATAATGCAAGCAACGACGTGGTGAACAAGTTGCATAAGTTCAACTTATGTGCGGGACCATCAGGCGAACCCTTAAGACAGCAAGTAAAGGAACACGCCTAAAATTTTACGTGGTGATGGCTCTTCCCATACTTCTTTATGTGTTTGAGAATTGGACTTTAACGAAAGGCGAGGCCAGTCGTATCCATGTGGCTGAAATGAGATTTCTCAGGCACGTGGTAGGGTATACTCTCCATGATCATAGAAGAAACACAGATATACGGCAGGAACTGAATATTATGAGTATACTCGACAGGATTGCCCAGTGTCGACTGAATTGGTGGGAACATTTTTTCTGCATCCCCAAACAACTATGGAACTATACGCCGAGGGGATGGAGAAGTGTGGAACGTCCGAGGAAGCGCTGGAGTGACCAGCTGTAATATTCGCCTATTTGAGACCGGAGCAAACCATTCTTGGTTTAAACCTTAAGGATGATGATGATGATTACTCACGTTTCATAGATTTCGGTCATAGACCATCGTCGAACATACACACTGTGCACTCGCGGTCACTATATTGTAAAACAGTTGCTATTAAAAAAAAATTATGAAACTGTTTACTATTTCTCGAGAAACTCTGAACACAGTCGTACGTTTCACGACAATCAGTGTTTACGGATTCGTTTTTTCTGTAAATAGTAACTGTTTTACAATTTAGTGACCGCGAGTGCACAGTGTATATGTCCTGACGATGGTTTATGACCGAAATCGATCAAACGTGAGTATATAAATCATATGTATGGTACCTTTAGGTTATGAAGAATGAATACACCACAATAGAAGATTGAGATTACAGGTACCATTAGTAAGCAATAAGTGTGTTTACATTATAAATACATCACACTATCATTATAAGTAATTACTAAAAGTGAGGAAAATTCTATATAATTAATGAGTTTATTTACTCCGTCAGCTTGTAACAAACTCCAGAGGTAATTTCAGGTTTTTTCGCGGCTTTACCCTTCAAGGGTTTGCAACAAGACACTTACTTGTTAACCAACTTGATTATCTCAGTATATGAACTACGTTTTGCCCTATACTAACTATATACAATATTGGTATTACGCTTCCAATCAAGTGAATCTTATCCTACCGTCGACTTCATTATGTAGACCACGTTGATTCTGCACTTACTGATACATTAGTACATTCTCACTAATCAGACAGTACATTCAAGATATCAGACCAGGGTAGTACCAGATCAGTGGACATGCTAGATTAATTAGAAAAATGCATTTAAATTACAAAAAGTAGCGTATGTTGTTCATAACGGTAATTCTTGGATTTCGTTGTCCATGACGTGTCCGTTACTTAACTAATTATAATTAATTCACTACCGACTCGGAACACAAAGTTTTTTATGGGTAATAACGTAAACGTTTTACTTTATAGCCTGAACCGGTTTTCGCTTTTAAAAAGCTTCTTCAGCTTTGAGCCTCTGAAGAAGATTTTTTAAAAGCGAAAACCGGTTCAGGCTATAAAGTAAAACTTTTACGTTTTTACCCATAAGAAACTTTGCGTTCCGAGTCGGTAATGAATTAATTGCAATTAGATAATGGTAATCCACGAACAAAATTACACCTGATTAAAATTATAGTAAATTATCTTCAAAGTTTTCTTAAAATTATTTAAATAATTTTATGTTTATAATTTAGTCGAACGTAGGAAAAAATAAAACTCGCAGAGTAGTGTACAGTACACCTCCATTTGAATTAAAAAGGTGTAAACTTTCTTCTGTTTCTTGGCTAAAAACAATACTTTTAGCGATTTTCCTTGCTGTTTTTTCAACCCAAGAATTTCACAAGCAAACACACTATTTTCTTCTGCCCACTTAATAGAACTTTTGAAGGCGTCCACTGCCATGTCATGTCCTACTCTATGAACATCTGCAGCTTCTTGCTCTTCCTCCTCCTCCTCCTTCTCTTTACTGGTCATCCCTTCGACTATTTCATCGTCTGTTATAAACTGTTTTTTTTTTCATCTTGGACAGACGCCAACCACTTGTTTACATCGTCCGTTGTCAAGTCATCTGTTTTTGTTTACTAGTTTCTCAGCGATTGTATGTCCCAGCTCGTGCAGTTCAGCATGTGACATTTTGCACTCACGATCTTATATTACGTAAATATGGCAAATAATTACACCAAGAAAAAAACTGCAATTAAACGGCATTGTACAGAGCGAACTGACGTCTGTGATCAGCGACTTGTTTCCTTCCTCCACGCTCGCCAGCACCCGCCTGAAAACTCCGGACTACTGGAGGGGCCGGACTACCGCAGTGCCTGATTACAGAGGGTGTACTGTATTCCAAACGTAAGAATACGTTACGACGGTCTTAAAATCGTCGTCTTCAAACAGTGGAAGTCAAAATAATTTAATATTCATGGTGAATGCGGTATCCAAGTCACTTGTACGAATTAATAACTAAATTTACCTTTTCTTGTCCGCCTTGTGACTTCTTATAATTTTTCCATGACGTAATAGTAATAAATTATTATTAACAATTTGTTACGTTTATTTATTTCGTTAGTGTCAGTCCAATTCATCGTTAAATGTAAATAATATTACATATAAGGTGCCATAGTGTAAGATATTTATTATATTCAACTGGTAGGGCGTATTGAATTCTGTCGTAAACTTAACGAAAACGCTGTTCAGTTTACGTCCTGTTGAGGAAAAAATTGAAATTAAGAGAGTAGGCAGGTCTACACCAAACTTTTAAAATTTTAATCAACGTGTAAAGTCAGGTAACAAAATATTTAATCGTAAATTTAAAAAAGATTCATACAATAAATATTCGTGGGTATGTGGGTGTGACACTAAAATTTCATTATTTTGCTTTTCTGGTATATTGTTTGGAGGGGAGGAGACTTGGACATTTTCTGTTCAGAGAATAAAACAATTTAATTCCATGCAACTCAACTGCAACCCCCAAAATTTTCAACTACCAGCCTCTACTGGGTCATACAAAATTTAATTACTGCATACGCGTATGTTACAATCTTCACATTTCATTTGAGCACCAGACAATGTGTTTACTAATAGCTACGTATCGCACTGCGCTTAATGTATCCACATATTCAGAACGTGTTATTAAAAAAAACTGGATAACGAAAATCGTAGTGTTAAGGGCGTATCACGATGTCTTAAAGTCTTCTTTGCCATTTGAATACTTTGTTAAACGCTAGATATACCATTCTTCTACTATTCCAACGCATAAAATATCCAGTATTGTTGCCGGTCTATCTTTATTATCCAAGTTATCTGTCAAAATTACAATGTGTGTATTGTTACTTTCACATCTGTGTCTCACCCAGTTTTATTATGTACTAAATTTTTAAACAAGTAAGAAGCTTTTTTCAAATCAGCTGAAAAGGAGAAATCCGTAGATAATTGGGCCCATGCTTTGGTACTATAAAAAAAAAAATAATTGAAGAGAATATAGAAAAGAGTAAGGATTTGAGGCATAATATGGTTCACATATTTAAAGACATGAATTGTGAATCATACAATGCATTGAAGAGGGAAGGAGGCTAATGATTAAGATACGCGGAGAGCTTGCTGCCTGTTAAGCTGATGTAGGGAAAGATAGGAAGGGGAGAGAGAGAGGGGCACAACGTTTTAATAACGTGCATGCTTTTAAAAACAAGACTGTTCTGAAAACATATTCTGAAACTAACCGCTACTATAAACATAATTTATACGATACTGGGTAATTTTTAAACTAAACGGCTTTGTACACAACTGAATTTCATTAGTTTAACTTATAATAAGTAATTAATAAATATTATATGTGGTGTATTCATTGTTCATAACCTAAAGGTACCATACATATGATTTATAATAATTTTTTGATTACTCACAACAGATTGCAGATGGGTATACAATTTGTTAAATAGAATCTGCAAAGACTCTGGATTGCAGATATCCACAATTAAAACCAAGGTGATGTCTCTTTGCGGAACTGATCCCGTACGGCCAAAAATTGTTATAGACGGTACTGTCTTGGAACAAGTTAGCAGTTTTGAATACCTGGGCTACAGTGTGTCTTATAATGCAAGCAACGACGTGGTGAACAAGTTGCATAAGTTCAACTTATGTGCGGGACCATCAGGCGAACCCTTAAGACAGCAAGTAAAGGAACACGCCTAAAATTTTACGTGGTGATGGCTCTTCCCATACTTCTTTATGTGTTTGAGAATTGGACTTTAACGAAAGGCGAGGCCAGTCGTATCCATGTGGCTGAAATGAGATTTCTCAGGCACGTGGTAGGGTATACTCTCCATGATCATAGAAGAAACACAGACATACGGTAGGAACTGAATATTATGAGTATACTCGACAGGATTGCCCAGTGTCGACTGAATTGGTGGGAACATTTTTTCCGCATCCCCAAACAACTATGGAACTATACGCCGAGGGGATGGAGAAGTGTGGAACGTCCGAGGAAGCGCTGGAGTTTCCAGCTGTAATATTCGCCTATTTGAGACCGGAACAAACCATTTTTGGTTTAAACCTTAAGGATGATGATGATGATGATTACTCACGTTTCATAGATTTCGGTCATAGACCATCGTCGAACATACACACTGTGCACTCGCGGTCACTATATTGTAAAACAGTTGCTGTTAAAAAAAAATTATGAAACTCTTTACTATTTCTCGAGAAACTATGAACACAATCGTACGTTTCACGATAATCAGTGTTTACGGATTCGTTTTTTCTGTAAATAGTAACTGTTTTACAATTTAGTGACCGCGAGTGCACAGTGTATATGTCCTGACGATGGTTTATGACCGAAATCGATCAAACGTGAGTATATAAATCATATGTATGGTACCTTTAGGTTATGAAGAATGAATACACCACAATAGAAGATTGAGATTACAGGTACCATTAGTAAGCAATAAGTGTGTTTACATTATAAATACATCACATTATCATTAGAAGTAATTACTAAAAGTGAGGAAAATTCTATATAATTAATGAGGTTATTTACTCCGTCAGCTTGTAACAAACTCCAGAGGTAATTTCAGGTTTTGCGCGGCTTTACCCTTCAAGGGTTTGCAACAAGACACTTACTTGTTAACCAACTTGATTATCTCAGTATATGAACTACGTTTTGCCCTATACTAACTATACACAATATTGTTATTACGCTTCCAATCAAGTGAATCTTATCCTACCGTCGACTTCAATATGTAGACTACGTTGATTCTGCACTCACTGATACATTAGTACATTCTCACTAATCAGACAGTACATTCAAGATATCAGACCAGGGTAGTGCCAGATCAGTGGACATGCTAGATTAATTAGAAAAATGCATTTAAATTACAAAAAGTAGCGTATGTTGTACATAACGGTAATTCTTGGATTTCGTTGTCCATGACGTGTCCGTTACTTAACTAATTATAATTAATTCACTACCGACTCGGAACACAAAGTTTTTTATGGGTAATAACGTAAACGTTTTACTTTATAGCCTGAACCGGTTTTCGCTTTTAAAAAGCTTCTTCAACTTTCAGCCTCTGAAGAAGATTTTTTAAAAGCTGAAAACCGGTTCAGGCTATAAAGTAAAACTTTTACGTTTTTACCCATGAAAAACTTTGCGTTCCGAGTCGGAATGAATTAATTGCAATTAGATAATGGTAATCCACGAACAAAATTACACCTGATTAAAATTATAGTAAATTATCTTCAAAGTTTTCTTAAAATTATTTAAATAATTTTATGTTTATAATTTAGTCGAACGTAGGAAAAAATAAAACTCGCAGAGTAGTGTACAGTACACCTCCATTTGAATTAAAAAGGTGTAAACTTTCTTCTGTTTCTTGGCTAAAAACAATACTTTTAGCGATTTTCCTTGCTGTTTTTTCAACCCAAGAATTTCACAAGCAAACACACTATTTTCTTCTGCCCACTTAATAGAACTTTTGAAGGCGTCCACTGCCATGTCATGTCCTACTCTATGAACATCTGCAGCTTCTTGCTCTTCCTCCTCCTCCTCCTTCTCTTTACTGGTCATCACTTCGACTATTTCATCGTCTGTTATAAACTGTTTTTTTTTTCATCTTGGACAGACGCCAACCACTTGTTTACATCGTCCGTTGTCAAGTCATCTGTTTTTGTTTACTAGTTTCTCAGCGATTGTATGTCCCAGCTCGTGCAGTTCAGCATGTGACATTTTGCACTCACGATCTTATATTACGTAAATATGGCAAATAATTACACCAAGAAAAAAACTGCAATTAAACGGCATTGTACAGAGCGAACTGACGTCTGTGATCAGCGACTTGTTTCCTTCCTCCACGCTCGCCAGCACCCGCCTGAAAACTCCGGACTACTGGAGGGGCCGGACTACCGCAGTGCCTGATTACAGAGGGTGTACTGTATTCCAAACGTAAGAATACGTTACGACGGTCTTAAAATCGTCGTCTTCAAACAGTGGAAGTCAAAATAATTTAATATTCATGGTGAATGCGGTATCCAAGTCACTTGTACGAATTAATAACTAAATTTACCTTTTCTTGTCCGCCTTGTGACTTCTTATAATTTTTCCATGACGTAATAGTAATAAATTATTATTAACAATTTGTTACGTTTATTTATTTCGTTAGTGTCAGTCCAATTCATCGTTAAATGTAAATAATATTACATATAAGGTGCCATAGTGTAAGATATTTATTATATTCAACTGGTAGGGCGTATTGAATTCTGTCGTAAACTTAACGAAAACGCTGTTCAGTTTACGTCCTGTTGAGGAAAAAATTGAAATTAAGAGAGTAGGCAGGTCTACACCAAACTTTTAAAATTTTAATCAACGTGTAAAATCAGGTAACAAAATATTTAATCGTAAATTTAAAAAAGATTCATACAATAAATATTCGTGGGTATGTGGGTGTGACACTAAAATTTCATTATTTTACTTTTCTGGTATATTGTTTGGAGGGGAGGAGACTTGGACATTTTCTGTTCAGAGAATAAAACAATTTAATTCCATGCAACTCAACTGCAACCCCCAAAATTTTCAACTACCAGCCTCTACTGGATCATACAAAATTTAATTACTGCATACGCGTATGTTACAATCTTCACATTTCATTTGAGCACCAGACAATGTGTTTACTAATAGCTACGTATCGCACTGCGCTTAATGTATCCACATATTCAGAACGTGTTATTAAAAAAAACTGGATAACGAAAATCGTAGTGTTAAGGGCGTATCACGATGTCTTAAAGTCTTCTTTGCCATTTGAATACTTTGTTAAACGCTAGATATACCATTCTTCTACTATTCCAACGCATAAAATATCCAGTATTGTTGCCGGTCTATCTTTATTATCCAAGTTATCTGTCAAAATTACAATGTGTGTATTGTTACTTTCACATCTGTGTCTCACCCAGTTTTATTATGTACTAAATTTTTAAACAAGTAAGAAGCTTTTTTCAAATCAGCTGAAAAGGAGAAATCCGTAGATAATTGGGCCCATGCTTTGGTACTATAAAAAAAAAAATAATTGAAGAGAATATAGAAAAGAGTAAGGATTTGAGACATAATATGGTTCACATATTTAAAGACATGAATTGTGAATCATACAATGCATTGAAGAGGGAAGGAGGCTAATGATTAAGATACGCGGAGAGCTTGCTGCCTGTTAAGCTGATGTAGGGAAAGATAGGAAGGGGAGAGAGAGAGGGGCACAACGTTTTAATAACGTGCATGCTTTTAAAAACAAGACTGTTCTGAAAACATATTCTGAAACTAACCGCTACTATAAACATAATTTATACGATACTGGGTAATTTTTAAACTAAACGGCTTTGTACACAACTGAATTTCATTAGTTTAACTTATAATAAGTAATTAATAAATATTATATGTGGTGTATTCATTGTTCATAACCTAAAGGTACCATACATATGATTTATAATAATTTTTTGATTACTCACAACAGATTGCAGATGGGTATACAATTTGTTAAATAGAATCTGCAAAGACTCTGGATTGCAGATATCCACAATTAAAACCAAGGTGATGTCTCTTTGCGGAACTGATCCCGTACGGCCAAAAATTGTTATAGACGGTACAGTCTTGGAACAAGTTAGCAGTTTTGAATACCTGGGCTACAGTGTGTCTTATAATGCAAGCAACGACGTGGTGAACAAGTTGCATAAGTTCAACTTATGTGCGGGACCATCGGGCGAACCCTTAAGACAGCAAGTAAAGGAACACGCCTAAAATTTTACGTGGTGATGGCTCTTCCCATACTTCTTTATGTGTTTGAGAATTGGACTTTAACGAAAGGCGAGGCCAGTCGTATCCATGTGGCTGAAATGAGATTTCTCAGGCACGTGGTAGGGTATACTCTCCATGATCATAGAAGAAACACAGATATACGGCAGGAACTGAATATTATGAGTATACTCGACAGGATTGCCCAGTGTCGACTGAATTGGTGGGAACATTTTTTCTGCATCCCCAAACAACTATGGAACTATACGCCGAGGGGATGGAGAAGTGTGGAACGTCCGAGGAAGCGCTGGAGTGACCAGCTGTAATATTCGCCTATTTGAGACCGGAGCAAACCATTCTTGGTTTAAACCTTAAGGATGATGATGATGATTACTCACGTTTCATAGATTTCGGTCATAGACCATCGTCGAACATACACACTGTGCACTCGCGGTCACTATATTGTAAAACAGTTGCTATTAAAAAAAAATTATGAAACTGTTTACTATTTCTCGAGAAACTCTGAACACAGTCGTACGTTTCACGACAATCAGTGTTTACGGATTCGTTTTTTCTGTAAATAGTAACTGTTTTACAATTTAGTGACCGCGAGTGCACAGTGTATATGTCCTGACGATGGTTTATGACCGAAATCGATCAAACGTGAGTATATAAATCATATGTATGGTACCTTTAGGTTATGAAGAATGAATACACCACAATAGAAGATTGAGATTACAGGTACCATTAGTAAGCAATAAGTGTGTTTACATTATAAATACATCACACTATCATTATAAGTAATTACTAAAAGTGAGGAAAATTCTATATAATTAATGAGTTTATTTACTCCGTCAGCTTGTAACAAACTCCAGAGGTAATTTCAGGTTTTTTCGCGGCTTTACCCTTCAAGGGTTTGCAACAAGACACTTACTTGTTAACCAACTTGATTATCTCAGTATATGAACTACGTTTTGCCCTATACTAACTATATACAATATTGGTATTACGCTTCCAATCAAGTGAATCTTATCCTACCGTCGACTTCATTATGTAGACCACGTTGATTCTGCACTTACTGATACATTAGTACATTCTCACTAATCAGACAGTACATTCAAGATATCAGACCAGGGTAGTACCAGATCAGTGGACATGCTAGATTAATTAGAAAAATGCATTTAAATTACAAAAAGTAGCGTATGTTGTTCATAACGGTAATTCTTGGATTTCGTTGTCCATGACGTGTCCGTTACTTAACTAATTATAATTAATTCACTACCGACTCGGAACACAAAGTTTTTTATGGGTAATAACGTAAACGTTTTACTTTATAGCCTGAACCGGTTTTCGCTTTTAAAAAGCTTCTTCAGCTTTGAGCCTCTGAAGAAGATTTTTTAAAAGCGAAAACCGGTTCAGGCTATAAAGTAAAACTTTTACGTTTTTACCCATAAGAAACTTTGCGTTCCGAGTCGGTAATGAATTAATTGCAATTAGATAATGGTAATCCACGAACAAAATTACACCTGATTAAAATTATAGTAAATTATCTTCAAAGTTTTCTTAAAATTATTTAAATAATTTTATGTTTATAATTTAGTCGAACGTAGGAAAAAATAAAACTCGCAGAGTAGTGTACAGTACACCTCCATTTGAATTAAAAAGGTGTAAACTTTCTTCTGTTTCTTGGCTAAAAACAATACTTTTAGCGATTTTCCTTGCTGTTTTTTCAACCCAAGAATTTCACAAGCAAACACACTATTTTCTTCTGCCCACTTAATAGAACTTTTGAAGGCGTCCACTGCCATGTCATGTCCTACTCTATGAACATCTGCAGCTTCTTGCTCTTCCTCCTCCTCCTCCTTCTCTTTACTGGTCATCCCTTCGACTATTTCATCGTCTGTTATAAACTGTTTTTTTTTTCATCTTGGACAGACGCCAACCACTTGTTTACATCGTCCGTTGTCAAGTCATCTGTTTTTGTTTACTAGTTTCTCAGCGATTGTATGTCCCAGCTCGTGCAGTTCAGCATGTGACATTTTGCACTCACGATCTTATATTACGTAAATATGGCAAATAATTACACCAAGAAAAAAACTGCAATTAAACGGCATTGTACAGAGCGAACTGACGTCTGTGATCAGCGACTTGTTTCCTTCCTCCACGCTCGCCAGCACCCGCCTGAAAACTCCGGACTACTGGAGGGGCCGGACTACCGCAGTGCCTGATTACAGAGGGTGTACTGTATTCCAAACGTAAGAATACGTTACGACGGTCTTAAAATCGTCGTCTTCAAACAGTGGAAGTCAAAATAATTTAATATTCATGGTGAATGCGGTATCCAAGTCACTTGTACGAATTAATAACTAAATTTACCTTTTCTTGTCCGCCTTGTGACTTCTTATAATTTTTCCATGACGTAATAGTAATAAATTATTATTAACAATTTGTTACGTTTATTTATTTCGTTAGTGTCAGTCCAATTCATCGTTAAATGTAAATAATATTACATATAAGGTGCCATAGTGTAAGATATTTATTATATTCAACTGGTAGGGCGTATTGAATTCTGTCGTAAACTTAACGAAAACGCTGTTCAGTTTACGTCCTGTTGAGGAAAAAATTGAAATTAAGAGAGTAGGCAGGTCTACACCAAACTTTTAAAATTTTAATCAACGTGTAAAGTCAGGTAACAAAATATTTAATCGTAAATTTAAAAAAGATTCATACAATAAATATTCGTGGGTATGTGGGTGTGACACTAAAATTTCATTATTTTGCTTTTCTGGTATATTGTTTGGAGGGGAGGAGACTTGGACATTTTCTGTTCAGAGAATAAAACAATTTAATTCCATGCAACTCAACTGCAACCCCCAAAATTTTCAACTACCAGCCTCTACTGGGTCATACAAAATTTAATTACTGCATACGCGTATGTTACAATCTTCACATTTCATTTGAGCACCAGACAATGTGTTTACTAATAGCTACGTATCGCACTGCGCTTAATGTATCCACATATTCAGAACGTGTTATTAAAAAAAACTGGATAACGAAAATCGTAGTGTTAAGGGCGTATCACGATGTCTTAAAGTCTTCTTTGCCATTTGAATACTTTGTTAAACGCTAGATATACCATTCTTCTACTATTCCAACGCATAAAATATCCAGTATTGTTGCCGGTCTATCTTTATTATCCAAGTTATCTGTCAAAATTACAATGTGTGTATTGTTACTTTCACATCTGTGTCTCACCCAGTTTTATTATGTACTAAATTTTTAAACAAGTAAGAAGCTTTTTTCAAATCAGCTGAAAAGGAGAAATCCGTAGATAATTGGGCCCATGCTTTGGTACTATAAAAAAAAAAATAATTGAAGAGAATATAGAAAAGAGTAAGGATTTGAGGCATAATATGGTTCACATATTTAAAGACATGAATTGTGAATCATACAATGCATTGAAGAGGGAAGGAGGCTAATGATTAAGATACGCGGAGAGCTTGCTGCCTGTTAAGCTGATGTAGGGAAAGATAGGAAGGGGAGAGAGAGAGGGGCACAACGTTTTAATAACGTGCATGCTTTTAAAAACAAGACTGTTCTGAAAACATATTCTGAAACTAACCGCTACTATAAACATAATTTATACGATACTGGGTAATTTTTAAACTAAACGGCTTTGTACACAACTGAATTTCATTAGTTTAACTTATAATAAGTAATTAATAAATATTATATGTGGTGTATTCATTGTTCATAACCTAAAGGTACCATACATATGATTTATAATAATTTTTTGATTACTCACAACAGATTGCAGATGGGTATACAATTTGTTAAATAGAATCTGCAAAGACTCTGGATTGCAGATATCCACAATTAAAACCAAGGTGATGTCTCTTTGCGGAACTGATCCCGTACGGCCAAAAATTGTTATAGACGGTACTGTCTTGGAACAAGTTAGCAGTTTTGAATACCTGGGCTACAGTGTGTCTTATAATGCAAGCAACGACGTGGTGAACAAGTTGCATAAGTTCAACTTATGTGCGGGACCATCAGGCGAACCCTTAAGACAGCAAGTAAAGGAACACGCCTAAAATTTTACGTGGTGATGGCTCTTCCCATACTTCTTTATGTGTTTGAGAATTGGACTTTAACGAAAGGCGAGGCCAGTCGTATCCATGTGGCTGAAATGAGATTTCTCAGGCACGTGGTAGGGTATACTCTCCATGATCATAGAAGAAACACAGACATACGGTAGGAACTGAATATTATGAGTATACTCGACAGGATTGCCCAGTGTCGACTGAATTGGTGGGAACATTTTTTCCGCATCCCCAAACAACTATGGAACTATACGCCGAGGGGATGGAGAAGTGTGGAACGTTCGAGGAAGCGCTGGAGTTTCCAGCTGTAATATTCGCCTATTTGAGACCGGAACAAACCATTTTTGGTTTAAACCTTAAGGATGATGATGATGATGATTACTCACGTTTCATAGATTTCGGTCATAGACCATCGTCGAACATACACACTGTGCACTCGCGGTCACTATATTGTAAAACAGTTGCTGTTAAAAAAAAATTATGAAACTCTTTACTATTTCTCGAGAAACTATGAACACAATCGTACGTTTCACGATAATCAGTGTTTACGGATTCGTTTTTTCTGTAAATAGTAACTGTTTTACAATTTAGTGACCGCGAGTGCACAGTGTATATGTCCTGACGATGGTTTATGACCGAAATCGATCAAACGTGAGTATATAAATCATATGTATGGTACCTTTAGGTTATGAAGAATGAATACACCACAATAGAAGATTGAGATTACAGGTACCATTAGTAAGCAATAAGTGTGTTTACATTATAAATACATCACATTATCATTAGAAGTAATTACTAAAAGTGAGGAAAATTCTATATAATTAATGAGGTTATTTACTCCGTCAGCTTGTAACAAACTCCAGAGGTAATTTCAGGTTTTGCGCGGCTTTACCCTTCAAGGGTTTGCAACAAGACACTTACTTGTTAACCAACTTGATTATCTCAGTATATGAACTACGTTTTGCCCTATACTAACTATACACAATATTGTTATTACGCTTCCAATCAAGTGAATCTTATCCTACCGTCGACTTCAATATGTAGACTACGTTGATTCTGCACTCACTGATACATTAGTACATTCTCACTAATCAGACAGTACATTCAAGATATCAGACCAGGGTAGTGCCAGATCAGTGGACATGCTAGATTAATTAGAAAAATGCATTTAAATTACAAAAAGTAGCGTATGTTGTACATAACGGTAATTCTTGGATTTCGTTGTCCATGACGTGTCCGTTACTTAACTAATTATAATTAATTCACTACCGACTCGGAACACAAAGTTTTTTATGGGTAATAACGTAAACGTTTTACCTTATAGCCTGAACCGGTTTTCGCTTTTAAAAAGCTTCTTCAACTTTCAGCCTCTGAAGAAGATTTTTTAAAAGCTGAAAACCGGTTCAGGCTATAAAGTAAAACTTTTACGTTTTTACCCATGAAAAACTTTGCGTTCCGAGTCGGAATGAATTAATTGCAATTAGATAATGGTAATCCACGAACAAAATTACACCTGATTAAAATTATAGTAAATTATCTTCAAAGTTTTCTTAAAATTATTTAAATAATTTTATGTTTATAATTTAGTCGAACGTAGGAAAAAATAA
The DNA here is from genome assembly GCA_034769895.1 of Magicicada septendecula. Classification (NCBI taxonomy): domain Eukaryota; kingdom Metazoa; phylum Arthropoda; class Insecta; order Hemiptera; family Cicadidae; genus Magicicada; species Magicicada septendecula. The sequence continues at coordinate 36,946,933 of CM068373.1, forward strand.
AACTCGCAGAGTAGTGTACAGTACACCTCCATTTGAATTAAAAAGGTGTAAACTTTCTTCTGTTTCTTGGCTAAAAACAATACTTTTAGCGATTTTCCTTGCTGTTTTTTCAACCCAAGAATTTCACAAGCAAACACACTATTTTCTTCTGCCCACTTAATAGAACTTTTGAAGGCGTCCACTGCCATGTCATGTCCTACTCTATGAACATCTGCAGCTTCTTGCTCTTCCTCCTCCTCCTCCTTCTCTTTACTGGTCATCACTTCGACTATTTCATCGTCTGTTATAAACTGTTTTTTTTTTCATCTTGGACAGACGCCAACCACTTGTTTACATCGTCCGTTGTCAAGTCATCTGTTTTTGTTTACTAGTTTCTCAGCGATTGTATGTCCCAGCTCGTGCAGTTCAGCATGTGACATTTTGCACTCACGATCTTATATTACGTAAATATGGCAAATAATTACACCAAGAAAAAAACTGCAATTAAACGGCATTGTACAGAGCGAACTGACGTCTGTGATCAGCGACTTGTTTCCTTCCTCCACGCTCGCCAGCACCCGCCTGAAAACTCCGGACTACTGGAGGGGCCGGACTACCGCAGTGCCTGATTACAGAGGGTGTACTGTATTCCAAACGTAAGAATACGTTACGACGGTCTTAAAATCGTCGTCTTCAAACAGTGGAAGTCAAAATAATTTAATATTCATGGTGAATGCGGTATCCAAGTCACTTGTACGAATTAATAACTAAATTTACCTTTTCTTGTCCGCCTTGTGACTTCTTATAATTTTTCCATGACGTAATAGTAATAAATTATTATTAACAATTTGTTACGTTTATTTATTTCGTTAGTGTCAGTCCAATTCATCGTTAAATGTAAATAATATTACATATAAGGTGCCATAGTGTAAGATATTTATTATATTCAACTGGTAGGGCGTATTGAATTCTGTCGTAAACTTAACGAAAACGCTGTTCAGTTTACGTCCTGTTGAGGAAAAAATTGAAATTAAGAGAGTAGGCAGGTCTACACCAAACTTTTAAAATTTTAATCAACGTGTAAAATCAGGTAACAAAATATTTAATCGTAAATTTAAAAAAGATTCATACAATAAATATTCGTGGGTATGTGGGTGTGACACTAAAATTTCATTATTTTACTTTTCTGGTATATTGTTTGGAGGGGAGGAGACTTGGACATTTTCTGTTCAGAGAATAAAACAATTTAATTCCATGCAACTCAACTGCAACCCCCAAAATTTTCAACTACCAGCCTCTACTGGATCATACAAAATTTAATTACTGCATACGCGTATGTTACAATCTTCACATTTCATTTGAGCACCAGACAATGTGTTTACTAATAGCTACGTATCGCACTGCGCTTAATGTATCCACATATTCAGAACGTGTTATTAAAAAAAACTGGATAACGAAAATCGTAGTGTTAAGGGCGTATCACGATGTCTTAAAGTCTTCTTTGCCATTTGAATACTTTGTTAAACGCTAGATATACCATTCTTCTACTATTCCAACGCATAAAATATCCAGTATTGTTGCCGGTCTATCTTTATTATCCAAGTTATCTGTCAAAATTACAATGTGTGTATTGTTACTTTCACATCTGTGTCTCACCCAGTTTTATTATGTACTAAATTTTTAAACAAGTAAGAAGCTTTTTTCAAATCAGCTGAAAAGGAGAAATCCGTAGATAATTGGGCCCATGCTTTGGTACTATAAAAAAAAAAATAATTGAAGAGAATATAGAAAAGAGTAAGGATTTGAGACATAATATGGTTCACATATTTAAAGACATGAATTGTGAATCATACAATGCATTGAAGAGGGAAGGAGGCTAATGATTAAGATACGCGGAGAGCTTGCTGCCTGTTAAGCTGATGTAGGGAAAGATAGGAAGGGGAGAGAGAGAGGGGCACAACGTTTTAATAACGTGCATGCTTTTAAAAACAAGACTGTTCTGAAAACATATTCTGAAACTAACCGCTACTATAAACATAATTTATACGATACTGGGTAATTTTTAAACTAAACGGCTTTGTACACAACTGAATTTCATTAGTTTAACTTATAATAAGTAATTAATAAATATTATATGTGGTGTATTCATTGTTCATAACCTAAAGGTACCATACATATGATTTATAATAATTTTTTGATTACTCACAACAGATTGCAGATGGGTATACAATTTGTTAAATAGAATCTGCAAAGACTCTGGATTGCAGATATCCACAATTAAAACCAAGGTGATGTCTCTTTGCGGAACTGATCCCGTACGGCCAAAAATTGTTATAGACGGTACAGTCTTGGAACAAGTTAGCAGTTTTGAATACCTGGGCTACAGTGTGTCTTATAATGCAAGCAACGACGTGGTGAACAAGTTGCATAAGTTCAACTTATGTGCGGGACCATCGGGCGAACCCTTAAGACAGCAAGTAAAGGAACACGCCTAAAATTTTACGTGGTGATGGCTCTTCCCATACTTCTTTATGTGTTTGAGAATTGGACTTTAACGAAAGGCGAGGCCAGTCGTATCCATGTGGCTGAAATGAGATTTCTCAGGCACGTGGTAGGGTATACTCTCCATGATCATAGAAGAAACACAGACATACGGTAGGAACTGAATATTATGAGTATACTCGACAGGATTGCCCAGTGTCGACTGAATTGGTGGGAACATTTTTTCCGCATCCCCAAACAACTATGGAACTATACGCCGAGGGGATGGAGAAGTGTGGAACGTCCGAGGAAGCGCTGGAGTTTCCAGCTGTAATATTCGCCTATTTGAGACCGGAACAAACCATTCTTGGTTTAAACCTTAAGGATGATGATGATGATGATTACTCACGTTTCATAGATTTCGGTCATAGACCATCGTCGAACATACACACTGTGCACTCGCGGTCACTATATTGTAAAACAGTTGCTGTTAAAAAAAAATTATGAAACTCTTTACTATTTCTCGAGAAACTATGAACACAATCGTACGTTTCACGATAATCAGTGTTTACGGATTCGTTTTTTCTGTAAATAGTAACTGTTTTATAATTTAGTGACCGCGAGTGCACAGTGTATATGTCCTGACGATGGTTTATGACCGAAATCGATCAAACGTGAGTATATAAATCATATGTATGGTACCTTTAGGTTATGAAGAATGAATACACCACAATAGAAGATTGAGATTACAGGTACCATTAGTAAGCAATAAGTGTGTTTACATTATAAATACATCACATTATCATTAGAAGTAATTACTAAAAGTGAGGAAAATTCTATATAATTAATGAGGTTATTTACTCCGTCAGCTTGTAACAAACTCCAGAGGTAATTTCAGGTTTTGCGCGGCTTTACCCTTCAAGGGTTTGCAACAAGACACTTACTTGTTAACCAACTTGATTATCTCAGTATATGAACTACGTTTTGCCCTATACTAACTATACACAATATTGTTATTACGCTTCCAATCAAGTGAATCTTATCCTACCGTCGACTTCAATATGTAGACTACGTTGATTCTGCACTCACTGATACATTAGTACATTCTCACTAATCAGACAGTACATTCAAGATATCAGACCAGGGTAGTGCCAGATCAGTGGACATGCTAGATTAATTAGAAAAATGCATTTAAATTACAAAAAGTAGCGTATGTTGTACATAACGGTAATTCTTGGATTTCGTTGTCCATGACGTGTCCGTTACTTAACTAATTATAATTAATTCACTACCGACTCGGAACACAAAGTTTTTTATGGGTAATAACGTAAACGTTTTACCTTATAGCCTGAACCGGTTTTCGCTTTTAAAAAGCTTCTTCAGCTTTCAGCCTCTGAAGAAGATTTTTTAAAAGCTGAAAACCGGTTCAGGCTATAAAGTAAAACTTTTACGTTTTTACCCATGAAAAACTTTGCGTTCCGAGTCGGAATGAATTAATTGCAATTAGATAATGGTAATCCACGAACAAAATTACACCTGATTAAAATTATAGTAAATTATCTTCAAAGTTTTCTTAAAATTATTTAAATAATTTTATGTTTATAATTTAGTCGAACGTAGGAAAAAATAAAACTCGCAGAGTAGTGTACAGTACACCTCCATTTGAATTAAAAAGGTGTAAACTTTCTTCTGTTTCTTGGCTAAAAACAATACTTTTAGCGATTTTCCTTGCTGTTTTTTCAACCCAAGAATTTCACAAGCAAACACACTATTTTCTTCTGCCCACTTAATAGAACTTTTGAAGGCGTCCACTGCCATGTCATGTCCTACTCTATGAACATCTGCAGCTTCTTGCTCTTCCTCCTCCTCCTCCTTCTCTTTACTGGTCATCACTTCGACTATTTCATCGTCTGTTATAAACTGTTTTTTTTTCATCTTGGACAGACGCCAACCACTTGTTTACATCGTCCGTTGTCAATTCATCTGTTTTTGTTTACTAGTTTCTCAGCGATTGTATGTCCCAGCTCGTGCAGTTCAGCATGTGACATTTTGCACTCACGATCTTATATTACGTAAATATGGCAAATAATTACACCAAGAAAAAAACTGCAATTAAACGGCATTGTACAGAGCGAACTGACGTCTGTGATCAGCGACTTGTTTCCTTCCTCCACGCTCGCCAGCACCCGCCTGAAAACTCCGGACTACTGGAGGGGCCGGACTACCGCAGTGCCTGATTACAGAGGGTGTACTGTATTCCAAACGTAAGAATACGTTACGACGGTCTTAAAATCGTCGTCTTCAAACAGTGGAAGTCAAAATAATTTAATATTCATGGTGAATGCGGTATCCAAGTCACTTGTACGAATTAATAACTAAATTTACCTTTTCTTGTCCGCCTTGTGACTTCTTATAATTTTTCCATGACGCGTTTCAGAGCTTATGCTCCGAAAGTTTATAGTGCATACGCTGACCCAACCAGTCGCAATTGCGTGTTGAATGATCAACTAAACTTTGCTTGAAACCACTTGTACGATACGGCCTTGAAACTGCTCGCCGGTAATAAGATAATTTAGCGACCGCTCAGTGGCAAATTGAACGTGAACGGGTGCGCACCCTACTTCCGCGCGCTGTTTGTATGCAAAGATTTTTGACATTTTATATCATGTGACGCCCTCGTTAAGAGTGATAGTTTTATATTTTAATATATATCTGATGATGGAGCATAAGCTCTGAAACGCGTCATGTAAAAATTATAAGAAGTCACAAGGCGGACAAAATAAAGTAAATTTAGTTATTAATTCAAAATAATTGCACAGGAATAATCGCTATTTATAATGTTAATTAGAGTACAGTTTAAATGAACAAAGACAGTAATAACACCCGTATGCAAACAATTCTTCAGCCTCAACAGAGTCGCAATAAGTAATACAATTCGCCAATTACCGATGTCTACACACAATTCATCACATGATACGATAACAATTACTTCCCCATAACGACACTAAATCGCAAATTCAAACTGACTAACTCCGCTTCTAAAGCCTGTATTTATACACTGGCATGTGACAAAAATGACTTGGATGCCAATAGAATAATCGACTATATTCTGGAAGGCGGTCTGTAAAAGGCGAAATGAGAGGTATTCGAGGCGGTGTTGGCATCCGAGGTATATATTATCACATGTTCTACATTACAGAATGTCACGAGGTACATTACAGAAAGTTGTATATGTTTCTTGTCTATCCCACAAGAATCAGCGGTAATGTTGTGTGCGTACGTGGCCTTAACATGGGTTAAAGAGGTTGTTCTAGACACACCGGTCCGCGCGCACTGTATTCAAGCCCACAAGCAATTACGCTCTAGTGTTTTCTACTAGCGTTGACGCGTATTATGGATTATTCTGGAATCTCAGCAGGGTATAAACATAGCATTTAGCGACGCTTATTTGCAGTTTACGTGGCAATTTATTCAAGTGAGGTTCAAGTTTACTTCAGCCGATTCCTCTTTGCATGAAAATTGATTATTGTGTGGGACTCTATTAGTTGACATTATTATTGATGTAGACAAATTGACTTGAATTATTGTACGAGTATAATCTTGTTGAATAACGTGTTGATTGCACACTGTTAATTGTGATAATTAAAGGTGGTTTTAGTGACATAATTGGTGTCCTCTATTTTGGTTTCCACTGTACCATACGACGATCAGTTAGACCCTCGTAACAACATTTTCAGGCTGGGTCACTGGTAGAAACTAATAAATGCTTGTTGGAACTAAGGCGATGGTGGAAATTGAAATAAGGATTTAAAATAAAAAAATACATCTGAAACTTACCTATCTTAATATCAATATCATATTTCATATCATTTTCCAAATAAATAAAATGGCTCACCTGTTCTAGAATTCAATCATTAATCATTATTTTTGTTCTTATCAGTTCCTTGCCTCGAAATATCATTACATTTGTTTTATAGTGGAGATTTTCGTATTGTATTGTTTGGAAATCTGATGAAGCTTAAAAACAGATTTTTGTTAATTAGATTCTGTACGTTGAATTACGAGTAAGTAGTCAACAATCAAATATCGGTCTCCTAACACGATCATAGTTGTAGCAGTCTCAGTATTGTCTTATGGGTATGAACAGCCATCAGAAAACAACACATTAAAATACAGGCCTCAGAATTGACGTTCTTAAGAGGGGTTGAAAGGTGTTCCAAACTTGAGCGTATAGAGATCAAAGCCATAAGAGAAGAGTTACAAGTTTGCAATTTAAATGAAAAATTATAATATTTTAAAGGACGGTGGAAAAAATAATATCAAAGACTAGCCAAACAAGTCTGGAAATGCAAACCTAAAGGACACAGTACACGAAACCTGGGTGTGTAGGCAGGCCCAGGAACAAATGGATGAAGGATCTTTGAAGGCAGAACAGACACCACCTTGCCTGTGCCGTGTTGTGAAGACGTTGACTATGTATAATACAAACATTATGGTACATTACTGCAAGTGCTATACACTTTTAACATTTAATACTGTCTATATCATTTGAAGGCAGAACAACCTTGCCTGTGCCGTGTTGTGAAGACGTTGATGACGTAGAATACAAACATTATGGTACCTTACTGCAAGTGCTATACACTTTTAACGTTTAATACTGTCTATATCATTTGAAGGCAGAACAGACACCACCTTGCCTGTGCAGTGTTGTGAAGACGTTGACTATGTATAATACAAACATTATGGTACATTACTGCAAGTGCTATACACTATTAACGTTTAATACTCTCAGTATCATTTGAAGGCAGAACAGACACCACCTTGCCTATGGCGTGTTGTGAAGACGTTGATGATGTGTAATACAAACATTATGGTACATTACTGCAAGTGCTATAAACTTTTAACGTTTAATACTGTCTATATCATTTGAAGGCAGAACAACCTTGCCTGTGCCGTGTTGTGAAGACGTTGATGACGTAGAATACAAACATTATGGTACCTTACTGCAAGTGCTATACACTTTTAACGTTTAATACTGTCTATATCATTTGAAGGCAGAACAGACACCACCTTGCCTGTGCAGTGTTGTGAAGACGTTGACTATGTATAATACAAACATTATGGTACATTACTGCAAGTGCTATACACTATTAACGTTTAATACTCTCAGTATCATTTGAAGGCAGAACAGACACCACCTTGCCTATGGCGTGTTGTGAAGACGTTGATGACGTAGAATACAAACATTATGGTACCTTACTGCAAGTGCTATACACTTTTAACGTTTAATACTGTCTATATCATTTGAAGGCAGAACAGACACCACCTTGCCTGTGCCGTGTTGTGAAGACGTTGATGATGTAGAATACAAACTGTGCCGCCCCTTGGCAAGACAACACAAAAATCGGGAACTAGTTTAATTCTTTACCAGTAAACTAAACCAGCTGCCGTTGTTAGTAAAACGCTTACTAACAAATTACAAAACAAGTATGATATAGGAAACTGACAAGGTTTGCATAAACTTATTCACTCACTAGGTATTAGCTAAAACATCTCTTTATTGCTATTGAAATATTAATCAAACATTATTCCTGATTTTAAAGAAAGTTATTTTAGTAAATAGCGCTTTTACTGCTTCAAAGATCTTAATTATATTATTCTTGTTATATCAAAATTTATTCATATAACTGTTGCTTTTAATACCACGGATCCGGGTCTCAATTTTCTCAAAATTATTAATTTATCAATATATACATTACGGTTACTATTACTTCTTACAAAATTACAAAATATACAAATCTGATAATTTGTTCATTACATTGCGAAAGTTCTTTAAAGTTCTTTGTTACTTCTTATTAAGGGGAAATTTACAAAAGTTGTGGTTTGATATCACCTGAGGTTGTTGTTGTATTCTTGGGACATCTCCAGTTGTCTTCTACGGGTTGAGTACGTTGTTCTTGGTGTATCTACATCGGGTTGATTTTTAGTTTACTTGAAGCTCTCGAAGATAGGTTGTTTACTTGAAGTTCCACATGTTGTAATTTCACTTTTCTTAGTGCAGATTCTTGTAGTTCACATTTTCTTTATTTTAATTACAGTTATAGTTCTCACTTTGCAGTACTACAGTCTAGTAGTTAACTATGTTAGACTTACATTTGATTTTGTTTTTAAGAGATGTGTTGGCTACCTTTTTCTATTTTATTTATATATTTTCTCACAAACTCTAGACACTACATTATTCACAATAACAAGATTACACGCTGGATATGCTTCTAGAGAACTTACACATACGTATATGTGTACAACACCAAAACTCACGTCTACTCATTGCGACGTTCTACGGCCGAATGCGCGTACGGTTTAGGGGAGAGGGCTCAGTAAGCTAGTGCGTATTTACACACTAAGAAAATAGTTCGTACTTTTTCTATTATTATTTATTCATTAATTAGAAGATAAATACTTTATGTTTATTTTATTATGACTTAGGGATTTCTTTATTTCTCTAGTCGCATTTTTAATTATTTAAGTAATTATTATTATTATTCACTACTTAATACTTTTCTTGGCGTGTTGGTACTGGAAGGTTTCAAGTTGATTCAGGAATCTGGGTATAGGTAAGGGTGTATGATACTCTTACTTATTAAAATTAAAAAAATTTAATCTGTGAGATTTTTGATACATTTAAAATCGTCACATCCTCCTGCACTTAACTATGAAAAACGGGGGGGGGGGGTGTAATAATATAATTCTCATAAACAATTATATTTCATACTGAAATTTCTCTCTCTCAGCTTATTTCTATTCATCAATCGATTATCTTATACTTATGTCACATCTAAATTCTACTACATCTACTATACAAAATACACAAAACGTAAATCTACCTTATTTTAATTCTTATATCTACTACCGGTTTTTTCTTGAATTGCTCACTCGTTTTACGGAGTTATACTCATGAGTATTTTACTAATAATAATACCGTATTGTAAGAACAATAGAATTACTTTTAGTTTACAGCGCTAAAGATTATTTTTCTTTCTTTCTTTCTCTTCATCTTCATTATACTTGTCATCAGATTTCTCATGTATAATACCATTCTCGCAGGACATTAGCTAAGGTTGATCAGGCCTCGCTTGTATTCGTACGAGGGGGTTTTGAGTTTATAGTTACCTATAGTATAGGATGTTACACAATCTTATCCTATTTCGGTATAAGTCTATACAACATATTTTATTCTTAATACTTAGATAGTATTCTAGGTTTTCTATCTTTCTCGTAGTCTTCCTTCTGTATCTTGACACGAAAAACATTTTTTTATTTGAGACAAATGACTTCTGCGAACGTAATTTTCTGTATTGGGTTCATACAGAGCTACAGTAACGGGGGTGATGAACTTATGAATTTGGTAGGGGCCACACCATCGATAAGATAGTTTCGAAGTGATCTTATCAACTGCTTTACTCATAGGATGAGTTTTATACATGACTAAATCACCTATTTTATACTTTATTAGCTTATTATTATTCTCATGATACTTCCTTGATTTCTGTAAATTAGCTCTCAGATTTGCACGAGCTTCGTTCCATATTTTTCGTATGTTATTCCCATTCACGTCGCGGGGTAATAACTCATTGATTTTCCACTTCGTGGTTAAAGGATGGTTGGGTTTGTACTTGTACAGTAAATCAAATGGTGTTGATTTATGACCTTCATGATACGCTGAATTGAATGCAAATTGTATCCACGAAATATTTTGATCCCAGGTTGTCTGGTCTTTAGCATGATAAGATATTAATGCTGATTTTAAGTTACGCAAGTATCTTTCTGCTATATTTCCTTGCGGTCTGTACTCGGTCACGGTAATATGATTTATACCTAATTTAAAACACATGTCATTAAATTCTTTCGATTTAAACTGGGGTCCATTGTCAGATATTAAGCTTAAAGGTGTGCCATAGTCTTTAAATAGTTGTTCTTGTAGAATTTTAATTGTCGTAGATGCTAATGCACGACGCATAGGATACATCCACACGAATTTAGTGAATGAGTCTACACAAATTAACAGCATAGTATTTCCGGATTTAGAGCGGGGATAAGGTCCACAATAGTCGATGTATATTTTCGAGAAGGGAGTAGTAGGTATTTCGGAGATTAATTTTCCGACTTGACTGGTTCTTGCTGGTTTGCTCAGCGCACAAATTTCGCATTCTTTCACGAACTTTTTTATTTCACTATTCATGTTTTCCCAGTGGTATTCCTTGCGAATACGATGTATCGTTTTCCTATTTCCCATATGAGCTCCAATTGTAGATGAATGATAGTACTCCATTAACATGGGTTTGATTATTTCCGGGGCGATTATTCTTAGTAATTTTCCGTTTGCCTTCTTAAAACAAAGTACTCTTTTACTCAAGATATATTTATCAGAGTTATTTCCTTTTTCTATTTGTTCGATTATTTTACACAATTTCGGATCTTGTTGTTGGTGATATGCTATATCCTTAAATGCAAGGGGAAAGTTAGTAATTAGTGTATTAACGATAGTGGTTTCAATATTGTCTTCTCCAGATCTTGTATTGGGTAGTTGGAACATGCGGGATAGAGTATCGGCCACTACATTTTGAGTTCCACGAATATGTTGCACTTTGAACTTGTAGCAATTTAATCTTAACACCCATCGTCCGATACGACCTAATTGCTTTGGGTGATTTAATAACCATGATAAAGCTTGATTATCGGTTTCTAGTAGAAATTCTTTGTGTTCCAAAAATGGTTTGAATTTATCAAAAGCAAATACTACGGCTAAACATTCCAGTTCATAGGCTGAGAACTTCCTTTCTTGCTCGGTCAGTGTCCGGGATGCATAACTGATCGGGAGTCTAGTATTATTTATTTCCTGGTATATTACGGCTCCTAATGCTACACTTGAACTATCGGTCTGTACGATAAATGGTTTACTGAAATCCGCTAACTGCAATACAGGTGGGGATATAATACTTTCTTTAAGTGTTTCAAACGCTTCTTGATGTAGAGTAGTCCACTCGAATTTCGTTCCTTTCTTTCTTAAGGCATTCAATGGGGCTGCTATATCTGCTAAGTGGGGTATATACTTATGAAAATAATTAATCATACCTAAAAATCTAGCTATACCTTTGACTTCTCTGGGAGGTAAAAATTCTCGGATTGCGCGTGTACGTTCGGGATCGATGGTAACCTTACCTTCGGCTGATACTATGTGACCTAAAAATGAGAATTGTTTTACTGCGAAATTAACTTTACTAGGGTTTACGGTCAGTCCGGCTTTCTTTAACCGGGATAATACTTCACGCAAGTGATCAATATGTTGATCCATTGACTCACTATATACTACTATATCGTCGAGATAATGATATACAAATTTAAATTTAACATCATGGAAAATTTTTTCTAACAGTCGGCTGCATACTGAACTTCCTTGTGATATACCGAATGGTACTCTCGTAAATTGATATAGATTAAATGGGACAGCAAAAGCAGTTAAATGTTTTGATTCCTCAGCTAGTGGAATTTGATGGAATGCTTGGTTAAGATCCATTATGGTGAAGATTTTCGCTTTTGTAAAATAGTGAAACGCACTGTGTATGTCTGGCAGTGGTATCGATTCAAATTCTATACTCTTATTTAGTTGTCTATAATCCACGACTAGTCTATGTTTGTCAGTTCCTTTTGGTACTAGGAATGCAGGCGATGAATATGGAGACGTTGATGGTTCAATGACGTGCTGATCAAGGAGTTTGTTAATGTGGTTTCTCATGATTTCCATCTTGGGCGGAGATAGTTTGTATGGGTGGAGTCGTATTACTTTGTTGTCACTAAGATTTATTTTATATTCAATTAAATGAGTTAATCCTAACTTGGGGGTGAGTACAGCAGAAAAATCTTTTATTAACTTTTGGATTCTTAGTCTCTCATTTCCTTTTAAATGACTTAGACTCGATTCATTAGGCTCTGAATGAATATTTGCGGTTTCACTAACAGTGTCGTTACTTAATTCGGAGTCGAACTGATATTTTTGAGTACGATCAAATCTGAAAAAATATTGTTTTGCATATATATCAAGGATTAAAGCAGTTTTTCTTATAAAGTCCGCGCCTAATATTAAGTTCTGTCCTAACTCTTCAGCTACTAGTAGGGGAATGTACCAAGTAAAATTCTGAATTTTTAATTTCACCGTAATACTGTGAGATATCTTTAGGTTTTGTTTATTTGCGGTGGTACACTTTATGTTCACCATTTGGCTACGTTTAATCAGTTTATGATTAGCTAATAAGGTGGCTAACTGTTTACTAATTATACTCCGGGTAGATCCTGAATCAATTAAACCAAGGGTTTTCGTTGCTCCAAGGTCTATCTGTACATAGGGTAGTTGGCATATACTTGTTTTACATGCACCAATAGAGTTGCACTTCTCGATAAATTTTGTTAAATAAGGATCTCTGCGTTTATTTTTACTCATCTTTATTTGACGCTTAGTATTGTTGTTACCTTTCCTTCTGATGCTTCGGAAGACGTAGGATTTTCGGTCTTCCAGCTTCACACATTTTTTGATTGGTCGGTTTTCTGTAGATAACGCTTTTGTTTACATAACTTGCTAATATGTCCGGCCTTCCCACAGTTATAACATCTTCTTTCCTCACTTACTTCGCTCGTAGGTTGTCGGGATTTTGGTTTAGAGTATGAAACATGGGGATAGTTTTGGGTTTTATGTGTACTTACGAATCGCTTATCGCGGTAGTTTCGGGTATCATTTCCAATAGGTCTAGTTTGCAATGAATTTCTTTTTTGACTCTGGGACATAGAAACACTTCTATTCTGGTCAGAATACCAGACGTCGGACGAATGTATACAACATAGTTCTAGTTCCGTAAAAGTTGTAGGTGGCTTGACGAGTGCTAGTCGAGATCGCTCCTCGGGGGATAGTCTTACTATGATATTGTCTACTAACTGTTGTTCGCTCCATTTAACTTGTAACAATAAAGCAGATTCTCTTACTTCAGAAATATAATGAGCTAGTCTCTCGTATGTACCTTGTGCACGAAGTACTAAGTTTCGCTTCAATTCTTCGTAAATACCGGTGGGAATGAAATGTCTTATTAGTGTGGTATGAAGTTCTTCTACCGATTGATTATACCTTAGGGATTCTAACACTCTATCTTTTAATGGAGATCTACACTTAGGTAAAATAACTTGCAAAATCTGGTTATCTCTTAGTTGTTGCAGTTCCTTTAATTCTAAGATATGTTTGATAAAATTAAGGAGCTTTGTAATATTCAGCCCATCAGTGATTTGTATATTGGACAAAATACTTTCTACAGGGTGGGTTATTTTTCCATAGAGCTCGGGAGTTAAATTTATTTGGCTCATCATTCTAGGATTTTCCGCAGGTTGATTAGTCCGCGAATGAGAAGGTAATTCGTAGGTATGGGTCATATTTTCTAGTTCATTAGGGAGTGACGTAACGTTTACTGCTTGAATATTTACTTGACTACCACTTAACCGTTCCTTGAATGGATCTATATTGGATTCCTGCAGAATCTGAATTTTTGCAGTACCGTTTGGTTGTTCTTGAGTCGGCGATTGGATAGTGAAATATTTAATTTCGTCATTGCTTCTTCGATTTCGTCTACTCTAAACAATTCGGATCGTCTACGTAATTCGCGTATTATCTCAGGTAATTGTTTTAATGCTTCCTCGGCGAATTTTTTTACATCAGGAGGGATACCTTTATCACCGGGCCAGGTCAACAGATTGGTGATACGACGGTATAGATGCTCAATTCTTTGGGTGGTGCGTAATATTACTGCGGGGGATTTTTCATCACGCAGGGTTTGTGCGTACGAAGTTAGTTCTGTATACTTACGATAACACGTTTCTTTTTCGCTATTGAAATCTAAAACACTCAAACGACTTAATAATGAAGGTTTGTCCGGTTTATTTTCGCGTAACGTCTTGCGAAGTTCCGCGACAGTTACATTAGAGTAGGGGAGACCATGCCATAATGCTTCATAGGTTAATTCGTCTTTCAACAAGAAATCGGGGTTAAATTGAGTCATTTTTGATAATAACCACTTTACACACGACGTATTACGAACGACAAATCTTATGTCACTTACTTTACTTCGTTTTCTCAATGTTTAAAAATAGATAACATTAATTCATTTAAACACATACACATATATCTTATTTCAAATTAAGCTTTGGGATGTAATCTTATCTTAATTAATCAACATAACTGATTTCACAACAATTAAATTCTCAGTATTGACATATATAATTAATCAAAACAAAACGATAATACTATTTTAGTAGAGAGAAATTTCATATACGGAAAGTTCATTGATTTAACAAACAGCACAAAGAATCAGCTGTTTTGGGGTGTCGTCTAGTTGCATAGGGTGGTAATTCAGAACAATACAAAAGCAGGAAAGAGCTTGTCTAACGTGGCTTTGTTTGCTTTAGGGAGGAGGGGTTATGAATGAGATGGGTTCTTACAAAGGGGAGAGTTTCCTCAACAACTGAGAAATTCCTCAACACATATTTTACATGAACCAACTGGCTTGGAATTGACTTGTTTGGAATGGTTTCCCTACCAGCTATTACTTGCTTAACACGGCAAACTCGCGATACTAGTATTATTATTATTTAATTAAAATTTTACTCATTTATTTTATTTATTTTTTTTTTCTGAGTGAATAAATTTATGTTTGTCCTTTTTTATCGTTAACGACTTATAAACTTACACAACAACAATTACATAATTATGTTTCTGTACGTGACACTCTGTAAACAATATTTATTTTTCCAAGTAAATTACACAATTTTAAATTCAGCAGAGTGGCGCAATTTGTCTATACCATTACTACTTCTACTGTCTATATCATTTGAAGGCAGAACAGACACCACCTTGCCTGTGCAGTGTTGTGAAGACGTTGACTATGTATAATACAAACATTATGGTACATTACTGCAAGTGCTATACACTATTAACGTTTAATACTCTCAGTATCATTTGAAGGCAGAACAGACACCACCTTGCCTATGGCGTGTTGTGAAGACGTTGATGACGTAGAATACAAACATTATGGTACCTTACTGCAAGTGCTATACACTTTTAACGTTTAATACTGTCTATATCATTTGAAGGCAGAACAGACACCACCTTGCCTGTGCCGTGTTGTGAAGACGTTGATGATGTAGAATACAAACTGTGCCGCCCCTTGGCAAGACAACACAAAAATCGGGAACTAGTTTAATTCTTTACCAGTAAACTAAACCAGCTGCCGTTGTTAGTAAAACGCTTACTAACAAATTACAAAACAAGTATGATATAGGAAACTGACAAGGTTTGCATAAACTTATTCACTCACTAGGTATTAGCTAAAACATCTCTTTATTGCTATTGAAATATTAATCAAACATTATTCCTGATTTTAAAGAAAGTTATTTTAGTAAATAGCGCTTTTACTGCTTCAAAGATCTTAATTATATTATTCTTGTTATATCAAAATTTATTCATATAACTGTTGCTTTTAATACCACGGATCCGGGTCTCAATTTTCTCAAAATTATTAATTTATCAATATATACATTACGGTTACTATTACTTCTTACAAAATTACAAAATATACAAATCTGATAATTTGTTCATTACATTGCGAAAGTTCTTTAAAGTTCTTTGTTACTTCTTATTAAGGGGAAATTTACAAAAGTTGTGGTTTGATATCACCTGAGGTTGTTGTTGTATTCTTGGGACATCTCCAGTTGTCTTCTACGGGTTGAGTACGTTGTTCTTGGTGTATCTACATCGGGTTGATTTTTAGTTTACTTGAAGCTCTCGAAGATAGGTTGTTTACTTGAAGTTCCGCATGTTGTAATTTCACTTTTCTTAGTGCAGATTCTTGTAGTTCACATTTTCTTTATTTTAATTACAGTTATAGTTCTCACTTTGCAGTACTACAGTCTAGTAGTTAACTATGTTAGACTTACATTTGATTTTGTTTTTAAGAGATGTGTTGGCTACCTTTTTCTATTTTATTTATATATTTTCTCACAAACTCTAGACACTACATTATTCACAATAACAAGATTTCACGCTGGATATGCTTCTATAGAACTTACACATACGTATATGTGTACAACACCAAAACTCACGTCTACTCATTGCGACGTTCTACGGCCGAATGCGCGTACGGTTTAGGGGAGAGGGCTCAGTAAGCTAGTGCGTATTTACACACTAAGAAAATAGTTCGTACTTTTTCTATTATTATTTATTCATTAATTAGAAGATAAATACTTTATGTTTATTTTATTATGACTTAGGGATTTCTTTATTTCTCTAGTCGCATTTTTAATTATTTAAGTAATTATTATTATTATTCACTACTTAATACTTTTCTTGGCGTGTTGGTACTGGAAGGTTTCAAGTTGATTCAGGAATCTGGGTATAGGTAAGGGTGTATGATACTCTTACTTATTAAAATTAAAAAATTTTAATCTGTGAGATTTTTGATACATTAAAAATCGTCACAAAACATTATGGTACCTTACTGCAAGTGCTATACACTTTTAACGTTTAATACTGTCTATATCATTTGAAGGCAGAACAGACACCACCTTGCCTGTGCAGTGTTGTGAAGACGTTGACTATGTATAATACAAACATTATGGTACATTACTGCAAGTGCTATACACTATTAACGTTTAATACTCTCAGTATCATTTGAAGGCAGAACAGACACCACCTTGCCTATGGCGTGTTGTGAAGACGTTGATGACGTAGAATACAAACATTATGGTACCTTACTGCAAGTGCTATACACTTTTAACGTTTAATACTGTCTATATCATTTGAAGGCAGAACAGACACCACCTTGCCTGTGCCGTGTTGTGAAGACGTTGATGATGTAGAATACAAACATTATGGTACCTTACTGCAAGTGCTATACACTTTTAACGTTTAATACTCTCAGTATCATTTGAAGGCAGAACAGACACCACCTTGCCTATGGCGTGTTGTGAAGACGTTGATGACGTAGAATACAAACATTATGGTACCTTACTGCAAGTGCTATACACTTTTAACGTTTAATACTGTCTATATCATTTGAAGGCAGAACAGACACCACCTTGCCTGTGCCGTGTTGTGAAGACGTTGATGATTTAGAATACAAACATTATGGTACCTTACTGCAAGTGCTATACACTTTTAACGTTTAATACTGTCTATATCATTTGAAGGCAGAACAGACACCACCTTGCCTTTGCAGTGTTGTGAAGACGTTGATTATGTATAATACAAACATTATGGTACATTACTGCAAGTGCTATACACTTTTAACGTTTAATACTCTCAGTATCTTTTGAAGGCAGAACAGACACCACCTTGCCTATGGCGTGTTGTGAAGACGTTGATGATGTATAATACAAGCATTATGGTACATTACTGCAAGTGCTATACACTTTTAACATTTAATACTGTCTATATCATTTGAAGGCAGAACAGACACCACCTTGCCTTTGCAGTGTTGTGAAGACGTTGATTATGTATAATACAAACATTATGGTACATTACTGCAAGTGCTATACACTTTTAACGTTTAATACTCTCAGTATCTTTTGAAGGCAGAACAGACACCACCTTGCCTATGGCGTGTTGTGAAGACGTTGATGATGTATAATACAAACATTATGGTACCTTACTGCAAGTGCTATACACTTTTAACGTTTAATACTGTCTATATCATTTGAAGGCAGAACAGACACCACCTTGCCTGTGCCGTGTTGTGAAGACGTTGATGATGTAGAATACAAACATTATGGTACCTTACTGCAAGTGCTATACACTTTTAACGTTTAATACTGTCTATATCATTTGAAGGCAGAACAGACACCACCTTGCCTATGGCGTGTTGTGAAGACGTTGATGATGTATAATACAAACATTATGGTACATTACTGCAAGTGCTATACACTTTTAACATTTAATACTGTCAGTATAATTTTCTGGTTTCCGGGTTGCCTTTTTGAAGAATTCCCCAATCGCAGCTTTAATCGACGCACGTTACTTCTGTTTCTTTAGGCGACTCCACATAATTTTGGTTTGGTATGTGAAGAAAACTGTGAATGCACTTTTGACTGTAACGTTCGAAATTCGCGACTTTTCTGGCTGGTGCGTTGCTATTAACGGCGCTCGTTTTCAACACGGTTGACTAACCAGCGATTTGGTTCACCAGTTTAACCTCTGAAATTTGTGTGTGTGTGTTTAACTCTGTGCGCTTGTAATTTGTGATTTACAACACTCGTTACTTGTAAATTTGAATTTACAATTGACTTATCGCTTCTGACCACTTAAAAGTATTCATTGTAATATGGCAAATAAAAAGAAGATTTAGATAGTCATAGTTAAACCTTACGTCTCTTATGCAGGAAGTTTTAGATTTAGAAACTCGCTAGGTACCAGAGAGATTTTGTTCTCTTTCACCGTTCAAACATATAGGCCTAGATGCTGAGACGTAGATCAGACAATATGTGTCTGCTTTCTAGACTACAGTAAGGCTGTTGGTAGAGTTCGTCATAATCGTCTCATCCAACACCTCAACTAAAAAAAGAAAACTAGGATATGTACGATATTAAGCTCTTGGGTCGCCTTTAATTTACCCAAAAGGCAGTGATGCAGGGAAACGAGATTTCTGAGTCATTGGAAATAAGGCGAGAAGTTAGCCAGGGTTCTATGCTTTCGTCTACGGTTTTAATCTGCAATGAGAAGAAGTAATCAAGGAAACATTAGCAAGATACAATAGGTATCAAAATTATTATTAAGTATCCTATTAACAATTCGAGGTTTGCAAATAAATGATACTGTGCTGATTTTCCCATGGGTGGGGATCAATAGACGTTGGTTACCGCTACAAATTAACAACATGTACTAACTTTGAATGTTTAAAAAAAAAAATATGATGGTCTCAAAGACACAACAGCCTCATAGAAATCTGAAAGTAATTGGAGAACTGACAGCAAAAGTGAAAATGAACTGTTAATTGTAACAGTTGTCAACAAGGAACTTCTACACTAAAGAGGTCAGATTAAGGAATTGAGAATTGGACAAGCAAGGTCAGTGTTTAATAAGATGCATAAACTATTTTGCAGAAAAGACCTAAGTCTGACTCTCAAGATTCAAATATTGAAATACAGTACTACGTGATGTCAGTTTTGCTGTAATGAATAGAGGCTTGGATTCTGAACGGGAACGTCACTAATAGATTGGAGGAGTTAGAAATGTGGAATTATCAAAGAATTTTTGAAAGAATTTGGATAGGTAGCCTCTAATTTCAGATACCAAAAGGAATCCAAAAGAAAGAGAAAATAAATGATTAATATAGTTAAAATTAGAAAACTATAATATCTGGGACACATAATGTGCGGAGGAGGATATAAACGTCAACAATTTATTATACCGGTAAATGTACAAGGAAAATAGAATCCTGTAAAGAGGTTCACTTCCTTGAGAGACTAGTTCATTTGCAGCTTAACTGACTTATTTATAGCCGTTTTCTCTATAAATAGCATTGCTCATTAACTGTCAATATTCTTAGAAGAGATGGCACTTGAAGAAGATAAGATACTATATACTTACCATCACAAATTCATATGAACATTCAGAATATGTAAAACTACGGATTAATTATAGAAAAACTTGTAATTTGTATTCTAGAGAGATTTTACCAAAATAATTTAATAAATATAATATCTAAAACAATCATAACTCAAAATTTATATAATAAATATAGGAGGAAAGGAATAAACACAGTAATAATTCCTATGTATATACAAAGGGCGAGATTTCGTTTCTTGCTTAAACAATTGTTAAGTAGAATTAATATTACAATAAATATTAGTAGAAAAGCATTGTAGAATCATCTTCTACTACTTAAACTGACTATCCTTACAGGCACATGTTTGTGTGGTAAGAGATTTTGTATTCAGCAGACAATTGTGCTATGGAAGAATTTTTTATATAAAGGCGAGAGTGTAAGAGACGAGGCTAAGAAACATGTTTGTATTGAGGAAAAATATGTAATAAAATAGTGCTGAAAGTATGAGACTGATCGTGTTTCAGAAAAATATAAATTGGTGTACACTCCAAGTTGTAATGTAGTAATAATATCTAAATAATATTAACTAATATAAATAACATTGTAACTAACAATGTTAGTATAGAATAATAGTAATATATTGTTATGGCGGTCTACTGTACTTGATCGTCGTATGGTACAGTGAAAAAGCAAAATACAAGACACCAATTAAGTCGATAATCACCAGCTTTAATTATCACAATTAAACAGTTTGTAATTAACAAGACAGTCTGTACGGTAGCGCGATGATTTTATTTTCTAGGTTGGCTAATCTGCGTTATACTTCGCCTCAATATTCGCGTTGTTGTACTTTGCACAGTGCTTAGCTAGCTATCTCGGCGTTCGGTTCGCCGAATCCTTCGCTGTCAATTAGTGTCGACATTAAATGTAGGCTTTAGGCCCTTATATTCTCGATTATGGCCGACTAGGCCCGCTTCATGTTTATCTAAATTCTTAATACTTCGCAACATGCAGTATTAGCCAGCCTTATTCAAATTAACAGCTGTAATGTAACTAGTTCAGATGTTAAAATTATTCGTATACAGTCCACTTCTCGTCATTTTCTTCCTGCAGAATCAATTCATGTATTACATATCGTTTCAATTACTATGGAAGATCAGCCGACAGAATATTTAACTCAAGAAGCATACATTTAGCCACTTGGGCCCACTTTCTTAACTTTCTTGTCCACACATGCTGGATCATCATTCTTATTCAATTTTTCGGTCCACGTGGACCGGACATTAATCATTTTTTTGGTCCACCGTGCCTGGATTCTAATTAACATTTTAGTCCTCACGGTGCGCATCAACCACAGTCTCTTACAACAATCAAATAAAAATTGTTCACACGTAATAAAAATGTCAACTGATATAAAACACAATTGTATTACAATTGTCGCGCACGATTATAAAACACATAACACTTCGCCACATTGTTACGAACCGCACTTCAATAAATGACGATTCAAACTGACTTGAGCGTCGCTGAGTACTTGTAATTATATCTCGCCGAAAATCCAGAGTATTCCATACACTACGCGTCAGCTCTACACTAGGACGCAATTGATTGCGGCTTTGACACAGTGCGCGTGGCTGGCGACGTCTAGAAAGTCTCGCGAGCGCATGTTCAAATCACGTACGCACACAACATCGCAGCCGGATTCCTCTGGAATATTCGAGAAACACGTAGATTATTCTTTAATGTCGTAACAATATTGTTAATTACAGACACAAATTAATTTAATAAACTAATAGGTATAACATTATAGAAGTTATAATATTCATATTTTATTAGTATTTTAGACACCTGGTTAGTCTTTTATTTGCTTCAGATAGTGAAAGGAAGATAAAAGTGTATAAATTACTATAAAAGTATGTATAGTTGCAATGAAAAAATACATGGATTTTGTTGTCCATGACGTGTCCGTTGATTAACTAATTATTATACTACTGACTCGGAACACTAAGTTTATTATTATTATTATTATCTTGTTGATTCATCCTCTTCGTTCACTTTATAAATATTATTATATATATAAATATTGTTTTTTTTATTGTTTTCGTCAGAGGGTCTGACGAAGCTTGTAATAAGCGAAAACAGGTTCAGGCTATAAGGTAAAAATTTTACTTTTTACGAAACAAATCTTAGTGTTCGGCGTTAGTAGTATTATACTTATAAATCCTTAAATTTGTAGTGACCGTCAATCAATGAATATAGGATCGGTCAAAAATAACAGTTGTGTGTTTGGCGTCAGCAACAATTGTCCTGAATATAACAATAAACATTGTCGAAACGTCGAAGCAAAATAGTTAAAATTTGTGTTATTTTTGACCAATCTTCACTAACCATCCACTAAAAAATTCAATACACTTATAATTACAAAAATACAGACAAGATAATTTATGGACATGCACATTTAGCGAAGTATCTCTTTGTTTTCATTTAGCTCGGTTTTATTTATTCCGACAATTATATTCATTAGCGTATCTGATGTTTATTCTCCGTAATTAAGCCGCGTAAAATATACATTCGCAATGCACATATGTTGGTATAACAAATATGAAAATTGAGAATAAACACATTTGAAAAGTTAATATCTGTGAGCTTTTCTATATGAATATGTGAGCTTTAGGATATGTGAGATATCCTACATTTAGAAGCGCTGAAATTACTGAAAGAACAGACTCATAGGTTCTTCACTCACTTGAAAAAACGTTTTCAACGCTAATATTTAGAGATGCGCTTTTACACATACGTAATATCTTTTCGTATTTCTGTTATTAACGTGGAAGACGAAGGTGTTTGCTTTAGTCTATAATGTTTTCGTTTGAAATGTGTCTGCCAAATCACTTGCGAGTGGTTCTCTCACTAATTCGCGCCGATCAGTAACCCACTTAAGACAACCATTGTCTTGAGATGACAGCTAATTCTAAAAGTGAATGTATTTGAAGCACAATTCACAGAAACTATAGGCCGTAGTTAAATTTTAAACAGAAAATAAAACGCATAAGCTGTTTGCGCCTACTTTGTCGAACGATTGTTTTAAACAACGATTTTGCTACAAAACAGCTTTCAAATACCCGGTCTTCGGTCTGCCTAATTCACTTGGGATACAGTGTAATCAGAATTAGATAACCTTTAAGAACCTTCTTGTCATGCTTGTTAAGCTGAAACCCCTGATGTGTAACCGCGCTTGTTGACGTGATTCACCATCATCAGCATACACTCAGTATCAAGTTAAAACATTCAATAGCCTATACTGCTAGTTCACACTCAGATTATGCTTGTTAGAAGTTTTCATACGTGTTAGAAATCGTCATTTTGATGGGTTATCGTCCACCGTCTTTATTATTGCTCTAAATTATGCCATGAAAGGCACAGATCAGCGAGGAACAATAATAACCTCAGAATTATGTTAGTCATTAACCTCGCACTGAATGGATGCGAGGGATTACAATGAGAAGGCAATGGACAGGAGAGATTGGAGATGATTGGTGTTAGCTGGTCGGGGCTCACGTTGGGTGTAGTTCTGAAGAAGGTGAAGGAGAAGGAGAAGGAGAAGGAGAAGGAGAAGGAGAAGGAGAAGGAGAAGGAGAAGGAGAAACGCAAGAACAATAGCACGAACAGGAACAGGAACCAGAAACAGGAACATGAACAGGAACAGGAATCAGGACAAGGACAAGGACAAGGGCAAGGACAAGGACAAGAGCAAGAGCAAGAGCAAGAGCAAGAGCAAGAAGAAGAAGAAGAAGAAGAAGAAGAAGAAGAAGAAGAAGAAGAAGAAGAAGAAGAAGAAGAAGAAGAAGAAGAAGAAGAAGAAGAGAGAAGAAGAAGAACGACGACGACGACGACGACGACGACGAGAAGTTTTCATCACTGCAACTTTTACCGTACTTTGCTGCCAAACTGCGGCTAGGAGCTACTTCGTCCTGAACGGCACGTCCAGCAACAAAGTACGAAAACGCTGAAGTACCGTACTTTATTTCCATATTTAAAACTTTGGACAACATTTGCCTCCTTTTACTTGTGGCGTGCTTAAGTTTTGAAGCTGGCAGTTTGCTTAAACGTTCCTTTACCTCACTCTGAAGTTATAGTTGGCGATTTGCAAGTTTGACGTTACAGACCATTTTGATATCTAGACCAAGTACGCCATGGCTGACATACATAACACAAATACGACATACCATGAACGTACCGGATATTTCCTTCTGCTCCGTTACTCAAAGTCAACACTTGGTCTCATGCCGGTAATAATATGTCGGTTGAAATGACACGAAACATTGAAAGTACAGCGAACAAACGTAAACGAGATATTGCAGTAATTTCTAGTACTTCGCACGCTCAAATGGTGATTTTCGTAACATGCCATGGCACATAACATATGTCAATAAAAACGTGTACGTTTATTGCTATAATATAAACATTAATAACACTTCCGTGCCGCTTATACAAATGAGTACTTTATTAATGTACCCCCTATACACGTTTTAGTTAAATAATGTTTAAAATAATTTTAATATAAATGATTCGGTATCAGCAGAAAAGAAATTAAGTGAACTTATAGTTTTCAAGATCAGAAAAAATTATAATTATAAAACCTATATTCTATAAGGATGTAGGAAATAAATAACAGCATCCTATGCGTTTAATAAAGTATTACTGGATAAACCTGAAAATACTTAAATTTCATTTAATTAAACAAAATAATCATCATCATAATCTCCACAACACAGCATAGGCAAGGTGCTGCCTGTTCCGCCTTCAAAGATCCTCCAGCCTTCTCTTCCTAAGGTCAACCCACACACCTGTGTTCTATAGGTTCGTATTTACAGACTAGTTTGTCCAATCTGGAATCTGACATTCTTTCTAAATGTTCTCTACATCATTGTTTGTAATCTTTTAACATTTCACTTAAGTTAACAACTTGTAACTCTTCTCTTATGGCCTCATTCTCTATATGGTCAAGTTTAGAACACCGTTTAACTGCTCTTAAAAACGCCATATCTGAGGCTTGTATTATATTGTCTTGTTTCATGTTTGCTGTCTATAATTCACAATCATAGGACAGTACAGAGACTGATATTACTGTTTGAAACTTTAATTTTGTATCTGGACGTAAATTGTTTCTAAAGGTAAGTTTGATTTTTCCACAGATCGTCTGGAACTTAGCCACCTTAACTTAATTATCATAATTCCTATCACAGCCAATATCATTTCCCCAATAATAAAACTAGCTAAATTATTCTAAAATTTTATTGTTAATCGTTGTTTGCCTCGAAATTACATTACCTTTGTTATTATAGTGGAGGTTTTCATATTGTATTGTTTACAAATCTGATGAAGCTTAAAAAGAGATTTTTGCAAAGCAGATTCTGTATTATATATTACAAGCACGTTGTCAGCAAGAACAGCTCATTCAAATATTTGTATCGTAATACCTTAATATGAGGGTTCACTAGATGTTGTTTCCATTTTCTTACTAGATCGTCGACATAAAATTAAAAAAATAAAATACATAAAAAAATAGTAATGTGGTCCTCCTATTGTTTTCCTACTTTATCCCATAAAGTTCATCATCATCATCATCATCATCATCGTCATCATCACTCCAAGGACTAGGCCGTGGACCTGTTCCGGAACCCATCTCCTCCTCGGTCTACCGACACTTCTCTTCCCAGTGGGGTGATAACCCAAGGCAGCCACAGGTAGACTGATATCAGGCATGCGATTCAAGTGTTCACACCATCTCCTTCTGTGGTCTTCGATCTTCTGGTGGAATGATACAGTGTTCAAATCGCGCCTAATATCCTCGTTCCTTCTCCGATTCAAGATAGAGCAACCTTGCGTCCCTAAATTTTATGTCGCCCGCCTGAATCCTCTGCACGTACCTTCTACCAAGAGTCCACGCCTGACTATCATACAAGTATGTGGGGACAGCCACATGTTTCTAAAATTTTATTCAGGTATCCTTCCGTATTTTATTTTTGCAGACACCTATGAATCGTTCCACAGATGCGTCTAAATTGTGTAACTTTCCATAAAGTTAGAAGATACAAAACACATAGTACATAATACAATAAAAAAATAAGTGACAATAAATAATAAAGTTGGCAACGGATTTTTCAGCGCGCTCAGCCGTTAAAAATTACGGCGTCAGTTTGACGTGGGTTGGTGCGATTTCACAATGTCCAGTCACTCTACACAGTAATAATACGACATATCATGCATTCTGTGTTAAAAGTTTTCAGTGATTATAACGTGCGCGCTCGTACACACGACTATTTTATATTGTTGATATGTAGTAAAAAAATTCAGATAGTCTATTATGATCAAATGTATAATATAGTCCATTTAAGAAGTGTTATTAATAAATTTAATGCATTTGAATAATTTAGTGCATTTATAGACTAAGCCAAGTTTTGTTATCTTTAGTGGCTAAAGTCGTCTTATTTCATGACTCAACTCACTTGTTAAATGTTGGACTTGCTCGGCGATTGCAGAGACAAAACCATTCAAAATGGTGAAGAAAAGTGTAGTGTTCAAATAAACGTTTATATGTTTAGATAAATGCATTGAATGTTGTTTAAATTGATTTAAATAAATACGATATTTACATTTAAACGACTGCACGTGAACGAAGCGTTCACTATAGTGAGCAGTGCGCCAATGGGGGCTCATGCGACACACTGCTAGCATAGTTATTAAAATAAAATTGGTCGATAAACTGTATTGGTGATAGTTTGAATGTAAACAAATTTTTAAAAGCCTGTTAAATTAACCCGTCAATGTAACGTACAAATACTACGCCAAACACATGAATTCTGATTTCCCTACATTGGAATAAGTAATCAAACGCGAGACCAACGGATACTCATAAACATAACAACAGTTGTCTTAAAGAAGACTCGTATTTCATCAGTTTTCTTAGTTCTACAATATTATTCAGTACTCACTGTACATGAACAGTCATCATCATCATCATCATCATCATCATCATCATCATCATCATCATCATCATCATCATCATCATCATCATCATCATCATCATCATCATCATCACCATCATCATCATGTTCACAACACGGCATAGGCAAGGTGCTGCCTTTTAAGCCTTCAAAGATCCTCAGCCATCTCTTGATGGGTCTATCCACAGAACTGTGTCCTATAGGATCACATGTGTCCTATGGAATCTGACATTCTTTCTAAGTGTTCTTTACACCGTAGTTTGAAATCATTTTAGTTTTCACTTAAGTTAAAAGCACTCATTGTACCTGGCAGGAACCAATATATTATGAGTATACTCAACAGGATTGCCCAGTATCGGCTGAACTGGTGAATCTCTAAATTATTACTATGCGGATCGCATGAATCCTGATCTTCCCACATTAGAATAAGTAATTAAAGGCCAAACCAATAGATATCGGTAAAATTAAACAACCATTGTCTTAAACAAGACTCGTATTTCCACAGTTTCCTTTGTTCTATAATTATACAGTACTCACTGTACATAAACAATAATAAAAGTCACCATAATTAACGTTACAGTAGTTCACAACACAGCCGAACTACTGTAATAGAAGGCTACTAGTAGTACTGTAATAGTTGTTGACGCTATTTCAAAGAAACACAGTGATAATGATATACGGCCCAATAATGGAAGCAGAGAGTGAAGATACTTTTCAAATGCTGAAATTTACGAAATATATAACGCGCATTATAAATGCAAAGTGGATAAGCTAGCTGGGACATGTGAAGAGAATGCTGCATGAGATACTGCCCAAGCAAGTACTAAATGGAAACATGGAAGGAACAAGAGGAAGAGGCAGACCCAGAAGTCGATGGATACATGAGATGGAGAAAAACATAAGAAGAATGGGCGTACAAAACTAGAGGAATGTTGCAACATAGAGAAAGAACTGGAGGCGAGTAATGGCGGAAGCCAAGGGTCATCCCAGCCTGTAGAAATCCGGAAGAAGAAGAAGAAACAAGAAGGAGAGTTTGCAGCACAAATACAATGTCTGCATTCTACAAAGTGACACACTGTCGCTTTGAGCTCTCTTATATCACCGGCTTCTTTGATAAATGAGATTCAATTATATCTTCACAATGTTTTGTCCTTCCCGAGACAGATCTTAATGACTGAGAGGCAAATCATAACGCCTCTTACTTTTCATTATTAGGTGAAATATTTTATGTGATGAAGGACATACAGCTGATGTTTGTACTACTCCTGATGTTTTGTGTGGTATTTATGGCTTGTTAACTTTCCGAGTCTTACTGTGTTTCTTCTTCTTCTTCTTCTCCTCTTCAAGGATTAGGTTGTATAAACCTGTTCCGGCACCCATCTCAACCTCGGGCGACCCACGTCTCTTCTACCAGTGGTTTTATAGTTCAGTACCGCTTTCGGCAATTGATCCTCTGTCATCGTTTGTAAATGATCCCACCATTGTCTTCTGTAAATTGAAATAATTTCATTTATGCCCTATACTTTGAGTTCTCCTCTGATATCTTCAATTCTTATTCCATCTTGCAAGGTATAATTTAAAGTATTTCAAAGACACCGCATTTCAGCACTGTAAATCTTGTCACTTTCCTTTTTTTGTCATGACCCACGTTTCATTCTCATAAATCGACGTGGGTATTTGCAATTATTTTATAAAATTTAATCCTTGTGTTGTGTCTTGTTTTATTTCTAAAATTTGTATGAATCGTACCACTAATATTCCTAAATTTATTTATCTTCTCTCTTATATCATATACATATTCATAGCTTACTGCACACCCGAGATATTTGAAACGGCTCATCTGTTCTAAAGTACTGTTGTCTGTTGTTTATAACTATATTAGTCCTTACTAGATACTGTGTTTCCTGTTGTTAGAAAAAGATTACTACGCTTAAGCTTCTGAAATATTTTCCTGAGATTAAACGTTAATACCGCCTTGTGGAGAAGTATCAGACAGAGGACTGTTTTAACAGTTACAGGTACTGCTTTACCGTAGCATTCATAGGAGCCCAGCCTGTAGCAGTGACTGCACTCTACTACATTTTTGATTAATTTTAAACAAACATTTAATAATACTTCAGCATCTATATAAATTGTTAAACAAAATTTACCCGCAAATTTCTCTATTCAGAAACATATACGTTTATAATAGAGTATCATGTCATATTCATAAATGCTCAAATTTTTCTTGTTATATATTTTATATTATTATTATTAATAAAACTTTTTACAAGAATGTATTTTATTTTGTAAATTGTATAAGTTTTGACAGTAATTTAACTATCATCATCAGATATAAATTAATAAATTCAAACATTTTTTAAATCAATTGTTTAAAACAGTTGTTCTATATGAAGACTAAGTTAAATTTTAATATTGTTTATATTGATTATATGTGTATATAAAATATGTTATATAATTAATTGTAAAATATAATATAAACATTTATTACTTTATTGAATTAATAATTTTGAAAATATTATTATTTTTTTATTAATCTGAATTTGTTCTTGTATTAATTTATTACCTGTTTTATTTGTAAATATTTCTAAATTTTCCCATAAAGTCATTTGTAGACCTTAGGAAATGTGTTTTAATAAATACAAAACAGCTGTTTTGAACAATTGATTTAAAACATTTTTGAATTTTTTAATTTATATCTGATGATGATAGTTGGATTACTATCGAAACGTATGTAATTTACAAAGTAAAATATATTCTTTTAAAAAAGTTTCATTATTAATAATAATATAAAGTATTATATCAACAGACCTGTAATAGAAATCTAACAATATTTATCCTAAAATGTCTGTTTAACTAAAATAAATAAAGCATAGTAAAAGATAGCATTCCTTCGAAATACATATCGTTTTATTAATTATTCATCGCATATGCATTCATTCTTATTCCATATACAACTTCTGTAATATTTATTATGAAAAATAATAATTTGATAGTAATAAAATAATCTCTATACAAGAATTTATCACCATCACCGATATAAAAATTAGTTTGTAAACATATTAACAGTGGATAATTAATTACGGTTGAAACACACGTAGTGTTCTTGTATAGGGAAAATTATTTTAGTATTTGTTCTGAACGTAACGGAAATTTCTATAATTGTTTTTCATTTTGCGGTATACTTGTTACTTAAGGACAGTGACGGCTCGTGGTTCTGACAGTTGGGGGTTCAATGTCTGAATGTTTCTACTAAGATAAGAGCAATTATCCCATTCCAAATTACACACAGGGTAGGTCGCAACATGAAGAAATTTAACTATTGACAATTTTTAGTACGCCTATTATTAAGTTGTGTTTATGCTATTTGCAAATTATTCTAAAAATATATAGTTAATATAAAAGGATAGTTAAATATTTTTGTTTAGTATTTAAAACGGGAAGCGGCCTACCGAGTTCCTTAATTTTGCATTTATCTTTAACAGAGAGAGAAGAAAAATTCGTTTTTAAAATAGATTGAAAACTATTTATTTTACCAAATAAATGAGCTAAACGCAAATATAAGAAATACCAGAACACATAACACTCAAAAATACGCTTTGGAGGTTATACACGCTTCGGTCAGCTTAAGTTACTATAATTATTATTTAATGACTACGTACATTAAACACACTTTATTTTTATAATACGATTACTTCACTATTTTATTTCATATAAAGACTTTACTGCAGACATTTGCATTGCATTCTAAATGAAATAGAGAAAATTCACAAAAAACTGAAGGTAAACAGACAAATCATGTGGTAAAAAATATACTAATAGCAAATGGCAGCATTATGAACATCGGCCCTCGTCAGAACTGTTCGTCTCTGTCGCTAACACTCGGCTTTAGCGACTGTTGAGTGTTTTGCCTATACTGATTTTCCTCTCTAAAGCTGCCTACACAGTCCAGGAGGTGCTGAGAGCTGCTTTGCGCCTCAAGCAATAGTACCGAACAATTCGCCTATTACGCGAATCCATTGCTGTTCAGCCAACACGATTAAGCTCGCAAATCATCTCGCAGATTAAATATAAACCCATTATCTCAACAAATCTTTAAACATATTTAAGGATTCACAGTTAAACAGTTCGTAATTAACAACACAGTCTCTTGCAACAAATAAAATAATTATTTAGGTGGACTCACTGAACCATTGAACCTTATGGACGAGCCGCCACTGCTTGTGGACCTCAAAATGCTGATACTTTCCTGCATAGTGAGCTACAGATTTTTATTTCAGTCAGTTATGCTAACGCCATAATTCCACTGCAACATGCAAAACATATTAACGTTATTAAAGTACATTTGGGTGTCTAGAGATTAAACACAGACCGGCGTTCAGAGCATTTATTTTAACTGTTCGTAATTTCCCAGAGGCATTATGTAAACGCGTTGAGTGATGAAGACAATATTTAATATTGCACGACTGCGCAAGTGCATACATTCTCGTAAATAATGATTTATACGAAATAAGATTGTTGTTATTTCCACATTCCATAGGTAACAAAAATATTATGAATATTTAAAACACGCACACGCGCGCAAACATTAAGGAGATTGCTTTAAATATTGTTACGACATCACAGAACAATCTACGTGTTTATCGAACGTTCCAAAGGGATCCAGATTTCAAATTCGGTGGTGTACGTGACTCTCAATGCATTCGCGAGACTTTCCTCGAAGCCGCGAGTCGCGCGGACTGTGTCAAGGCCGCAATTAATTACGTAGTACACACTGGCGCTAAGACGTAGTTTGGAACGTTCTGGTCTGCGAGCGGAGGTATAAATACATGGCGGCCTTAGTCTTCAGTATAGTTGCGATATATTTACAGTCAGGTTCGTGTTTATTGTCGGGCGATTACAAGTGATTATCGGGCGATAATACTGTGTGCGTTCAAGTGGTTATTAGTGAAGAGTTTAATAATCGGGCGGGATAATTGTAATACAACTGTGTTTATTTTAGTGAACATTTTATTGCGTGTGAACAATTTTTATTTTATTTGTTGCAAGAGACTGTGTTGTTAATTACGAACTGTTTAACTGTAAAAATTAAAGCTGGTAATTGGTGACTTAATTGGTGTCTGTATTTTGTTTTCCACTGTACCTACGACGATCAAGTAGAATGTCGTAACAATATGTTGCCTATCTATATTAATTTTGTTTCATTATCATCATCTCCACAATAGAGCATAGCCAAGGTGCTGCCTGTTCCTCCTTTAAAGACCTTCCAGCCATCTCTTTCTACCCACACGACTGAGTCCTATAGGTTTGCATTTCCAGACTTGTTTGACAGTCTGGAATTTGACATTCTGTCTAAGTGTCTTTCTGCCTTTGTTATTAATTTTGTTTCATGTGTTAAATTGTCACTATATATTTTTATAAAAAAAAAAAAATAATAATAATCGTGAATTTAAGTTACATATCCCTGAGTGTTTCATTTTTCTAATTTTCCTTTTGATGAGAAGCATGAATGGGCTTCAGCTGACATTTGTTTGTTAAGCAGCTTTACAGAAATAATATAAAAATTCTGTAATTCTTCTTCTCCTTCTTCTCCTCTTCTTTAAGGATTAGGTTATATAAACCTGTCCTTCACTTCGAGTTCCGCATCTGATATCCTCATTCCTTATTTTATCTTGCAATGTATAATTTAAAGTGATTCGAAGAAACTGCATTTCAGCACTTTGAATCTTGTCGCATTCCTTTATTGTCATCACTCACGCCTCACTCGCATAAATCAACGTGAGTATTGCAATTGTTTTATAAAATTTAATGCTTGTGCTGTGTCTTGTTTTATTTCTAAGATTTCTATGAATCGTACCACAAATATTCCTAAATTTATTTATCTTCTCTTTTATGCACATATTAATATTCATAGCTCACTGCACAGCCGAGATATTTTAAACGGCTCACTTGTTCTCAAGTGCTGTTGTTTATAACTATGTTAGTCCACACTGGATATTTACCTTTAAAGGCCATGGTTTTGGTCTTTCTTACTGAAATTGTCAGTGAGTACTCACTTGCCACTTCTTGTAATTGAAACATATCTAAAAATGCTTATGAACCTTATTGAGATGAATCTTTTACTTAAATGCCACTTAAGTGTCAGTGACTAAATTATAAGAAATTGAAGCAAATATTTATGTAACCATTTACAAGAGCTGAAATAAAATTGAATTATACTTTACAATACCTTTTGTAAAACAAACCAAATTACGTTTTCCTACGCTGTGACACTTGGCTATGGATGCACCGAGCATGTCGACATGGGACGATAAACACAGAATGCAAGGAACACCTAGGGAGTCAGAAAAGGATATTTATATATTGTTACGACGCTTTCACTGATCGTCGTATGGTATAGTGGAAAACAAAGTACAAGACACCATTTAAGTGATTAATCACCAGCTTTAATTAATGTCAATTAACAGTTTGAAATGAACAGAGATTTTAATTATTGACGTCTATAATACCGGAAAAAGTACTTGGAAAGAGAGGAGTTGGGCGACCGAGATTATCATTGGTGAGAAATATAAGGACCTGGTTTCGCACGAATACAACTGACTTATTCCGTACAGCTGTGCAGAAAGTTAAAATAGCCTGTATGATATCCAATATCCGAAAAGGATAGGAACTATCAGAAGAAGAAGAACAGTTTGAAATCAACAATTTATTCATGAAGATTACACTTGTACAATAATTCAAGAAAATCTGTCTACACAAATAATAATGTCAACTATAAGGATTCCGCAATTTAATCACTTTTCACTAATACACCACTTAAGACGCACTGTGTACAGTAAATCGCCCGGAAATAACTAAAACTAAGCGGCAGGTGTGGGCTATTTATAGTTTGCAGGGTTCCATAATATGCGTCATTAAGAAGCAATCGAAAATTCTAGAGGAAACTTCAACGCGGCCTCGGCAGAGACATGCACCGTTGGGGTAGTTGAGAAGCTTGCCGAACAACACTATCGAATGTACGAGAATGTTCCGTACACTGTCTCGCATGTTAAGTGTCACGTAAGCACACAACATTATCGCTGGCCTCTTCTGAGATAGCCGAGAAACATGTAGAACTTCTGTAATATATGAATCAGAACTGCAAGGAGGAAGGTCCTTCCTCTGGAAGGAAAACGGTGTGAGTAGAAGGAGGGTTTACAGAAGAATTTGATGTTCACAGCGGTTTTAGACAATGAGATGTGCTCTCTACAATTCTGTTTCATTTGGCTCTCGTTAAAGCCTTAAGGCAAATACTTATAAACTCAAGGGGCGCGATATTTAACAGAACACTGCAGTGTCTAGCTTATGCTGATGACATAGTACTTATCTCATGACGCCAACAAGACCTAAAAGAGGGTTTCTTCAGTCTAGAGGAGGCCACAACGAATTTATGACTACAATTAAACGCAGAAAATACGAAATACATGTTAACAGGCAGTAAAATGAGGGAAAGAAGAGCACCTCTGGTAATTGGGGACACAAATTTTAAAAGGTCAAAAAATTTAAATACTAGTTACTGAGGACAACAATATGGCCGAAGAAATAACAGAAATGATATCTGCTGGTAACAGATATTACTTCTCCTTAGAAGAAATACTTAAATGTAAAAATATAAGCAGAGCAAACAAGATTCGGCTCTACAAAACAGTTCCACAAAACCACTTGTCATGTACGGGTCCGAAACTTGGACAACGACAGTGACAGAGGAAGAGTGGTTGCGCAGGTAGGAAAGAAAAGTCCTCAGGAGGATACTTGGTGCAGTGACCATCCAAGGAACATGGATAATAAGAACGAATGCAGAAATCCATAAAATCTATGGAGAACCAGATATGGTTACTGACATTAAGAAGAGTAGAATCCGTGGGCAGGGCAGAGAATTGTAAGACATCCGCATTAAAGAACATTTTTACCGGGAGACCTGGTGTAAGAAGAAGGAGGTGTCGGCCCAGAAAACGATGGTTGGATGATCTTGAGGACGATCTGTACAAGTTCGGTGTAAGAAGATGGAGACTGAGAGCAGAGGATCGTGACGTCTGGAGGCGGATTGTCAAGGAGGTCAAGATTCTCCAACGCTCACCAATTGAAAGAAAGAGAGAGAGAGTGAGAGTGGAGGAGATAATCAGAGCTGCAAACCGTAAAGTAGTTGACAGAAGTGTCAATACGCCATATGTAATTGGGAAAGAAATAATAAAGCTATCTGATAAAGATGGCAGTTTGTAGTAATATGTGTCTGCAGAGTGTCCGGTAAAAAGGTTTTCTCTTACGAAGGAAGAGCAAAATAAGAAATGTTAGTAAACTAAAACATATGAGTGTCAACGGTATGTATTTTTATTTGAGGGTGTTTTTTAGTGATTGTGAACCTAAACGACAGAGACTAGTCGTAAAATGAAATAGTCATAAAGCATATTAACTATTTCCAAAAGTTAATACATATTTACTGATTCATATTTTTATTTTATAAATATATTTATAGTTATATATTTATACATATGCATATCATCATCATCATGATCATCATCATTATCTGCAGGGATGGTTTGCTCTGGTCTCAAACAGGCAAAGATTAGAGCTGGTCACTCCAGCACGTTCTCGGTAATCCCACACTTCTCCGTCCCGTCGGCTTATAGTCAGATAGTTGTTTGGGGATGCGCCAATCATCCACTAGGCAAAGATGTTCCCAACAATTCAGCCGATACTGAGCGATCCTGTCGAGTGTACTCATAATATTCAGTTCCTGCCGTATATCTGTGGTAATGCCG
This sequence comes from Magicicada septendecula, assembly GCA_034769895.1. Taxonomy (NCBI): domain Eukaryota; kingdom Metazoa; phylum Arthropoda; class Insecta; order Hemiptera; family Cicadidae; genus Magicicada; species Magicicada septendecula. The sequence continues at coordinate 36,982,828 of CM068373.1, forward strand.
TTCTCTTCTATGGTCATGGAGAGTATACCCTGCCACGTGCCTGAAAAATCTCATTCCAGCCGCTTCGATGCGTCTAGCCCGACCTTTCGTTAAAGTCTAATTCTCAGATCTATAAAGAAGTGTGGGAAGTGCCATCACTTTGTACAATATTAGGCGTGTTTCTTTACTTGCTGACTTAAGAGTTCGCCTGATGGCCACTCACACAATTTTAACTTATGCACATAAGGTTGAACATGTGTGTGAACATATGCATATGTATGCTTAAGTATTGTATAAACGCTAAATAAATTTATTAGTTCATTCTAAAATTTTCTAGTCCTCTTTCTCAGCAAGTTTTGCGTGGCATTATGTTTCACATAAAACATTTTCTTCTGATTAGCCTATATATAATGCGTACTAATTAACGTTTCGGTCCGCCTCCTCATGGTATACTGACGTTTTCTCCTACGCGGTGGCGGAAAATTATTGGATTACTGGTAATATTTTTTTGACCGTCCAAAAAAAAAAAGAAAGCCAAGACTATACAACATAAGAACGTTTCCTCTGTTAACATGATTTTAATTTTAAAAAGATTTTTAATAAATAAATGATTTATATACGACATTTGAGGTTCCCTGAATTCAACTCTATAAAAATATTAAATATATAGACCTAATAATTTTAAACATATTGTAACGACGGTCTAACTGATCGTCGTATGGTACAGTGGAAAACAAAACACAAGACACCAATCAAGTCACTAAAAACAAGCTTCAATTATCACAAATAACAGTTTATAATGAACTTGTACAATAATCCAAGTTAATCTTGTTCACACGCTATAATAATATCAACTAATAGAGTCCCGCAGAATTATACAACACATAACACTTCGCCACAATTCTTCGAATCTCACTTGAATAAATCGCAACTAAAACTGAAACTAAGCCTCTCTGAAATATTGTATTTATACCGCGCTGAGACTCCATAATAATCCATAATACGCGTCTACTAGAAAACGCTAGAGCGTAATTGATTGCGGCCTTGAACACAGCGCGCGCGGACCGGTTTGTCTGGAATAGTCTCGTTGCGGACGCGTAACGAGTGGCATGTAATTGTCTCAAAGTAGCAGAAATATGTACGCACACCCACATTACAGCCGGGTTACACTGGAATAGCCGAGAAACACGTGGAATGGTGTAACAATATATTAAGTTACGTAACAGTTAAATACGGATTGTTTTTAAAGAGTCTCGAGTAAAAAAAGCATATTAGCACACATTAGTGTATTAAAATAATATTATTATAACAACAAATTAGACGAACAAGACTGTACCAATAAAAATACAATAAACGACATGACAGTGCTATGAAACCGATATTGGAAACCTCAATATTAAATATCTTACCAAAATTCAACCACGGAGAATTTCTGCAATCACTGGGCAATAAGGACAGTATTGAGTTTTTATAATTTAACGGGACAATAATTTAAATTGAGTATTATTACATACACGAACTTACAGTGTAGTGGCCTTAGAAAATCATTGCGTGTTAATAACGTATATCTTTCCTTTACAAATTCAGTTTAACAACGTTATTCTCTGTACAGTGCAGTAAGCATTTTACACAACTTACAGAAAACTTTCCAGGTGGATACAAACGATCAACACTAAAGTAAGTTACTCGAAAGGATAAAAGTAATGGCGGTTAGGAAAGAAGGATTGAATGCGACCCGTCAAACAACTTGGAACGACACTGCAAAATAAAATACAAACTACAGACAGTAGAGGTCACGATGAACTTACCATAAGGGCTACTTGACGTCACAATTTAACAAAGCTTCGCTCACTCAGAGAATTAATAATAACCGAGTAACACTAGAAAACTACCACCTAGGAATTCTCTCCACAATTTTTTTGCTCATAGAAAAAGTAGTTAATCTCGTTGTAATTAACTTATCTATCGCCTTTATTTTCGTTATTAGGTTATTTGACTACATTAACGCCATTTAGCCGATCGGTATTAAAACGCCAATTATTTGTGTCCTAAATGGCAAATTTGTATAAAACAGACAGCAGTTCACGTGCTTGATTTATTATTTTAATTGCCACTATTAATAAAGGATATCTGTTTAGACCTTTGTTGCAAATTTGCCAATATTAAAATTTTGTGTCTATATCTTTAGCAAACAATATATTTCCATATAAGATGATAATAATATTCCATATATAATTGTCATATGCATACAAAACATCATGTAAAAGTTTAAACTGGTAACGTTAGATATTTTTGTTTGCTCTTTTCACATATGTTTTCTTTTTCTCTTTTTGTTTTTTACACTAACAGTTCAGCCGTGGACCACGCGAATACCTTTTCTTTTTCTTCTACTGCCAGAAGCCGCCTTCTTACACTATGCGCCGCCTTCCTTTCCACTGTCCACACTTTTATCGTCTTCTTCTCTCTTCTTCTCACCGCAGAGAACCTCAAGATTTTGAATTTTGTTTCTGTATGTATTTCTGTCAGCACAGTCGTTCAAAGAGATGCCCAGTTTCATCATTTCCTCCTTGAGTTATTTGGTGTATCCGTTCAGACTGGAAAGTTGACAAATATAGTTGAACATTTGTTTATTTAATTTGGACCGATCCATCCAAACCATATGTCCAAGGAATCTCAGTCCTTTCCTTCGGAAAGCCGTTACCAGATCCCTGTACAGCTCTTCTTTGTGCCTATGCCTACCCATCTTCGGTTTTCTTGGGGCCATAAATTTTCCAAAGAATTCTTCGTTTAATTTTAAGAAGAGGTTACAGATTTTGAAAGCACATTGTTTTCACTCCATACATGATCACCAGCCTGATCACAGTGCTATAGTGGCGGAGACTTTTGCACTTCTTGAAAGGTGTTTCTTTCCGTACAGTTTCCAAGTTAGAGTAAAATCCTTTGAAAATTTGAGTTTCTTTATCTCAAAAGATTCTTCGCCTGAATCGTTTTGGGCTATTTTTCCCCAAGATAGTTAATAATGTTAGTATATTTTATTTCTCCATACGTAGTGTCCAGGCAATTTCACGGGAATTTAAATATGGTGGTCATAATTTTCGTTTTATCAAAAGAGATTTGAAGGCTAGTTTTCTCCTCTATCTCTTTGAGATCTTCTACTTGCTTTCTTGAATCTTCTTCTGAATACATATGTTTTCTTTAATTTTAAATAAAATTATTCTTATGTAGTTTAAATTTATTTTTCAACACAAGCAGTTTGGAATAAAAGAACTTATTGAAATTGTGTTATATTCTATAAAATCTAATGTTAATTATTTTATTCACAAGATTTTTAATATAATAATTGCAAGACAGACTAGACTATACGAATCCTCTAAACAAAACGTGGGATTGAACAATTCAATGTTCGACAAATAACAAGTATCATAAATATTGTTACGACGGTCTCACTGATCGCCGTATGGTACAGTGGAAACAAAATACAGACACCAATTATGTCACAAATTGCGACGTTTAATTAGTCGCAGATAACAATGTGAAATCAACAAGATACTCTCGTACAGTAATTCAAGTTAAATTTGTCCACACGCAATAATATCCATCAAACTATTAAGAGATTCTTCGCAACAATCACTTGATCCGCACTAAAGAAAGCGCACATTGTAACTAACTTATAAGCGAGCCGTTGTTGGTTATATAGGTCCCGCAGTTGTTCTAGAATAATTTTCATACTGCTGGTAGCATACCTACATAATCTGCGTAGTCGAGAGTTCTCGAGCAGGTTTGAAGCTACTTGAGTGGACGGCCTTGACACAGACGCCTCTCGCTGGGCTGGTCGAGTAACGTGTAGATCTCCTACGTAACTTAACTACACCTGCCGCCTTTTCTAGAGCGTTACGTAACTGGCGCACCAATATGAATCCTTAGTTTAGTGGTGGCCGTGAATCAGTAAATAACTGAATAGTTTTGTGAGGTTCCATCATTGAATAGACGCCATGAATATATAATGCGTAGACGGTCCGACAGTTTTTATTGTCGTCACCAGAGCCCGACGTTAGAATAACTAAACTGAGTCTAATAGCAATAGATAAATAATAATAGCAATAGTACACATATGCAGAGTGTTTATCTGAGCGTATGAGTGCATATAGTCCTATGTTTTTAAAGAGTAATAATAAAACATATAGAAACCACGGCTTTCACTTTCTTGATATTGTTATGACGGTCTAACTGATCGTCGTATGGTACAGTTAAAAACAAAAAAACAAGACACACATTAAGTCATTAATCACCAACCAACAAGGTAGTCTCTTACAACAAATCAAATAAAAATTGTTCACACGCAATAAAAATGTCAACTAATAGAGTCCCGCACAATTATAAGACACATAACAGTTCGCCACAGTACTTCGAAACGCACTGGAATAAATCGCCACTTCAACTGAAACTAAGCACCGCTGAATGCTCATATAAATACACCGTTGATATTCCAGAATAATCCGTAATACGCGTCAACACTAGAGCGTAATTGCTTGCGGCCTTAAAAATAGCGCGGACCGGTGAGTCTGAAACAATCTCGTTAACGCCTGTTAAGAATCACGTACGCACACAACATTACAGCCGGTTCTGCTGGGATAGACAAGAAACATGTAGAGCGTTCCGCAATGTTGTAACAACAATAAGAATGTATAATTTAAAATTCCAAAAATATATTTAATTTAGGAAATTAACTTAAAATATCAATTTTTTAAGCATATACTGAGGAGGTAATCGATACCTTGTGTTCCAGCGCCTGAAGGCTAATGAAGGGTAAATAAGAATACCATAGAGGAATGGGAAGGAGACAGTAGAGCGTCCGAGCGTCGAATAAGACGCAAACCAAGAACTGGAGAACCTCCTACAAAAGGAGGAACTGAGTGTGGCCCAACAAAGTCCTTACGGATCATTGAATACACACCAGAACTCCCAGAAAAACCAGTTTTATGTCAAATCTACCTTAGTCGGATCAATCACAGCCACCACGAAACAATCTCAAATCGTAAACACCGGGGGAGGGGCAGAACCCCACGGCCGGGCTGGTTCACGATCCCGTGGTACCATTTATGAACACGTCGCTGATCAACACGACGACCCCCGAAGCCCTGAATGGTGTCGGGCTCGACCTCCAGGGTCGATTGAGAGGATCTCCCTCGGAGGTCTACGGCTTTTCCTCCACGTTCTGCCGGCGGCAGGAAACACTACCTCACAAACTTAAGGCAGGTTGCCGTATCTCCCCCTTTGCTCGCTCCAACTTAAGACTACGCCGACTACAGTCTGCAAAATGAACGGTGGACGTTGGGAAAGGCCAGACTGCCTGAGGTGCCCTCACTGACGCACGCACACTCACGGCCGGCCCGTGCGCCACAGGTATGATTCGCAAAGTGTGCCGTCCACTACATAATTACAACTTTTTAAATTTTATTTTAATGCCAAACGAAATTACCATTTTTGTAACCTCCACGAAATTTTACGAAAAATGAGTCTAAAAAAATATTGTTTCACTCATATTCAAATTTTATTCTTTCGTATTCATACAATAATATACATGGTAATCGTCAGTAAAATATAAATAACTAAATACGTACACAAATTAGACATACATACTACATATTTAGCCATAGGTCTACATAAGTAACAATAAATCCTACTTCCTACAGCCAAAATTAATCATGTTACCAATAGTTTTAATCTTGGTAATAATAGCTTGCACATTTCCTTGTATGAAATTTATCGTCAGTGCAAACAAACCTACAATAATTTTTAGGATATAATAATAATGACGTCATTATGACTGTAAAGGACAGTGATTGCTTGTTGATAGTCGTTGTTTGGTACTAGCCATTGTAATTGACAGCATTAGGGAAACATACAATTGTATGTGAAGAAGAAGTTGGACGACATATAAAGGAGTAGATCGTTCCTTGTAATACACAGAATATCAGTGTCACTTAATTTTCAAGTAAAAAAAAAATGTTTATTTATGAAATGATTTTACCATTTAAGCCTACTTAGTGTACATAGAACTAGAAACAACTGAAATATTGAAACGGCAATTCCCATTGTTGCTAGAAGCACCATTCACAAAGATATAACAAGTCCAGTACTATATGTAATAACAATTGTCTTTAAATCGACGTTATAATTAAATAATCTACATCAGTCATAGGCAGTTTTTGAATTTATTGAGGCGCATAATATAACTGAGGGCCAGTTCGAATGGCGCACCCCTCCCCACCTCGTCGATGGAAAATAGAAAGGTGCGGAGCTGAGCGTTGGACATCAATGGTAAATAGCTGGACGTTACAAACTTCATTAACTGTCGTGAAAATTACAAAAATTGGCGACGTCGAACACCGAATCAAAAAAAGCTTTGCTGTAATTTTCATACAAATTTGTGAATTTTTTCACATTAGTGGTAGGTCATCAACAATCTGCCATCACCCACACGCACGTTATGTATAAAAATAAAACTTTTATTATAATACAAATAAATCAAAATTATTAATTTATTAATAAATTTATTAATTTGACAATAGGTTGACAAAGCTGATCTTCAAATATCTGTGGGGGAAGAAGTCAACATCAAGTTGGATTAAATAAGTCCAAAAGGATTTAGAAAAAATAATATACATGCAGAAGAAGCAATTGAAGGAGAAGTTTTTCGGGCAAAAGTGTTAGAACTGGAGGGAGTCCAGGGTAGGAGAGAGAAAAACGCCGGTTCAAAGTGGACTGAGGACGGAAGAAGAGACGCAGTGAGAAGATGAAGGAATATTGGAAAAAAAGGAAAGAATAAAGAGTAAAGAATTGAAATTGGCATGTGGTCCTTAGATGGCCGATACGAAAAAAATAAATAAATAAATTAAAGAACTTACCATAATAACACTATTTATTTTTATAAAGGACACAGATGTAAAACTTGAAAAATCACATATAAAACATAAATGAAGGTTTCAGTTCCTTTTCAAAAAAAAAAAAAAAAAAAAAAAAAAAACTTACAGAAATAATTTTTTTTAAAAATAAGTGAAATTTGAAACGGCTTTTACTATTTTATAATAAAGTACTTCGAAGCATGTGCAATGCGGGTGCGTTCCTCCGTTCAAAAGAAAATAAAAGTACTGTACAAATTGGTTCGCGGGCGAAGGGTTGCCGACTGCTGATCTACATTGTCTACTTCGAAACGCTTAGGAAGTGATAACAAAATGAAGCCTACAGAGTTTTGGAAAGCTTACGTTCAACCAACATCCGGAATAATCAATAAACTCTCAGCGGGTAAAATTCGTGTATTGTCAACGTTTTACAGCTCAATATTCTCTGTCACGTGTTTCAGCTCGCTTCTGTAAGGAAACGCTTAAAGCTCTACAATCCTTACTCGACCTAAATCCCTGTACTAATTCTACCTTATATTACTTCCCCTTGTTTGATTTGCATGCCTGTAGATGTTTATGATAGGCCAGAATATCCATGTGAATATTACGTTTACCTTCTTCATAGACATTTTTTCTACACGTTGTAACACGTAAACAATCCCAATCTTCAATTGAGGTGTATTCATTGTTCATAACCTAAAGGTACACTACAAAAATAAGGTATAAGTTACTTTCATGTTATGAACAATGAATATACAACAACAATGGAAGATTGAGATTATAGGTACGATTAGTGTGTGTATATGTTACGACGGTCTAGTGATCGTCATATGGTACACTAGAAAACAAAATACAAGACACCAATGAAGTCACTAAAAACCAGCTTTAATTATCACAAATAACAGTTTATAATCAACTCGTATAATAATTCCAGTTAGACTTGTCCACACACAATAATAATGTCAAATATAAAGAATTCCGCGCTATAATCACTTTTCACTAATACACCAGTTGCGGCGCACTGTGTAAATCGCCCGACATAACACTGAACACTAAGCGGCAGGTATGGGCTATTTATAGTCTTATAGTCTGCAGGGTTTCTTTAACAAACACGTGAAAATTCTAGAGAATACTTCAGCGCGGCCATGGCAGAAACACGCACTGTTGGGCTAGTCAAGAAGCTTCTAGAACGGCACCATCTAACGCACGAGACGTTCCGCATGACGTAATACTGCCTCGCATGTCAAGCGTCACGTAAGCATTACAGCTGCTGGAATAGCCGAGATAAGAGTAGAACAACGTTCTCCAGTGTACCAGAACGTTTCGTAATGACGTAAGACTTCTTCCGCATAACGTAACAATATTATAAATACATTAGGCCTACATTGTCACGTAAACAATTCTTTGCCCGAAACATAATGCAATAAGATAAATATCGTGTCCACAAAATGGTAAAATATATTATAATTATTATTATTATAAATTTACGTTTGCCGACGACAAAGCAATACTGGCTAGTCATGCAGAACCTGGCATTGCTGCGAGAATGCTTCAACAACACTTGGGTCAAATTCAACGTTGGACGAAATCATGGCGCATCCTGATCAATGAAACAAAATCTGTCCATGTCACTTTCACTAAGTGCAGAGGAGCGTCACCTCAAGTCTCTTTTAATGGCCATTACCCACCACAAGCGGACAATGTTAAATAGCTGGGCATTTATTTGGATAAAGGCTTGACATGGAAGACGCATATTTTCAACAAAAGAAAACAACTTGGCCATAAAATCAGCAAATACTGTTGGCTGATTGGGCATAAATCAACTCTGTCCCTTGGCAATAAATTACTACTTTACAAAGTGGCATTCAAACCAATCTGGACCTACGGCATACAGCTGTGGGGGTCGGCATCAACGCCTTATAGAGATACTAGAACGATTCCAGACAAAAGTTCTAGGGATTATAACAAACGCACCCTGGTTTATACCAAATAGAGAAATCTTCTGTGACTTCTGTGAAAGTGTCATCTGTTAAAGATGAAGTGAGTAAGTGCAGTGAAAAATATATAAGTAAACTAGAGCTACACCCTAATATTCTTGCAATAAATTTTGCTAGACAATAGTGAAGACACTCATAGACTAAAGAGACAAAAAATACTAGACCTACCATCTAGATTTAAGCAACCATAATCTTTGTGACTGTTGTTTCTTTTTGTGACTTACGTTTAAGTAATAACTGAGTTTGTTATCACAGGATAACAGCTCCACATGGTCAACACCTATCTTTTTTCATACAAACAATTTGCTTATAGTATGTTATTTTACGTTATACTGATTGCAAATTGTTAAAAAAAAAAAAAAAAATTATAAGTTCACTTATCCTTTACTGTCTTTTTATAATTTTTGTAAACATTTTTGTATTTAATTTTTATTTAATAAATTACTTACTTAATATTTCTTTATTTAGAATTTATTCTAAATTATTTACTCAAAATAACTTTTAGACACACGATTCCAAACTTAATCACGAAAACTGAAAACAAAATCTTGGTGAAAGCGACCATATCTCATTATGAATTATAAAATCAAGGATAGATACTGTCCCAATATTCGTAACCGCTTAATTTCGATATTTCTATTATGTAGTTATTCATATTGATAAGAGGATCCAGTCAGAATAACTCTTGAAAATAATGTTCTCCACACAATTCAAGAACATAACTATCTAGGAAGTAAAATTACAAGTGATGGACGTAGCAGTAAGGAAATTATAAGCAGAATTAACTAGGCTAAAATTGCTTTCAACAAACAGAAAATCCTCTTCACGTCAAACACTATCAGCCTAAAAATAAGGAAGAATCTAGTAAAAACATGCGTGTGGAGTGTTGCCCTATACGGGAGTGAATCTTGGACAATTGGAGAAAGTGACAAGAAAAGACTCCAAGCATTTGATACCTGCTGCTACAGAAGAATATTCAAGATACGCTGGAGGGAGAAGATAACGAATGAGGAAGTGTTTAGAAGAGCTCAGGAGGAGAAGAGCTTTCTACAAAATTTAATAGGCAGAAGAGCTAAGTTTATAGGGCATATACTACGACATAGTGGGTTGGTTAAGAGAATAATAGAAGAAACAATTAGAGGGAAGAATCACAGAGGACGACCCCGTTTAGACTACATGGAACAGCTTATGGTCTATATAAACTGCACATCATACTGTGAGTTGAAAAGAAAAGCAGAGAATCGCGAAGGATGGCGAGCTGCTGCCAACCAGCCTATGAGCTGCTAACCTAGAAGAAGAATTTATATGTAGTGAATATCGCATACACTTTTAGTTAGTAAATATAAATCATGATAATTTATTTGTGTATGTTATAAAATAGTTTGTTGACAATTGTGATTGTGTTTCACTGTCATATTTTTTACGAAAAATGTTTCTAGCAATAATGCAACTCCGATATATCCCTGTGACGCCAAATGTTGACGCTGTTAGGTTAACATTCAAACTGAAATTACGCATGGAAACCAATATGCCTAATAAACAATACTCGCTTATAAAAGTAGCTTTGTAGCGTTATTATAAGCAAGATAATAGTATTTGCAGTCCAGTAAGAAAAAGTTTATACTAGTCTATGTTGGTGAACGGGTCAACACAAAACATTAAATATTATTTTGGACATTAAAAGTAAGGCCTATTACTACGCGTGTTACACTTTCTTATGGCAGAACTTGTTTTCCACTCGCCTTTTCTTTTTCATAAAATTTGCTTGTAGTGAAGGTTTTGAGATTTTACTAAATAGCATTAAAAAAAATGGACCCCCTAAGGAATAAAAAAATCTTGTTTTGTTCTACTTTTTGTTTTGTTTTTGTTTTAATCTTACGATTCAGAAATTACTGTATTTTTCATTTTACATGTTCTGTTGTTTACAACGTTCATGTATTAGGTTGTTTATTTTTTTGTGTTTTATATTTCTCGTGCACCACGTTTGGATGCCATATACACTGTTACTGCCCCGCTTTGGTGAGCCATATACAACTTTGCATATTAATGTATATAAAACAATTAAGATATAAAGGAATAAAGGCAATAAAAACAGTTAAATAACTCTAGCGGGCCCCACCTGTCGGGCGTCATACACAACGCTACAGGGTTAACGTTGTCTTTAATGTGTTGTAATTTATGATGTTGCTTCGTTTTGTAATATTACGGATCAGTTATACCTCATCCCAGGTGACATTTAAATAAGTAAAGCATACACCAGATATTGTGATACTAAAGTTATTTATTCATAGTTCTTTCTATTCAAAACATAACGTTATCTTGGAAACAGTACATGTTAATATCAATTTAATTAGTTACTTCCGTAATCATTCATTCACTCTGAGCGTCTTCTCAAGGTCTTTAATCTAAATACTAAAATTAATAATTATAATTCTATGCTCTATACAAATTTATCTTGATAAAATGGATTCATTTTGTTATATAGATATTTGTGTTTATCTTTAAAGAATCGGTCATTCTAATTTAACGTGAACAAGTTTAAATATGATTTTAAATATGACTATCAGTGAATTCTTTTAGAGCGACAGACAGTGGGTTTTCCTAAACACTAAGTACATACATTCGTTACTCTTGGTACGTACTCCACAACTGCGTCGTAAAACTGCGATGATCTCCGCTCACTCCATCTCTCTCTCGTCCATCAGGATTCCCGATGCGCTGATTGACCCACTCATCACCTTCCGAATGAACACTCTTTTCACAACACTTCGTATTCCGCACTCCGGCGTTCCTAATTCTTTTGCAAATTCTCGATATTTAACTTAGGTTTTGCATCCGTTATTAATAGTATCTCTTTAACGCCGAATTAATTTTATTTAAGTGTCATCGCGTACAACTGGTACTTTAATACTTCACTAAAAATGAACTTTTTCCATGTGAAACTTACTAATTTTATTGGACGCGTTTCGGCTTAGTATCCGCCTTCTTCAGCTTTGGTAACAGACTGCCAGCATTTTGTAACGGTTGTGTGGAAGGTGAAGTGGGGGTGGTGTGTGGAGGAAGGGGATTGGCGCGGGGATTCAACTTATTGTTTGTTTTCTGTATAATTGTGTCAAAAAGTGTATGTGATTTATATTGTAATTGATCGTTGAGTATGTTGTTTGGTTGTGTTGTGTGGTGTTTATATATTTCGTATTGTTCAGTTGTGTTGAGTTTTTGACCTTTGGGTATGTAATGTAAAATTTCAAGATTAGTGTCTATGTTGGTGTAACTGTGGTTTTCTGTGTGTATGTGTGTGGCAAATGCAGAGTGTATATTGTTGTTGGTTAAAGCTTTTAAGTGTTCAGAATAACGGGATGAAAAAGATCTTCCCGTCTGGCCTATGTAGAAACTATTGTAGTCATTACAATTTAATTTGTAAACACCTGTTTTGTTATATTTGTCTATGTCTGTGTTTGTATTACTGATGTGTTTTTTGATGGTATAAAATAGCATTCAGAACAACCAATACCATCAGTTTGAAACCAGTGTGAAACTCACTTTCACTGACTATGTCTTTTGAAATATAGAGGTTTTGGCATTAAATTATTTATATTATCTTTTAACAACACCGACAGCACTTAGAATTTACATTCTGCAAACTGCTCAGGAACATAAACTTTAAACATTATTAATCAATGTTTGTATATATTCTGTCCCCCAAAGGGTACATTTTTAAAATAACAGTGACCTCATATTTTTAATTAACCGCCTTAAAAGTATTTGTCCAAAATTTCTTTCTTGACTGTGCTTTTCTAAAAAAATTACATTTGATCATATCATGTTTTATTTGCAAATTTATGTCGTAATTAGCGATAATCAGAAACGAAAAAATTGTTTTTATTAATATTAAATGTTTTTTAACGTTTCCGGCCGCCAAATTGTATTTTCTTGAGAATTCGATTTCAAATTTGCAATCAGGATCTTCAAAAACTTTGGGGTACTATATTTCATATTGGTAATACATGATTTTCATGTTTTGGCAGGTTTTTTTGGCATTTGGCCCCACTGTGTGGCGCCCGCATATTTCAGGTTACACTACGCAACTGAATTCTTGTCATTTGTCCGTCGGCATAGTTTCTTCGCGGACTTAATTTATTCTCACTACTACTGACATCGTTTAATAAATGTAAACAGTTACAATAGTTTCTACACGATCATCATATCTAGTTCGTATTTCCGACTTGTTCTTCCTCACTCGACTTTAACACTATGTCTTTAATTTAACACTCCGTCAAACTTCAGATCGCCTTCGCTTAACTTGTCATTATATGACTTCTCGAATAAAACTATGTTATTTTTCAAAATTATACTTTGATCTCCGATAAGTCCCACACTACCTTACAACTCTCGATTAACATTCAGTTAAAACTCATGAATATTAACACTCTGTCTCTAGTATATTGAAGTTCTGACTCAAGAAAAATAAGACAGTCTGAGAATAGGACTCATACTGACTGTCTAAGACCATTGCCAAAAAACTGACTGAAAACTGAACTGAAACTCTGCACTAAAAACTGATATAAAATTGAGTACAACTGAGCCAAAATTGAGTAAACTGAGCTATTGCGTAAGACTGAGACGCGTTCACAGTCAACACTTATTTTTATAATCCATTTCTCCCAAATTTCTGGTCAAGATGCTACCCTTTCCACCTTCTTCGTTTCTATTGGTTTTCACCCATTTTCCTACAGAAACTCCTCCTTAAACTTCTGGCTTGTCTTCTGTGACCATTCTTATTCGTTCTTCTTCCTCGTCTCCTTGACAACCTATTCTGGAGAAACGCCTTGACCAAATCCTAGTTTATCATAGGCATCTCTAATTTCCTACTCTTACTTCTTCCATTTAGCTCCACCCATACCCTGTGACAGAAGGACCAAATTTCACGCCTGCACATCACCTTGATTGTTCTACATAATTCCTTTCATACTTATCCCCTTAATTGTCGTCTTGTCGCACAGCAGGCCTTCTGGTTCAACATGTGCATCTTCCTTAAGTGTGTCCGATTTGAGTATTGTCTTGTTACACCCTCTTTCCGTTCACACGCTGGTGAAATCGTTTTCTTAGTAACCCATTTAACGGATACATCTGCGCTGCAGTTTTTATGCTTCACTGGAACACTCTCTGGTAAACATGATTCCCGCTGTTTCGTTCAATTGCGTACCGAGTACGGCCTTTGTGCTTTCCACACATGTACGATTCCTTTCGCCCATTGTGAACCATGTACAGCTGTGTTCTGGAGCCAAGTCACACACGTGGCCTGTTGTTCGTCGCATTGTCTCTTTTGTCTCTTCAGTTATTCTTTCTTAGTAATATCCCTGTGATACTAATTCTCCTGTTCTTCTGTTATTGCAGCTCGCCACACGTAATGTCCCTTAAGCGGACAGCTGCTATTACTGATATATTGTCTTTTCTGACACAATACCTTCCTGTCGTTAATGGGTTTCACACGCTACTTTTCGAACTATCGCTGGTACAGCTCCGTCGTATACCATTGTTAGGTTGACAGCTGACCCTAGCTACTCTGTTTCCTTTCATCGAAAAATTTCTTTAAAAATTTGCGTTACATGTTGTTTTTTGTTTAAAATAAGTTATGCTCTTTGTTTTTAATATTTCCTTCTTTCAACCATTGTGTAGACATATTGAGCGTCATATATTTCCTAACCATGGCTTTTATTTTTTTAAACAGAAAGGTAAAACCAAATAGCACTATTATCCAACCTCACAAATAAAAACAACACGTAATTTCGCTTTGCATTAAGAAACAGAACAATTTTCAATTACTACACTTCTTCTTCCTCTTCTTCAAATCGTGGTATAAAGATACAATCGGATAGGCCTAATCAAAACGTCGAATATGTAGTGTAGGTATGGTTATTGGGCCAGTTTCCAATTATGTTATGTTTACTTAAATACCTTACTTAACAGCGATGTGTAAATAAGAGAATATAAATAAGAAAGGTAGGAGTAATCAAATATAATTAAATCACTACCGACTAGGAACACAATTTTTTGTGGGTAAAAACGTAAAAGTTATACCTTATTGCCTGAACCAGTTTTCGGTTATTATAAGCTTCGTCAGAGGCCGCCACTAGGAGCGCTGTCCGTCTTGTTCTTGGAGACGGTGTCGACTTTTGAAGGATCGATGTTGTGTGTGTGATATGTTCGAATAATGCATGTGATTTGAATTGTGTCTCTTGCTTTAATATGTCGTTTTTATGTGTTTTGTGTGTTTGTATATTTCCAATAGCTCTAGAGTGTCTAGTTTTTGGCTTTCATGTGTACGCGTAGAATATCCATGTTATTGTCGATGTTTTTGTATGTGTGGTTTTCTTCAATGAGGTGGTTTGCAAAGGTGGATTCTGTGGTGGAGTGTAGTGCCTTTGTGTGTTCAATGTATCTTTGTTTGAAGCTACGTCCTGTCTCGCCTATGCAGAACTTGTTGCAATCTGAACAATTTAGTTTGTAAACACCAGGTAGATATAATTTATTTTGTGCTTTGTGTGTGTTTTGATAGTGTGTGTTCTGTTCCGTTTGTAGTTTTGTATGCGATTCTGTATCCTGCTTTATTGAATTTTTGGGCTATTTTTTCATTGTGGTTATTGATATATGTTAGTGTAATGAACTTGTTGTTGTCTGTCTTTGTCTGTTGTTTGTTTTGTGTAGGAGTTTATTGACTATTGTTCTGTTGTATCCGTTGGATATCACACCCCACAAACACAACATCGATCCTTCAAAGGTGTACAGAAGCTCCAGAAGCTTGTAATAAGCGAAAACTGGTTGAGGCTATAACCACAAAAACTTTGTGTTCCGTGTCGGTAGTGATTTAATTATATTTAGTTAATCAACGGAAACGTCATGGACAACGAAATCCAAGATTAGGAGTAATCATTAATAGTCATAATTTGCGAATAAATTAGTGTATTTAGTAAGCTACCCTATCTGTTGACTTGTTATCATTATTCTATTCTTATGATTTATTATTGCCACATGTTATTTGCATTGCATGTGACTGTTGGTTGACATGTGCTGGATGTTGGTTCTTCTATGCTGGATCTGCTCTACACGCCACGTGTAAACAAATATCACTAAATTGATAAACACAATAGCCTACTGTTACGTCATTACAGAACATTCTACCTGTTTCTCGGCTATTCCAGAGGGTCCGCGCGCGCTGTGTTCAAGGCCGCAATCAATTACGCTCTTGTGTTTTCTAGTAGTTGACGAGTATTATGGATTATTGTTGGAATCTCAGCGGGGTGTAAACAAAATCATTCAACGACCCTTAGAGTCAGTTTAAGTGGGGATTTATTCAAGTGAGTTTCGAGTTATTGTCGGGCGATTTACACAGTGTGTCACAATTAGCGTAGATTGTGAGGAAATTAGAATTAGAAAAGTGATAATTGCGCGGAACTCTATTAGTTGACATTATTATTGCGTGTGGACAGATTAATTTGAAATATTGTACGAGTATAATCTTGTTGAATAACTTGCTGATTATAAACTGTTATGTGTGATAATTAAAGCTGGTTATTAGTGACTTTATGGTGTCTTGTATTTTGTTTTACACTGTACCATACGACCACCGTAACAACATGATACTCAAATTAGACAATTAATACTTACAGTACAACCCCGTTGTTATCTCTGTAAAACTCTTTACACAGCTGTAAAACACTGACTGAATTGAGCCTACCCTGTGTAAAGGATGACATTTGTGCAAGCAGTGCTGTGATAACCGAAAAATCATCGGACCATCGTCTGCCTCAACTGCTGCGGCTCCTAACCGTCTCAGTTGAGGTCTCAAAATGTCTCCAGGCAGCACCAAAGCAACTGTTGTTACTGGTAATTAGTTTTTTATATCGGATCAGACCTACACTACTGTATGGTTCTGAAACTTGAGTCATAAAGAAAAAAGATGAACAGAAGATATGATGAGCAATTAAGAACACATTATTAAATCAAAGGCTCTCCAATGTTAACAACCTGAGCGAGCTGAACGAAAGTATTTATTTTTAATCTTAAAAGAGTAACGATCAGAGTAAAGAATTTCTTATTCTTTCACTGCAGGCGCACAGTGGGGCCAAACACCTGAAAGCAGGCCGAAAGTCGAAAAATAAAGTTAATATTTGGGTCGTTTGAATTATAAGGATGGTTAATGGTTAGAGTATCAGTCCAAAATTAAGCATGTACAGGTGAATGGTCGAAAAATCTCTCACCAACGCTGAAAAAACAATTGTAAATTACTTTTACGCCAGGTAAATTACTGTTCAGCACGCAGTGGTGAGTCGACAGAGCGATTATGTTAAAAGTCCAAGAAACTCGAAAAAACGTCCGATTTTAATTCTGCAAAATGGAATCATTAGCTAAAAATAAGCAGACATCACATACTTTTCATGAAAGTTAACTAAAAATAAGCAAAGTGGTATCTGCAAATGTTTGGCGCGTAAAAAGAATTACATTATTTATGCAAGAAACAACTTTTAATAACAAAAAGTAATATAATCAAGCAGGTTTGGATGGAAAAGTCTATTTTAATGTAAAGCGTAAAATATTTATTAAGGAAAAAAACTAAAAACCAGTAGCTTAAAACAGATTTACGCATATAACGTTAATCTGAATAACCCTATGTTAGTCTAGTGGCATCAACGGGATGAGAAGGCTTCCGTGAAACTCACTTTCACTGACTATGTCTTTTGAAATATAGAGGTTTTGGCATTAAATTATTTATATTATCTTTTAACAACACCGACAGCACTTAGAATTTATATTCTGCAAACTGCTCAGGAACATAAACTTTAAACATTATTAATCAATATTTGTATATATTCTGTCCCCCAAAGGGTACATTTTTAAAATAACAGTGACCTCATATTTTTAATTAACCGCCTTAAAAGTATTTGTCCAAAATTTCTTTCTTGACTGTGCTTTTCTAAAACAATTATGTTTGATCATATCATGTTTTTATTTGCAAATTTAAGTCGTAATCAGCGATAATCAGAAACGAAAAATTAATATTAAATGTTTTTTAACGTTTCCGGCCGCCAAATTGTATTTTCTTGAGAATTCGATTTCAAATTTGCAATCAGGAGCTTCAAAAACTTTGGGGTACTATATTTCATATTGGTAATACATGATTTTCATGTTTTGGCAGGTTTTTTTGGCATTTGGCCCCACTGTGCGGCGTCCGCATATTTCAGGACTACGCAACTGATTGCAAAAAAGTTTTTGCGGCACTAGTTTAAATGTAGTGAATTTACTGCAATTGGTTGGACGGTCTGAAATCGATTGCAACTTTTAGTTTCACGAGCTCAATATGGGGCATTGATTTAAATGTAGCCTATTATACTACACAACCGATTGCATGCAGTTCGCCTGCGCGCGCATTCTCTAGACAACGAAGAAATTGCATAACATGCGACCGACACAACGTACACAATTTTTACAAAACCAGCAATAGGCCTATCTCGGAAACGAAAAGGATGATTTTAGAGAAACATAAACCAAAATAAAATTAGTAAGTTTTTTTTTTAATTTCATTTTCTGATACCATAACTTATAGCAAAACAAAATTTGTCCTCTTACAAAAAAAAATTTTATTCCAAGCCAAAAATTTCATTATCTTGTTGGTTCATCCTCTTCGTTCACTTTTTTAAATATTATATATATAAACTATTTATATATATGTTTATATAATTCAGTATGTTTATGACATTCAGTATTAACTCCCAATGAAGAAGACATACATCATGTTGAAACGTTTGGGGAAGTGATAACCAAAGTAAGTTCATAAGTGAAAGTTTATATATATAATATTCAAAAATTTCACTACAAGCAAATTAACAAAAATTTCTTGACATGGGAACGTTTTAAATCTCTGCTTTTGAAAATTATTAAAGTCATTAGCTCAAATTTTCTGTTTAAAACAGTCCACAAATTTCAAGGAACACGGTAGTGAATGAATTTTTGTATCTGATCGATAGTTTCTGAGGTTAGCCCAGACAACGATACAAACAAATTTTACCTCTTTATAATAGTAGTAGGCTACAGACGAGGTGGTTACCCTGCAACTGACTGTAGAGCAGTTGCAGCCTGCTTTTACTACCCAGCAACCACCGTAGTTTCATGTAGGCTTGAAATCAGTTGCGTAGTGTAATAGAGGCCTTATACCATTGTCTACTGCTAACATTGTTTACAGACGTTTCGATCCACCATCGGAGGCCATCTTCAGTAAAAAAAAGGACGAGTAATTTTGAAGGCGTGTATTTGGCAAGTAGAGGGGTGAACTGCCGCACAAATTGCCAATTACTAGATTGTTTTTACAGTAAATATGGTCCCCGATTGTAGGGACGGAACGTTTGTAAAGTAAGTTAGCAATAGACTACGACCTAACAGCCAGGTAGAAAGTAATCTTAACTATTAAGAGTAAAGCTTTAGTCTCTTAAAAAGAGTAAAAACGGTGTTTCAAAGCCACCAGATGTCACTATGTGAATAGTTACCTATAGGTTTCCTTGAGGTACCTGTTGATACTGTGTTTTGAATGACGTAATTATAGAATAATCCCTTGAATGACTTATAGAACGTTCCTTGCTGATAATAGTAACGCTATAAGGGACAACACGGTGTATGCAATGGCGTGTGATTAGGTTAACTCTCTTCCCGGTGGCAATTGGTATAATATTGTTAACGTTAAAGTATGTCTGTACAGTATAATTATACCGTTTTGTTTCCTCGACTGTAATATTTGTCTTGCATTTATGTCACTTACTGTTAGCCTAATTTATTGTACACTTATTGTTGTTGCTGACGAATATTTGTATTTTCATTATAATTTCTTGATTATTAAAATTCTTCTTCTGAGTTTTAATAAATTGTTAAATTTACTACAGTTTTGGAATTTATGAATGGGTGAGAAGAAGAAGGAAAATATTCCACATTTTGTCCAAGTTTAACTGAGATAGCCATTTTGTTTCAAAACTAAAATTGCATCCGTTATTGTATAGAAAGGAAAAATTTCTTGTTTTTTAAGGCAGTTTTCAACAGGTTAATAATTGTGTGAGTACAAGAAAGAAAACATTCCTGGAATGTATTCCTTTGTACTCTCAATGTGTAGTTAGTGTGCTGTATATTCCTACACAGTGCGCTGATGTCTTTTATACTGTAGTCTTTGTGATTCCTCAGTTTTAGAGTATGTTTCATTGCAAGAGACTTTTATGTGTTAATTTACTTTAAAAAATCTGTTTAAATTTGAACGTCGGTTGTGACAATGTCTGAATCTGACTGTGGAAGACATGTTAAGAAAGGAACAGTATGTGGTAATATAAAAGAATTAATGAGATTATGTAGGCTTAAAGGAGAAGAGTCTGTTACTACTGAAAGCGAGTTAGTGGAGGAAAAGATTAGTGGACCCGAATGCAAGTGTAAAAAGATGAGTCCTGGTATGTTTACTTCTAATAACAGAGAAAATATTATTAATGCAACACTACTTTCCAATCTGCGGTCATATCTTTCTTCCTTGCAACCGAAACTTATATTTACCGAAACATATTTATTTGTTACTTTCCAATATGCAAAACATAAAAATATTACTGTGAATCGAAACAATTGTAAGAACAACAGTAAAAAGTAAATAAAATATTTATTTATGATTTTTTAAAAATGTAATCTGTTCTCGGTTGCAACTGAGATCAAAAAGGAAAAATTTCCACAACCGTTACAATCGTATAACGGTTTACTTGTTAAAAGTATGCTAATATTGTAACTTGAGGCCTTTAATTATAGTTTTATTGAGTAACTTTATAACTCGAAGTTTTCCATGCTCGTCTAGCCAGAAATCAGTTTTTTATCATTTTCTAAAAATGATGATCTGTGAAATGTTTTTCTTTTTCTTCTCACTCATGTAATTATTCTTAACCAAGTGTGTCGCTAATTAATAGTAAATAATGAAGAAACCCAAGTATAGGTATTTAACCCCCTTTACTAGTTTTTAATTCAGAAGTGTCTAAAATAAAACTTTTAAAATCGTTCTTGCTGAAATTGAATTCGTGACCAATGTGGAAGTAAACGTTTTCTTCTCACACAGTTTTATTAAAACTCACATGATTTATTTTCTCACAGAATTGAGTCAACACCAGATGGCGCTGAAAGTCACTAGCCAACATGTGGGTGCGCCATAGCAATCACTCTCTATACTATGGCTTCAGTTATCACGTTCATTCACGCCGCGTCTCTTATTTCATTAGACTGTACGCACTACAATAATTCCCATCATCATCATCATCATCATCATCATCATCGTCCCCTTAATGGTTTTAGCCTTTCGGTCTGTTCCTATTCCACGGTCCACCTTTTCTTAGTTCTACCAACTTTTCTTTCGCCATCTTCGGTATTCTACTTCCTTCCATTCTATTTTTGTGTTGGATCCATTTTCTTCTGTATTCTTTAATCCTTTCATTGACTACAAAAATAACTAAATTATTTCTTATCTCTTCATCTCTTACACGACCTTGTCTATTTCACCTTTTAACTGATCTGAGAAAATTCATTTCTGCTGTTTGTGTCTTCTGTTACAAGTTTCATAACCATACAGTAGTTGCCATTGTTTGACAAAAATGTTATTCTTGTAAAATTCGTCACTTTATTTTCTATATCTCTATCTTGATCATAAGTAATGTCACGTCCGAGATAGTTGAAATGTCTTACTTGTTCTATGCATATGTTGTCTATGCTTATTTTGGTCCGACGGATCTAGAACACGACGGATCTAGACCAGAGAAGGTCGATAAAAAAATCTAGCTGGCATAGGGTTCGTTGCCCTATAAGGTGATCTCAATTAACAAATCACAATTTCAAGAGTAGCCTTGGAAACCGGGACAGATACAATAATTTTATCATCAAAATATAGCTTAATAAAAATATTACTCATTATTATAATGATCTGAACTAACCGTATTCAAGTCCTGGTGGCAACAAGTATTGTCTAAATGTTAACAGAAATATTTTGTAACACGTAAATGACAGAACACACAGTATATTTCATCATTAGAAGTTATAAAGTAATCAAACATTTCAAGGTAACATTTTACGGGACAACACATTTTACGAGGTAATATTTTACTGGAAGTCAATAAATATTTACTTCATTTTATCGGTACTAAACTTTTAATTATTCAATAAGTAAAAGCAGTTGATATTTTTAATAAAGGTATACTGCTTTCAAAATAAATAATGTTACGACAATACAGAACAGTAAAAATCAATTTTCATTTGATTTGTTGTAAGAGACTGTGTTGTTAATTACGGACTGTTTAACTGTGAAAATTAAAGCTGGTAATTAGTGACTTTATTGGTGTCTTGTATTTTGTTTTCCACTGTACCTACGACGATCAAGTAGACCGCCATAACAATAACATTTCTCAGGTTGCAAGTAAAATTTCAAGGAAAAAATTACATTCTTTTAGCTAACAAAAAAATGTCTTCATAACGAAAACAAATCATAAAATTTGTTGGATTAGTAAGTTTAAGCATACGAATTACTTAACGTATAATGCGATCCTTCAAATTATTATTAATCGATGGCGCGATATACTTAATACAAATTATAAGGTTTCGCACGTTAGCCATCGAAAGTTAAAATTAAGAAATAGGACGTTTCGACCTCTATAGAATCAGAGGTCGTCTTCAGGCGAACAAACAATTAATACGAAGATAAATCTATCACTAATAAATAGATATCGTTAAAACTCCAAATCTTAGGTAAACAAATATATTGCAAATAATAATAATAGTAATTTTTTTTTCTGGGGAGGAAAAATGTATTATGCGCCATCAGGAGACACCCGACTGGTCTCCCGGTGTGTGGGACTCGCACCCACTAAAAAACCTCCACTTTACAGGCAGGGAACCCCCCCCCTGGAACAACTATTCGTATGGCTTCAGGGTGGCACCTCGTATTGCGCCTACTAGGCTCCTACAGCTTTATCTATATCATCGACCTGTGAGAGGGTCCAGTTCAGGCTTCTTCTGCCGTAGGACCATCCTCACGAAGGTTACAACCATGTCCCAGTTCTCTTTGCTGTTGAGCATGACGCCTATGATGTTATCAGGCGTCATGGGCCCAATCTCCGATTCCAGTCCTCGCCTCTCCAGCACCCACCGTTGGCACTCGAAGAAAGTGTGATGTGCGTCATCAGAGTCTGAGTCGCCATACACGCACGACGGATCCTCCATCTTACCCGTCCTTCGCAGGTATGCACAGAAATAACCATGCCCCGTCAGGAATTGTGTAAGGTAATAATCTACCTCGCCGTGCGTTCTGTCCACCCATTCAGGGAGGTTCCCAATCAACCTCGACGTCCACCTAGCTCGACTCTCCTGCTCCCATCGTAGTTGCCAGCTCCGCGTGGAGTGTGCCCTGGCCACTGTTCTTGCTTCTACAAACCCCAAGTCTTCCTTGGTCTTGTAGACCCTCCTCCTCACCACCAACACTGCTGGTTCCGACACCGTTCTGTAGGAGCTTGTATTTCGAAGTGCTCCTCTTCGTTGTACCGCGGCCATCTGCTTGCGGTATTTTTCTTGCTTCAGTGCGTCGGCCCAGAAAAAAAAAAATATTAGTAATAATAATAATAATAATAATAGTAATAGTAATAGTAGTAATAATAATAAAACAGTACTCACCATTCCAGCAAAGAAAGATTCATCCTGTGTTTGTTTATGTTCCAACCACAGGAGGAATCTTTCTTTGCTGGAATGATGAGTACTGTTTTATTATTATTACTACTATTACTATTACTATTATTATTATTATTGTTATTATTACTATTATTATTGTTTTTCCGTATGAGCCACTGTGGATTACGTTTGGTTCAAATGGTTCCTCCCTTTTTCTCCTCACTCTTCCTCCTCTCCCACACCTCCTTCATTCTTGATCAATGTTCCTCCCTCCTTTCATCAGTCCAGATGGCTCCTGTCCTCTTCTTGGGTTTTCCCGAAAAAACCTTGTGCAATTTTTAATTACTTTTTGAGTGGTAAGCATTGTTCAGTGTCTTCTTGAGTAATCTAGTAATCTTGCGTTCTTCTGTATCTTTTTCTACTTCTTTTAATCACGTATTGAAAATTTCGAGCTTTCTGAAATTGTTAAAAAGTTGTATTATTATTATTTCTTTTAGCACTACATTTGTTTAACTAAGATTTGGAGTTTTGACGATATCTATTTGGTTAGTGACAGATTTATCTTTGTATTAATTTTTTGTTTGCCTGAAGGCGACCTCTGATTCTATAGAGGTCGAAACGTCGTGTTTCTTAATTTTAACTTACGATGCCTAATGTCCGAAACCTTATAATATGTAATTAACGTATAATATTTTTCGTTATGCATGAAAGTATTTATATTCCCGTTTTTACTCACTATATAACTTCAGAATATTTGTCGAAAGTAACTTAAAGGAACTATTTTTTTTTTTATCAAGTAATAAAAGCTTGAACACATGAGATGGAAAGGGCATATGGTAAAACTAAAGATATTTACAATAAAAAGTGCATATTTAAAAATGCGGAAAGAAGACATTACAGTACAATAGTGAAGCCAGAATTTCTGTATGCAAGTGAATGTCTAGCATTGAATTATAATTTATACATACTAGAAATATTATTGGAACGACAAAAATTAGACAACAATTGGAAAGACGAATTATTAGGAAAATATTAGGTCCAAGAAAAAGTTCAGAAGGTTGGAAATTAAGAAGTAATGATGAAATATATCACAGTATAGAGAATATAATAGAAATAATGGGAAAAAGAAAACTATTGTTTTTGGATATTCGTATAGAATGGAAGACAATAGGTTAACAAAGCAGATCTTCAAATACCTTTGGGGGAAGAACTCAACATCAAGTTGGATTAAAGAAAGCCAAAAGGATTTAGAAAAAA
Source organism: Magicicada septendecula (assembly GCA_034769895.1). Taxonomy (NCBI): domain Eukaryota; kingdom Metazoa; phylum Arthropoda; class Insecta; order Hemiptera; family Cicadidae; genus Magicicada; species Magicicada septendecula. The sequence goes on from CM068373.1 coordinate 37,007,672, forward strand.
ATAATATACACGCAGAAGAAGCAACTGAAAGAATCGTTTTTTGTGTAAAAGTGTTAAGAATGGAAGGAGTCTAGTGTAGGAAAGAGAAAAACGTGTGTTCAAAGTGGACTGAAGACAGGAAGAAAGAGACACAGTGATAAGATGAAAGAATATTGGAGAAAAATGAAAGAACAAAGAATAAAGTATTGAAATTAGTCCAAAAGGATTTAGAAAAAAGTAATATACACGCAGAAGAAGCAATTGAAGGAGACGTTTTTCGGGCAGAAGTGTTAAAAATGGAGGGATTACAGGGTAGGAGAGAGAAAAACCCAAGTTCAAAGTGGACTGAAGACAGGGAGAGGAGACACAGTGAGAAGATGATAGAGTATTGGAAAAAAAGGAAAGAACAAAGAGTAAGGAATTGTAATTGGCATGTGGTCCCTAGATGGCCGATACGGAAAAAAAAATTGAAATTTTTATGCGGTCCTTAGATGGCCGATAAAAAAAGCTTGCACATAAACACTAACAAATAGTGAGCGATACGTAAAACAATGCCGAAATAAAAGAGAATTGACGAGATAAGGTAAGTAGAGGATTTGTCGTAGTCGGGAGAAACTATTCCGCATGCTACCCACACTGGGGCAGTAACAGTAATTGCACACTTACAGGGTGGAGTACAAGTGCGAGCTCTTCGTGCATAGTTCTCGTCACAGTTTAACCAAGGTCGCTCTGTTAAATAGTGCTTTAATAAAGCCGGCTATTCAACACGTGTCCTTGACATTCTCTACTGTTTGGTCGATTTTCTTACGCTACGTCTTGTTTTTCCTTTAAGACTCTATACTCCGTCATGTTACTTGAAACGTCTACGCGATTATGTTTCAGCGGAATGCATTTTAAGAAAAACTGAAGATTCTGTAATATTATTACAGAACAAACAAAAACTCAACGAAAACAAATGGAGACTATGGAACTGCCAACAACTGCGTCAGTCTACTTGTTTAATGCTTCAACATTTATTTTATCTTCTTCTTCTTCCCCTCTTCAAGGATTAAGTTATATAAACCTGTTCCCGCACCCATCTCATCCTCGGACGACCCACGTCTCTTCTACCAATTGCTTTATGTCCAGTCCCTTTCGGCAATCGATCCTCTGTCAGCCTTTGCAAATGATCCCACCATTGTCTTCTGTAAATTGCAATAATTTCATTTATGTCCTTTACTACGCGTTCTGCTCTGATATCTTCATTCCTTATTATATCGTACAATGTATAATTTACAGTGTTTCGAAGAATCTACATTTCAGCACTGTGAATCTTTCCGCATTCCTTTTTCCTCATTAGCATATGTCAATGTTTGTATTGAAATTGTCTTATAATATTTAATCCTTGTTTTGTATCTAAGAGTTATATGAATAGTACCGCAAATATTCCTAAATGCATTTATCATGTCTTTTATATCATATTCAGATTCATAGCTTACTGCAAAGCCGAGATTTTTAAAACGGCTCACTTGATCTAAAGTGCTGTTGTTTATAACTATCATAGTTCCCCCTGTATATTTACATTTAAAGGCATTGATTTGGGTTTTCTTACTGAAATTGTCAGTGAGTACTCTCTTGCCACTTCTTGTAATTGAAGCAAGCAGTTATTTTATTAAAAGCACAATCGTTTTTTTTTCCAGATCTTCTAGAAAAAATGATACAATTTAACTGTACATGCATGTAATAATGTACTGTAAACTGAGAGTATCTCCTAACATACCAAAACGAGTACGAGGTGAAATGAATTTAAATATTTCACTTCCCGCGTCCGTTCATTGCAAGATTGTCTTTAACAAACGGATAGCTGTCACGGGCCCAGCAATTTATAAAATTTACAAATTTAATTCGTAAAGTGTATAAAATCTGTATGTAACCCTTGGCTATGTTTTTAGAGGTTTAAAATGTTTTCACTAATTAAAGATTTCGTATTGTTCACACTTTTTACGCTGAGCAATAGAATAATATTTAATGACAATGAATGTTGATCAACTATTTCGTATAGCTGCTTGCTACTTTGTTTCTATCTGATGATAAATTGTGAGAAGGTGTGAAATCGGTCTTTAATAAAGTTTCATGTGGAAGCAAAAATTTCTTCCAACGCATCAAAAATTTACAACATAGAATTTTTAGCATCTTACATTGATTCATAACTGAAATCTTAGATAGGCCGATACAACGTCATGTCGCCACGTATGATTGCAAAACCTGGACGCTTACGAAGAAGACTGAAGAGAAACCGATCAAGTTTTACTTCCATGTTTCATACGAAAATGGAAATATGGTAATGGCGAAAAAAATCGTGTTCGAGATAAGGGCTGATTATGATTGTACTACCCTCAAAACATGAAGAAAAGTCATTTTTCGAACGCTGTGTGTGTGTGTGTGTGTGCGCGCGCGCACACACACAGAATTTTTTTCTATGGCAAACGGTAACTGCCGCAAATTCAAAGAGAATCAAATAGTTTTTTTTTCAAACGTGCCTGAGTTGTAGAGGATTCAAGGGCTATTGGTTTTGGTGAAGATAAGTTATGGTAAAGGGGTAGTTTACCTGCAACGTTTTATGATTTAGCATGAGTAAAGTACTTAATTTGGATAAATAAAGTATCCTCAATAGAAAGTCATAATGATCCGTTGTGGCAAGGCAGATGAAATATCTATAAATATAATGGGTATTTGAAGGGGGAGGGGTAATTTTTCATATATGTACTATGTTATCGGCAGCAAAGAATTAGTTTGCTGCTATAATTCCTTCTCGGGCTGTTTGGCCGTGGTCGAATGTTTTCTGCAAAACTAAACGTTTCGGCAGTGCCATCGACTGCCATCATCAGTGAAAATCGATTGCGCTAACGTGAGGTGGTATACGTTAGAGACCACAGTACTGTGGTTAAGGCTGAAGAAAGAAGTAAAAAGAAGTAGTTTCTATGAAAATATTTCATTTCGAAAACGATTTCAAATATAAATCTTAGAACATGCAAGTCATGTGTGGTTCTCCATACCGATATTTTAGTGTCGACTGCCGAGACAAGTTTTTGACCCAGTTACAAAGAATAGTGGATGCCGCATCAGGTTCAGTCAAGAACTAAACAACTATAAAAAGGACTCGCGCTTTTTGTTATTTATTCAACTTTATTGCAACTAGTTACAAACTATCTAGCAACTGTATTCGCAATTTAACAATGTGTTGGATAAGCTCCCACTGGAGCATTCCTCAATAAAGTTACACTTTGTTCAGGTGCTGGCAATTACTACACGTATTTAGTTCACTAGTTCAAATAGTTGCTCTCTTTGCAATCGCTGAACGAGTCCAGACTTATCCAGCAGTTGAGAACTTAAATTATTAGGTGTTCATGAAGCCTTCTTTTATATTTATCCGCAATACGTTTAATCTCGTCAGCAACTGTAGGAATTTTCATTTATCGATGCATGTCATCATTTCTGACCTACCATGGTGCACCAACAATACTGCGAAGAACTTTATTTTTATTAATCTGAGTTATTTTAATATTATATTTCTTAGTACAGCCCCAAAGCTGTACACCATACACTCAAACTGGTTTCAAGGCTTGTTTGTATAACAACAGCTTATTATGCAGCGTTGGCTCAGAGTGTCTTCCAAGCAGCCACCAAATTTTCCTCAATTTTAATCCAAGTTCTTCCCGTCTCTTCTTAACATGTTCTTAATGTTGGTATCCAGAGTCATGTCTAAATACTTCACAGAGCTTGAGTGTGGAATTCTTTGCTGATCTATTGGGATTGGTAAACAATCAATTTTGGGGTTGGTGAAAATGATGATGTGAGTAGACTCGGTTTCATTCAGCTTGATGCGTCATTTTTTGTCCATCTAGTAACGTACTCAACTGAAGGATTCGTACTGTAGGATATATTAAGCTGCAATGTATAATTGGGCGGGACATTAATAGAAAATAAGTGACACGAAAGGTCTCTACAATGTAGCAAAAGGGCAGATGATGGGCTCCAGAGGGATGGAAAGACCAATGTCCGCTGGCGAGACAATGTTCAAGGAGATGTTTGGGAGGTGAGGAACTGGCAGGCGGCCGCAAGAGATAACGGCAGCAGGCTGCAAAAAAGTTAAAGGAGATCAAGACTCAGGTTGAACTGTAGTACGGTTGAAAGAACAAGACAATACAGATTTCATTTATATTAATTAATTTGTGATGTTATTTAACTGTTAAATGCTATTTAAATGTTATTTACATTCCAACATAAAATTCACGTTAGAAGAACAATCTAATAATAAATTAAATTGTTTAGACTCAATATTAAAGAAAAATGAAACAAATTTTGAGTACTCAATATACAGGAAACCTTCTCAAACTAATTTAGTAATACCAAATAATTCTAACCATCCTTCCCAACATAAAATGGCAGTATTTAATTCCATGATTTACCGAATGTTTAGGATCCCATTAAATAACAAAGAAAGAAACAAAGAAAGAAATATTATCCAACAAATAGCAGTTAAAAATTGATACAAAATAAAAACTATTAATAAATTAGAAAATAAAATTAAACATACAATCACTAATAAAATTCCCAAGAACACTACATTTTAAAATTCACCTATTAATAATAATATAAAATATACAACCTTCACTTATTACGGAAATATAACTCAAAAACTAAATAAAATATGTAAAGGTACTAATTTAAAAATATCTTGTAATACAGATAATATAATTTTTAATAAAATAAAACCTAAAACTAAATCCAATACTGACAATAAAAATGGAATGTATAAAATAGAATGTCCAGATTGCAATAAATTTTACGTGGGCCAGACAAAGAAAAAACTACTAGATAGATTCCTTCAACACCGCAAAGCATATTTAAAACCAAATATTTATAATCTAATTTAGCCACACATTGTCTAAATAATAACCACCAATTTCCAAACATTGAAAATATAAAATTAATTAAAAACATATAAAATGGCCAAAAAATGAATATTTGGAAAAAATCTTAACATTTACAAACACAATAACAATAGTTTATTAATTAAAGAACAAACCCAGATAAAATCAAAACAAGACGATCTATTTAAAATTATACATTTACTAAAAAATAAAAATGAATAAAATGTAAACAACAAATTGTCAAATATAACCGAGAAAACAGCTGCTGAAGAAAATAAACATTAAAACACTCGTTAACTAATCGACCTAAATCGATTATCAGTTATTTTACATTAAAATCGATACAAATTCGATTATTCGTTAATTTTATATTAAAAGAATTATTTCGATTGTTATTAATTTACTTACAAACCTCTGATGATACTGATAATTTTCAGTGAAACGTACGTTAGGTGTTAAAAAGAATATACGAAATTATACTACTTGCAGAAGAAACAAATTAAATAACTTCACAAATTATATAGTTACTGCAGGAAACGTCGAGTTACTTATATAGAAAGTGATTTATATTATTATAAACAGATTCATGCAGGGTCGGGTTAGAAGCGCATGGTGCCCTACGCTGCCATCAGGCTGGTGTCCCCCGATTCAAAATTCAAACTTTTATCCGTTACACTGATAAATGGTATACAAAATTTCGAAAGTTAAAAATTATTTTAATAACTTTCAAATCACAACAATTTTTTATTTTTATTAGTAGGGGTCCTATAAAATATAGTCTATACCGCATCCCGCCATTTCTCCTTTTCTTTCCAGTCATCGTCTTCAATAGCTCGATCTCTCATCCTTTTCCTAATTCCTGTTCGCCATTGTGTTGTCAGTCTTCTTTTTTTTCTCCTGTTTTGTGGTGTGTAAGTCAGTGCTTTCTTTGGCAATCGCTTCTCCTCCATCCTCATTACGTGACCATACCATGGCAACTGTCTGGATTCTATTCTTTCTGCTGTTGTAAATATGGGCCCTGTTTTCCTTCTTATATCTTCGTTTCTTACATGTTGTATTCTAGAAATATTACACGCTCTTCTTAAGAAGTCCATTTCCTCAGTTTATATCATCTATTTCAGTTTCAGCTAAGGGAGAAAACCTCTACAGAAAATCCTGGCCCTGCAAGTCTGAAGGTTGAATCGACGTTCCAGCGACTCGTCATTCGTAAAAAAACATAAAGTGCTAAACGTTTCAACAAATCGCCTCGGAATTACAACAAATATTTATCTAAACAGTGTAGACAATGCACATAGTGGTACTTAAGCTTAGAAAATACTAATCGATACATTTTTTCTCGATTTTTGCTTTAACGTAGTCTTACATAATTTCTTTTAAATCAAACGATTCAATCCTTCTCGCTTTCAGTAATAAATCTTGCTAACGAAGATAATCTCTCATCTCCCATAGATGAACTCAACATAAGTTTAATACGTTTTAATACAGAAAACGATCTTTTAGATTGGCATTTAGCTATTGGAATCATCAAAACCAGACGATAAGCAGTGTATATATTCTGAAATACATCAAACATTTTACAATCAATAATACTTTTTACAAATAATAATCCACTATAATACTTCGAGCGCACAAATTGTAGTATCATAGAATATATCATCTTTATTCGGACGATTTGAAAAAAACCTCTTCCTTGCAAATTTATTCGTAGCACAAAGGTTTTTCACATGTATTATGTTCAAACGTTGTTGTGATTTAGGGATGTGTGACGCCTCCTCCGGTGCTACAGCATATCCTAGCGTTATGGATAATCCGCCACCGGATTCATGACTAGACATTACTTGTTTATCATGCGTTTTATTAGCTTTCTGTTCTGTACTCGACTAAAGGGGATAAATTAAAATTTTAATTACATGCCTAAAATGTGAGTGTAAACATGGAAGGGAAACAAACACTTGTATAGTCACCGCTAAATGGCATTGTAAACAAAGTGAGCTGATTTTGTTATTTATTTACCGCCATTAATACGACATCTAGCTGTTTGTAAAATCAATTGACAGATATTATTTGATTAATTAATTGTCTTCTCTGACAGTCCCTACCAATGTCATATAATACGATTGATACTGATAAAAGGCATAGAAACATCAATGTATTTTGGAAGTTTAACATATTTATATTTTACCGTTTTATAGTATACATGTCCAGTATATTATTTGATTATTACACAAAATTACTATTTCTTTTATGAATTTGCTAACTGCTATAATTTTTTATTGTTCGACTAAGCTTTTCGTCATTACTGACATCTTCAGGTAAAGCTGTTACATCTTTCGTAATGACGAAAAGCTTAGTCGAACAATAAAAAATTATAGCAGTTAGCAAATTCATAAAAGAAATAGTAAGGATGGCTGCTAATTTAAACAATACGAAAAATTACACAAAATTAATAATATACTAATATTGTTACGTAATACGGAACGTTCTACAAGTATCTCGGCTACCCCAGCAGAAACCAGCTGTAATATGTGGGTGCGTACATATATTTCTGTTACTTTAAGATGAGAGACAATTACGTGACACTTATCATGCGACAACAATCGAGGCTATTCCAGACCGTACCGGCGGCGCACTGTGTTCAAGGCCAGACATTTTTCAAGGTTTCTAGTGGATTTTAGAGCGCTTGTAATACGCAGTTTGCTCGACACGTCATCCAGAAAGTGACCGATTATTCTGGCATCTCAGCGGGGTTTAAATATAAGCATCCAACGACGGACAGTCAGTTCAGTTAAAGTGGCAACTTATTCAAGTAAAGATCGAAGTATTGTGCCAAAGTGTTAATGTTTTAAATTGTGCGGGACTCTATTAGTTGACATTATTATTGCGTGTGGACAACTTTTGCTCGGATTATTGTACAAGTTGATTTCAAACTGATAATTTTGATTAATGTAACCTGCTGATCATTGACTTAATTGGTGGCTTTATTTTGTTTTCCACTGTACCATATGAGTCCGTCGTAACAATACGTTACGGTTATCAGATTTTGTGTTAATTAAAGCGTTTACAGAACTGATTTTTACGACAACTACTAAGTCCTCAGCATGGCACTATGGCACTATCATTTTTTTATTGACTGAATCATACTGTAAACTAATTTGACGTGTTTCCAGGGAACAAATTATCGAAAGCACCAAGAAATCTCATATAGACAGTGCGGGCGATACGTTGCGCAAACAGACTGGAGGAGAAAACTCAGCTATTCATAAAAAGTAAACATATTCAAAACCTGCCACGAGCATAAGTTTTAAAAATGTGAATATAATCTAATATAATTAATGGAAAGTTATAACCTTCAATTATAGAAAAGACGCCGTTATTAACATTTAGTTTGTACAAGGCACTGAGTAATTGTGGAGAGTGAAGATTGGTGAAAAGAGAAAAACAAAAGAAATCAACACAATAAAATAAACCTTGAACAATGTAAACAAACAATGAAATTGAAAAATCAGAAATATCTGGGACAGTTGCTAAATCGAGCATAAATGTTATGTACCTGTGAAAACGTACCGCCAAGTGTTACAGCGAAAGTATACACTTGTTTATACAATTTGTCTACTCATCTTTGGAAAATAAAGAAGAGGTTGCACACTCGAAAGTACTCGAGGTTATTATGTCATCAGCGGGAAACTTTGGGAATAGCGGGTACTCTGCCACAGTTTAATATGTCGGATTTCGAACTCGCAATTATTAATGATGCTACTACTAAAATTGGTGACATTGTACACGCATGCTTGTTCCCTCTCTGCCAAAATGTTTTTAGACGAATACAGTCTGAAGGACTACAAGAACGGTACAATGATCAAGATGATCGAAGTATAAAAGAGAATACACAGATGATGGGCGCATTAGTATTTGTTCCTGTAGACCGAGTTCCTGATTTTTTTATAAACACATTTTATAAACATTTTGGTACTAATTTATGATTGGAATTATATATTTTGGAAATAATGTTGTTTTGGGAAAATATATTTTCGGAACTTTCGGATATTGAAATTTTTCTTAGCACTTTCCGATTGGAACTTTCGGTTTGGAACTTTTGTACCCCAACCAAATTATCAGAAGTTTAATTAATAAACAGGATTTACAACAGTGATAATTCTGTTTGTAATTAAATTATCGTTTCATTTAACACTGGTGAATGTAGCGTGCCCTTAGTTGAGTATAGGGACTTATTGGTCCGCAATTAGAATGCTTACCACAGACTATTATGTCATCAGGATTACTGTATTAATTAGGTATGGTGTCAGACAAGCACCCAGTCATGAGTGCGTGAAGCACTAATGAAGACTCACGTTCCAGAATAAGTAAATCATAGGCTCTCAGTCGGACTGAAATTTGAGGTCAACTTCCTTCTCCTTCTAAAGTATTGTTACGCCATTAGAGGATATTCTACGTGTTTGTCGGGTATTCCAGTGGAGCCCGGCTGTAGTGTGTGTGTGTGTGCGCGCGCGCGTACATACTCCTTCTACTTTGAGACGAAGGACAATTACATGAAATTTGTCACGCGTCCGCAACAAGACTACTCCAGACCATACCGGTCCGCGCGCACTGTGTTCAAGGTCGCAATCAATTACGCCTTAGTGTTTTCTAGTAGTTGACGCGTATTATGGATTATTCTAGAATCACACCGGGATATAAATATAAGCGTTCAGCGACACTTAGTTTCAGTTTGAGTGGCGATTTATTCCAGTGAGGTTCAAAGTATTGTGGCGAAGTGTTGTGTGTTTTACAATTGTGCGGGACTCTAACAGTTGCCATTATTATTGCGTGTGGACAGATTAATTTGAATTATTGTACAAGTATAATCTTCTTGAATAACTTCTTGATTATAAGCTGTACCTGTGATAATTAAAGCTGGTTTTTAGTGACTTCATTGGTGTCTAGTATTTTGTTTTCCACTGTACCATACGACGATCAAGGAGTCCGTCGTAACAATATCCATTACTATTTTGTGTGCATATACGCGTATTGCTTGCTTATATTCGTTCGTAATAATTCGTACTATTATGCTTTGTATAAATACAATGTTAAACCGAAGAACCGAAGACTGTACGTCTATTTACAAGACACTGTGTAAAGCAGTCAGTAAACATGGTGTTTTACAATTTACAAATCGCTTTTTGCACTGAAAGTAGTGTTATTTCCAAACCACATTGTATTGACACAATGTGTGTTTTACTACATGTTTGGATGGGATATATTTATTACAAAATTTTCTTCACGGTGTGTAGTTAGTTGTTGAGCGTGTAAAAGCGAGGAACGTGTCAGAAAACCGAGATTGAATAAACTGCAGTCAGAGTTAAAGGCTTCCATTGTTTTATGGAATACACATTTATGATAATACTTTTATTGAGTGGCTGTCAACACTAAACGATTGCGCAATCAGCGGAATGGTTTATTTATAACCCTGTCAGCGGGCGGGAAAATAAATTACACCGTACATCAGACAATGCAAACAGCAGAACGTGAAACACCACATCAACACTTCCCTAGCTTTTCACATATACCGATATATACTGGTCGTGCTGTATAAGTATATTTTATAGTTCCTTTATTCTTTAATCTTGAAACCACACATTCGTTTTATAATAATAAAATCAATATTGTCTTTATATATATATATATATATACATATACGTGTGTGTGTGTGTTTATAAATGGACATATATATATATATATATATATATATATATATATAATATTTAATATTTATAATGAATTTACCTCAAGCTATTTTTTTTCCTTATTAGGAACATGTTTCGGGTACCATCTTGAATCCATTCTCAGCCTTCCGGTTTTTGTGTATATATGTATATATATAACTCAAAGTCTGAGGATTTATGTGTACTGAATACAAATCCACACCGTTACACCGATTGCCACCAAATTTTGCACAGGTAATCGTTGACAAAAGGCGGAAAACCCTGTCTAACTTGAAATTTGATATTTTGCCCCGTTCGCACGATTTAGGCCTTTTTGTTGACGCGTATAAAGATGTCAAAAACACCATGGAGACCAGAATTAATTAGCATAGTGCAAGTAAATAAACAAATGATATTTAGCGCCAACAGAAGTGTACCTTTATCCGTTCCTGCAGTTTTAATTTTTTTAATATGCAATTGTATTGATATGTTTTGTAATTTTGTATACAGATACGTCTATATATTTTGTAATTATCTTAAACGATTATACAATTTATTTTTATACGTATTTATGATGATGCAATGAATATGTAATGAAATATATTAAATACTACTACTAAAGATGTCAACAATACCATGGAGGCTAGAATTAATTGCCATAGTAACAAGTAAATAAACAAAAGCTATTTAGCAGCATCGGAGCTGTACAATTATCCATTCCTGCAGTACATTTTCGATGTTTTATATAATATGCGAGTGTAACGATATATTACGATGTGGAAAAGAAGAAGTGTACTAATTGTAAATTCTCCTATTACTTAATGCAAAGCAAAAATACGTGTTGTTTTCATTTGTGAGGTTAGGTGACAACGGTTTTGGTTTTTAGTTCACTACTGACATAAATAAAAGCCATGGTTGAGGAAAACATAACGTTTAGTGTGTTGTAGAATGCTTCTAACACAGTAACACTTAAAATAAAGAATTT